>JAMWET010003671.1:0-45000 GCA_024036415.1 Prochilodus magdalenae | reverse complement strand
AGAGAAAAAGAAAGACAGAGAGAGAGAGAGAACAGAGAAATAGAGAGAGAGAGAAAGAGAGAGGGAAAAAGAAAGACAGATAGAGAGGAGAGAAAATAGAGAGAGAGAGAGAGAGAGAGAGAGAGAGAGAGAGAGAGGCTTCATTCTTCTACACGGCCCAGAACACAGTGATGTATCAGGCGTGTGGTGTAGATCTTGATGAGTGTTCATATTTGCTCCGCCTCCTCAGACTCTAAATAATTACAGCACAGCAGCACAAAGGCTCCTTTATGTGCCGACAGCCGTCATAATCCCACCCTGTCAGACTCCGACCAGTACATACTTGTTTACCTCTTACTCTTTAAGCATGTAGCCTGATCCTGGCCTGACACACAGAATCCTACTGTACTCTGAGGACGTAATCAGCTCCGCCATCAAAATACTGGGTGCTCCACCAAGCATTAAGTTAGTGCCTGGCTGGTTGGCATGGAAAAGACCCAACAAAGAAAACAAACCCAACAACACGATGTTGCCATGCGCCGGGCCTATGGAGTCGGAGGAAGGTTTGTTCAGTAGCTCAGTACCTGTGCGTGTTTACGTGCGTGTTGAGATTCTGGATCAGAATGGCTGGTCCTGTGTTCACTTGTATGAAGGATTTTAAACTCAGTTCAGCTTTTAGGCGACCCAAATGCGAAAACGGAACCGCTGCAGTGTTTACGGCATCTAGCTGACACTCTTCTCCAGAGCCACTTACGAGCTTAATTATATTACAGGTAGGCCGGTGTAGCGTTAGCGTTAGTCTGTGCTGGTTTCCCAGGTGATCAGCTAAGCTAGCCTGTGCTGGTTTTCCAGGTGATCAGCTAAGCTAGCCTGTGCTGGTTTTCCAGGTGATCAGCTAAGCTAGTCTGTGCTGGTTTTCCAGGCGATCAGCTAAGCTAGCCTGTGCTGGTTTTCCAGGCGATCAGCTAAGCTAGTCTGTGCTGGTTTTCCAGGTGATCAGCTAAGCTAGTCTGTGCTGGTTTTCCAGGCGATCAGCTAAGCTAGCCTGTGCTGGCTTTCCTGGTGATCAGCTAAGCTAGCCTGTGCTGGTTTCCCTGGTGATCAGCTAAGCCTGTGTGTGCTGGCTTTCCTGGTGATCAGCTAAGCTAGCCTGTGCTGGTTTCCCTGGTGATCAGCTAAGCCTGTGTGTGCTGGCTTTCCTGGTGATCAGCTAAGCTAGCCTGTGCTGGTTTCCCTGGTGATCAGCTAAGCCTGTCTGTGCTGGCTTTCCTGGTAATCAGCTAAGCTAGCCTGTGCTGGTTTTCCAGGTGATCAGCTAAGCCTGTCTGTGCTGGCTTTCCTGGTGATCAGCTAAGCTAGCCTGTGCTGGTTTTCCAGGTAATCAACTAAGCCTGTCTGTGCTGGTTTTCCAGGCGATCAGCTAAGCTAGCCTGTGATGGTTTTCCAGGTGATCAGCTAAGCCTGTCTGTGCTGGTTTTCCAGGTGATCAGCTAAGCTAGTCTGTGCTGGTTTTCCAGGCGATCAGCTAAGCTAGTCTGTGCTGGTTTTCCAGGTGATCAGCTAAGCTAGTCTGTGCTGGTTTTCCAGGCGATCAGCTAAGCTAGTCTGTGCTGGTTTTCCAGGTGATCAACTAAGCCTGTCTGTGCTGGTTTTCCAGGCGATCAGCTAAGCTAGCCTGTGATGGTTTTCCAGGTGATCAGCTAAGCCTGTCTGTGATGGTTTCCCAGGTGATCAGCTAAGCCTGTCTGTGCTGGCTTTCCTGGTAATCAGCTAAGCTAGCCTGTGCTGGTTTTCCAGGTGATCAGCTAAGCCTGTCTGTGCTGGCTTTCCTGGTGATCAGCTAAGCTAGCCTGTGCTGGTTTTCCAGGTAATCAACTAAGCCTGTCTGTGCTGGTTTTCCAGGCGATCAGCTAAGCTAGCCTGTGATGGTTTTCCAGGTGATCAGCTAAGCCTGTCTGTGCTGGTTTTCCAGGTGATCAGCTAAGCTAGTCTGTGCTGGTTTTCCAGGTGATCAGCTAAGCTAGCCTGTGCTGGTTTTCCAGGTGATCAGCTAAGCTAGTCTGTGCTGGTTTTCCAGGTGATCAGCTAAGCTAGTCTGTGCTGGCTTTCCTGGTGATCAGCTAAGCTAGCCTGTGCTGGTTTCCCTGGTGATCAGCTAAGCCTGTCTGTGCTGGCTTTCCTGGTGATCAGCTAAGCTAGCCTGTGCTGGTTTCCCTGGTGATCAGCTAAGCCTGTCTGTGCTGGCTTTCCTGGTGATCAGCTAAGCTAGCCTGTGCTGGTTTCCCTGGTGATCAGCTAAGCCTGTCTGTGCTGGCTTTCCTGGTGATCAGCTAAGCTAGCCTGTGCTGGTTTTCCAGGTGATCAGCTAAGCTAGTCTGTGCTGGTTTTCCAGGTGATCAACTAAGCCTGTCTGTGCTGGTTTTCCAGGCGATCAGCTAAGCTAGCCTGTGATGGTTTTCCAGGTGATCAGCTAAGCCTGTCTGTGCTGGTTTCCCAGGTGATCAGCTAAGCTAGTCTGTGCTGGTTTTCCAGGTGATCAGCTAAGATAGCCTGTGCTGGTTTTCCAGGTGATCAGCTTAGCTAGTCTGTGCTGGTTTTCCAGGTGATCAGCTAAGCTAGTCTGTGCTGGTTTTCCAGGTGATCAGCTAAGCCTGTCTGTGCTGGTTTTCCAGGTGATCAGCTAAGCTAGTCTGTGCTGGTTTTCCTGGTGATCAGCTAAGCTAGCCTGTGCTGGTTTTCCAGGTGATCAGCTAAGCTAGTCTGTGCTGGTTTTCCAGGCGATCAGCTAAGCCTGTCTGTGCTGGTTTTCCTGGTGATCAGCTAAGCTAGCCTGTGCTGGTTTCCCTGGTGATCAGCTAAGCCTGTCTGTGCTGGTTTCCCTGGTCGGGTGGATTCGAGTAATAGCTCTAGTGCATGTGGTCCCGAGGTTCAGTGCTGACCAGCTAATTTGCAAATAGCCTGGATTAAACTACATCAGTGTGATTGTGATGCTTCAGCTGCAGCCCTCCTGAAAGCTGTCACAGCTCTGTGTGTGTGTGGTGTATATTGTTGCAGTGGTGTGTCATGTCGTGCAATCTTGTGTCCTCCTCTGCTCACTCTTTTCCCTCTGCGCCTCTTTCCCGCGTCCCATCTGGACTATGAGGTGTTTGGGGTCCGCTCTGAAGCTGCTGGGAGGCTTTTCTATTAAGGCTGTAATTGTGGAGGTGAGTCGGAGCTTTAAGTGCGGCGGCTAATTGGCTGCAAATGAGTCCATCTGCTTTGATTTTTAGAGTTCAGTGAGACGGCACAGAAACGCTGCTCTCTCTCTCTCTCTCTCTCTCTCTCTCTCTCTCTCTCATACGCTCTCTCACTCTCTCTCTCTCTCTCTCTCTCACACACACTCTTTCTTTGTCTCCATTTCCTCGACTCTCTCGTTCTCTCCCAATCTTGAGTAAAAGTTATTAGCATGTCGAGTATATAGATTAAGATGCTCCACTTGCATGAGGAAGGAGCTTTCAAAACTGATCCTACTGGCCGTATCCATCAGATAAACAGACTGTGGCTGTGGTGTTGCCAGTTTAGGCAGCGTTCAGCTGTCCTGGTGCCACCCTCATTCGATCATGGACACAGGTGAGGGGTGACCATGCTAAAACTGGATACGCTGAGAGATCTAAAACATGGAAATAGTCGAGACCGATAGCTTCATGCTGTCTGTAGGTGCTGGGTGGCTGTTTAACTGGGTGGTGGTGCAGTGTTAGTGCCTACGTCACTGCAGAATCCGCATACTCTACACTGACACTACAGTATATGATCAGGAACAGTTTAGGTCAGGTTATCATCAGGTTAGCTAAGGAGCTAGCAGATTGAACAGATAACACATATGGACATTTGAGCTAGTAGAAAACTGACAGTGACAGACTAACTGTGATAAAATGTCGTTATGGTGCATTATGGGATCACTGAGAGAACTAATGTTCTGCCAGAAAGGCTTGAAAGGCAAACGTGGCGGAAAGCGATGCTTCAGTCCTTGAAGGATTTGGCCATTCTTAGGAAATACAGAGTCTTTGGCGTAGGCGTCATCTTTGGCCTGGGCCCAGGTCTCAAGGCGCTTGGTACCTAACAGATCCTGCCGGATATGGGGGCGGCAAGGACGGAGCATACTCCTTGGAGAACAGGACCGGGACCTAACTGGGGATGGGAAGGAAGAAGGATGGGAAGAAACGTCCACATCTGAAAGCAGCAGAACAGGAACCTATCTTGGATCCTTTTAAAGACAGGTGGCACACTCGGAGAACTTCTTTGCAGAACCTGCGCTAAGGCTTTCAGATCCAGTGCACTCCAACGATTTTACAAAGGGACCCTAGAAAATGGCTGACTCCCTGGAGAGTCCTCACATCCAGAGTGTGCAACAGCTTCTTTCCAAAAGCTATTAGACTACTGAACCATCGGCGTCTGGCCTGAACAAACAAACATCAGTGACTGGACTGAACACACACACATACCAACCACTTCTACCAACTGGATAACCTTAGTACTGAGGCTAAATACAAGGTACAGTGTTTACAGTGTCTAATACGCACAACAATAAGGGGCCAACTGCACTGTTCCCCCTCCCCTGTATTTATTGTTTATGGTCTTGTAAATGGTCGTGTGTATTTATAGTACATTGTCTGTGCACTTGCACACGTGCACTTTATGCTGTATTGTATTGGGTAGTTGTTATAGTAAGGTTGTTACATGCAGCACCTTGGTCCTGGAGGAGCGTTATTTCGTTTCACTGTGTACTGTACACCACTGTATACGGTTGAAATGACAAATAAAACCACTGGAACTTGAACTGGAGAGTACCTTGTAATGGTTGAAAATGTCCGGTGCAGGAGCCGGTGGGACTCACGCCCAGGACACACTCCATGCGGGGTAGAAATGGCGTTTATTGCCCCAAGTAAACACCCATCTCACCATTACTGTCCGGAGTAGCTTAGGAGCAGGTGCCTCAGACTGGAGGCTAGGCTACAACTAGCTCCCTCGTCCCGCGCAGAGAGCTACAGCTCAGCGTGCATGCACAATAGTAAAGTGCATGTAATCAATCGTTACAACCTGATTACTGAGCTAGGGAGAAACCTGGAGAAACAGCCCGGGGTCGAGTTGAGCTGCTGTTAGACATGGTTAACTTCTGATCTGCTACCTGTTCATTTGAATGGTCAGCCATGACGGATTCACCACGCCAGCAAAGTTCAACACTAAATCATCTGTTCTTTATCCTTCCTTTCTTCCTGAACACTGTCTCAGGTTAGCCTCAAAAACAGCTTTTACGCCTTTAAACAGCCTGCCATCATTACCCACTGCTAATGTAGTGCTAATCTATAACGCTAGCATCCTTATAAAGCGCGTTAGCTGAGCTAGCGCTGGTTTATATTTAGTTTCCCACACCAGGATTAATACCACTTGTGAACTATGTGCCTTAAACATGGAGCTCACACTTCGGAAAGTTTAGACCTGGATTAACTTCGGAGTAAGAGTGAGGCCTTTCACGTTCACTGTAAAAACGAAGATTTAATGACTCCCGAGTTTGAGCTTAATCGGCTGCGGTGCGACGCATCCTAAATCACTATCTCGCGAAGACGTTCACCATCGGAAGGAGAGAGCTTGAGAGAGAGAGACAGAAAGAGAAGCGAGCCTGTGGGAGGTGATGAGAACTTGAGAAAACGCGAGTCTGAAAGCACGTAGCCGTTTTCTCTACAGTCATTAATTTGTTAATTAGCGTATGCCTGCACTTGTTACAGATACAGCACTTCAGGCTTCACTTTGACACTCATTTTGTACCTGACGGAGCTGACGTGGTGCCGGAGAGCGCCAGGAGTGCGAGCTGTTATGAGGAGGATGATTGAGAGGAGGTACTTGTAGCCTACGTACGGGTGTAATGCTCTTTATTAGACAATTTGATATCTAAATGCGAGGACATGCTACGAATAACCGACTTGGCGCGAGGGCTTGTCGCAAATCTGCAGTACTTAACTCCAGACAGTGCTGCCTAACTCGCTCAGCACTGCGATCGGTTGCCGTTAAGCTATATGATATTAGCTTAGGCTGATACTTATAATAACAAGGAGGTCAACATGCAAGCGGTGCTAGACCGGTACGGCTTAAACACTCCACTTTACATACAGTGGGCTGTATCTGAGGGACAGTACAGTAAGCCCACCTTTGTGGACTGATTCATGGTGTAGCAGTGTGTTAAAACTGATACGTGAATTATCCAGTGATAATGCAGATTTATAAATTAGAATATTTAGAACTAGTACTTTTGTTTTCCATTCATTGCCTGTCCACGGAGCCCAGGGAGCAGTTGGGGGTTATATGCCCTGCTTAAGGCCACTACAGTCACATCCTGTTGGCTCAGTGGAGCGAACCGGTCACAAGGCTGGTTCCCCTATCTCCAGCCCACAACTGCCCTGTGTAATGACAGTCCCAGCTGTCCCAACGTTCTGAGGATGTGCAATGCCATGTTTCATTAATGTTTGTAGTTGGAGGTTTACCTTCGGTTTCCTGAATCCAGAATGTTCTCTAAGGCTAGGAGAACGTCTCTTTGCTGCTGTGTTCAATAAAAGAGCATTAGTTCTGTTAATTTGCCATGATAGGACTAATTTCATTTCAGTGTATATTTGCTGCAAGTCTGACACCTGACACTTTCTTCTTTCTCTCCATCTCTCGCTTTTTTGCTCTTGTCTTTTCTTGTAGATTTCGTCCTAGCGAAGACTTTGCGAGTGAGTGTGAATGGGATTACCTGTTGAGATTGTTTTTCTCTGATGTTATCTTTTTACTGTTTTCCATGTCCCTGTAATCCTGGAAAATGTTTTTCTCATTACACGATAATCTATTTCACCTTTTCACCAATTCAGTGTGTTCTACTTTTCCTAGTTTTTGAGGCATAATATATTATAAAAAATAAATTAAATACATTTAAGCAGTTAGTCATGAAAATGACTGTGATGATGTGAGGCATTGCACACATCACAGAATACCTGAAGATTATGTTCACTTACCTGTAACTGCTCAACTTTGTGTAAGATAATGGTCAAAAGGGAACTGAAGGGTTCACCTTAGTTTTACCTTTTTAGGTGAATCCAACCCAGAAGAGGAGGGAAAAACAGAGTAAGTGGGACAGAACAGACTATGGTCGTGAACTCCAGGATCCCCTCAGGCCACTAATGGTTTAGCCCGGGGGAGGGGTAACCCGTTTAAATGTGGTGTTACTCGGGGTACTGAGGGGGTTCCGCTCTTTTCAAGACAGAGCATGGACAGGGATCTGCATGACTTTGTAGTTATAGGTCTAAATGCTCTTGCCAATAGAGAATATCACTGTCGTTTTATTTCTTTTTGTCCGTGTGAGCGCGCGCATTTCTGTAAATATGTAACTAGTGTCTTCGTCGGTGTGTAAATAAAGGTGAAGGGGAAAAACTACTCTTGTGCATACCGCACCTTTTTCCAGACCTCAAGACTATTCGCCCGACACTACCCATAAAGGGCGCCCCCTACCACGACTTTTGTCCGGTAGAAGGACGCGCTTTATCACAATGATCATTTCCATTTTTAATTTATCTGATCAAATTACGTTTTATTATTTGTGAGTTTTTGGTCTTTTAGCTAACTTTGTGGAAATGTGAATGTGTCAAATTAATTTGAAACTGTGAGTTCTTTCGCAAGGCAGGTATATATGACTATTAAGTTTTTATCTCAGTTATCATCAACTTATTAAGTTAAGGGACATATTAACAGATTGTTACTTCCCATTGGCTAACGTCTGTGTGCATATTGATTTACTCTCCCTCTTCGTCTTAAATTTTACATTATTCTTTCTATTATGCTTTCTCTGGTCCGTCTCTTTCCTTTTCTGCGTAATGGAGTTTTTCATGCATGTGAACGGTCAGCAAAATGATAAATTATAAATTATTAATTATTTTTAATTTGTATTTGTATCTGTGCTGTTTTTTTGAAACCGCTACTGGCTGCTAAATTTCCTTCGGGATCAATAAAGTATCTATCTATCTATCTATCTATCTATCTATCTATCTATCTATCGTTCTATTTATCTATCTCTATCTAAAGCCCAAACTACACGCCAGTGCAAGAAACTCTCTCCCACAGAACCCACTTCTCTCAGCTCCCTGAAACACATCCAGCCTTTAGTCCTTTTTACTGTTACATGATGATGTCATCCCGCAACACAGCCATTACTTACTATACCCTCACACAAAGCTCAAACAGAGCTGAGAGTAAAAACTAAACAACCCGGAGACCTCCTGCTCCAGTCCAACTTTGTGAAGGTGGATCTACCACGTTGTCAAGATCGGCCTTAAACTGATACAGCAAAACCGACACTACTGTAAGAACAGCCACGGCAATGTGGGAAGTCATAACAGAGTGGGCAAGCTGACCAATCAAGGCACCCTGGACTCATCAGGAGGCAGGGCTTAAAGACCAAGGAGCTCAGAGTTTCAGACATGAGGGTGAATACAGATGTACAGTATAAGAAACATACCGTGTTCAGGGAAAACCGAAGCCCCCCAAAACCCCCCAAACCAAGCAATGAACATGAGCACAGTAGACATGTTGTAATTCTCTCTTTCTTACTCACTCATTCATATTCTAAACCGTTTTATCCTTTATGGGTGGTGCTGGAGCGTGTCCCAGTGTTCATTGGGCGGAGGGAAGGAAACACCCTGGACAGACTGCCAGTCCATCACAGGGCAGACACACACAGTTGCACCTAGGGGCAATTACGGATCTTCAATTCACCTGACCACATGTCATGGGGAGAACATGTACACCCCACACATAAAGGACCCCATAAGACCTGGCCGGGAATCGATCCCCGGCCCATCTTGCTGTGAGGCGACTTATACCTACATTAGTATGACATCACCTGTGCTAATATTAGGCTACGCTATCGTCATTGTTGCTGTAGGGAAAGCGGTTTATACTGTATTGGATCCAGAGAAATATTCCTCTACGCTGGAGTCCTGGTCTAGGCAGCTTTACTGGCGGTGGTTGTTCACTTGAAAACCTCCACACCGATAAGAATATATTAATGTGTGTGTGGGCTGAGAGTGTGAGCGTGTTAATGGTGTGAAGTGCACGCTCCGTTACATTAGATGGGCGTCTCTTAAGCACAGTGTCCACACTGTAGCACTCATTAGAGCTAATAGGATCGCTAAGCTATTAATAGTCATATTCAGTTAGCCGTTTCATACCCTTCAAAGGAACCATCCGCCTCAGAGCACACGCTGAGTTTCCAGCTTATTAGCTACCTGGTACTAACTGGCCGTTTTATTAGAAACACCGTACCATACAGGGGCCCTTTGTGGGTTTACAGTGACCGGCTGTGCTCCATGTGCTCTTACCAGCCTCCCTCTACCCCTTCCGTCGATGAAAGGGGACCACCGTAGAACCACCACTGACCAAGAGTTATTTGGGTGGTGGGCCGTTCTCAGTACAGCAGTGACACTGACATGGTCGTGTGGGTTGGGTGTACTGAGAGAACGAGCAGCTCAGTGCTGTGTAAGAGTACAGATCATGCACAGCTCACAGCTTACTGTGCTGCACTGAAGTCGGAGACCATTTACACCATTTCCAGTTAAACCAGCTGTTAAATTCAAATCATTCGTTTTCAGTATCAGGAAAAGAGGCTGCAGACGTTTAACCCACAGGAAATTACCCGGAAGTCACACCGTTCTTTTCAAAGACCGAAATCTGCAGCCACGCCTCCAAAGTTCAGTCTTAAAAGTTGGTTTGGCACATTCTGCTTCTTGCTATCCATGTAACCCAGTGATGTGATGGTTCAGTGATGCTGAGGTTCTGGATTTTGAGGTGGTCAGTCCATTGTCCTGAGAACACCAGCAGCTGCTTTGTTTGCTGGGTCGGTCTCTTTTTCTCAGGGAGGAACTTCTTGAACAGCTATACCTCCTTTACACTCCTCCATAGTGTTGAGAAAAGATAAGATAAGATGCCTTTATTGTCAGTGCATAGTGTACAACGAAATTGAGCAGCAATCCAACAGCACTTAAAATAATTAAACATAGGGCTAAAATATGTAAAGTGCAAAACTGAGAGAGAGACAGAAGGAAACAATAATATATATATATATATATATATATATATATATATATATATATATATATATACACACATATACATACACATTGCCTAAAATATTTAAATATAATAAATGACTATAAAAAAACTATATTCTAAACAGACAATAGATGGGTGAGGTAGCAGTAGTTACTGCACATTCTTTGGAGAGCTTATAGAGATATAATTATTGCACATCAAGAGTAAAAAAATTATATAAAGAGAAAAATAGTGCAGTGAGTGATAAATAGAACAGGGTTGAAATGGAACACTGGAACAGTATACAGTGCTCTATTGGAGTCTGTGCCAGTGAAGTGTTGAGGTAGTGTTTAATTCACTTCTACTGAGCACAGTGTTCTATAAGAGTCCTTGTCAGTGTTGAGGTGTGTTCTCACTGTGGAAGGTACGGAAAAAAGCACTTGAGGATGTTCTCAGAGCCGGAGCAATCGTGGAGCTTGATGTTCTCCTCTCTCTCAAAGATGAAAGCTTTAAGTTTATGTCATAGCGATATTTTGGTGGTCTATCTGGTGCTCCAAGTGGTTGTTAGGAGTCTCATTTTCTCTTTAGCTTTAATCAGTTGTTGGCTTCAGTTTTGGAAACACTGAACAGTGAGTGTTAAAATTATATTGATGACTCCATAGACATTCAAGGCAAAAAAAAAAAACGTATATATGAAGAGTTTAAACCGTACCAAGCAGCTGGAGGCTTGGAAGTATATCACAGCATTATGGAATTATTAAGCTAGGTCTCCACCAATCATGCAATGCTGCCATGTTGGCTCTGACATGTGTGGTGCACTACCACATTTTTACAAACTGCTAACACAGTACCATTAGACAGCTCAACACGCTTGGAGGAGAGTGCTAAATGCCAGTTCTGTAAGATAAAGACACCTAGATCGGTTAGGATCTTAAGTGGTTTGGGGAGATGGAGGACCATCCTACCCACCCAGAAAGAGAGAGGGAGGACATTTATGCTTCTTTGGCCACGGATGTTGATGGCATCACCAGGGACCGAACTTGTAACCTCCCTATGATGGGAGCACCTTCTTTTTGAGTATGGCACCAAACCACCCAGTAAAATTGCCTGTGGCGTCAACAGCGTCTTTGATGGTGGAGGTATGGGACTCTGTGTAGTGTCTTGCTTCATAAGGAATAAAGGAATTAAGCGAGATCAGATTTAACACGGACCATTATCTCACATGTAGCTCATGTTCAGACGTCCATGGCTGGCCCAACTCCTATAGCAGAATACTCCTCTGCCTGTTTCAACGCAACGCTAACAAGAAACGTTCCTTATAAACCTACAACATGCTTCTATTGCTGAGGACGGCTCAAAATGAACGCTGCCTATTGTGCTTTACATCTACAGGCCAATTATGCACACAATTAAATCTGTCCAAAGTGGCTCCTGTGTGGAAATAAGACTTTTCAAAAAACTGTGTCTTTGGTCTGGAAAGCGCCGAGTTGCAAGCAAATAGAGGAGGAGGAGATCAATAAAAGCATTCTCCACCCGAGGAGCCCCGATTACGCCCAAACTGCCCAAACTATTTATCCCGCTGAGCTATGAGACACAATGGTACTGCATCAATACCTGCAATCTACTGCGGCGGGGTGTGTGTGTGTTAGGCCAGGAGACGCAGCGGTGTGTGTTATCCCGCGAGCAGACGGTAATTGGGACGCCACCAGTTTTGCGTCAATTCAGTTCGGTGGGGGAGTGAGGACAAAATGGGGTAGGGGCCATTTAAAGTGCTACAAAAAGGCCTTTTGTTGGGGCTCGGCGAGTGAGAGAGATGGAGCGAGAGAGACAGACGGGGACGGAGACACAGAGATTTATGTCTTTGGATGCTGAGAGGGGGAGTGGACCATAAGGTGGGATCGGTATTTTCAATTATGGGAGAATTTGGTGTAATTTCATCCATTCAGCGAAGCGGCCCCTGACTGGGAGTGAAATGGGGGTCTAAGCGATGACCGCTACTGTCCCGCTGTTCCTCAACCATGGCCAGGAGCAGAGAGGGACGCTGGGCAAATCTCGCTCACACCGGCCCTCCCTGCTCACCTTCAGCTCACTATCGACAAGCAGAAAGGCCCGAATCTGAGCGCTGGGGTCTTTTAAGTTGATGGGTAGACTTTTGGGGAGAGGAAGTTTTAGGACTCGGTTCAGTGCTGTGAAGAGAGTATATACCCCGTATATATGTTCTATATGGCGGATATATATATACATATATATACATACAGCACCCATTATTCAACTGTATCAGCTCCACTGAGCATACAGGAGCACTCTGTAGCTCTACAGGTATCTGTTTCCATCTGTTTTTCTGTATACTGTATTACCTTGTTCTTCAATGGTCAGGACCCCCACAGGACCACCACAGAGCAGGTATGATGTGGGTGGTGGATCATTCTCAGCACTGCAGGGACACTGACGTGGTGGTGGTGTTAGTGTGTGTTGTGCTGGTGTGAGTGGATCTTAAGAACCTTACATTTTATGGAAATGACCGTATATATGTTCTATATGGCGGATATATATATACATATATATACATACAGCACCCATTATTCAACTGTATCAGCTCCACTGAGCATACAGGAGCACTCTGTAGCTCTACAGGTATCTGTTTCCATCTGTTTTTCTGTATACTGTATTACCTTGTTCTTCAATGGTCAGGACCCCCACAGGACCACCACAGAGCAGGTATGATGTGGGTGGTGGATCATTCTCAGCACTGCAGGGACACTGACGTGGTGGTGGTGTTAGTGTGTGTTGTGCTGGTGTGAGTGGATCTTAAGAACCTTACATTTTATGGAAATGACCTTTTCATTAGGACACAATAAGACTAACTAGCACAAATCACAAGACTGCCGTGGAAACAGAGCTCAGACAAACCCAAGTTCAACCATCAGTGTCAATCTAGCTAAAAATGCTTCAACTGTAGCATCCCAGAGAGTTAGCACTTTAACTCCACCACCTTTCAGAGTCTAATATCTGACTTTAACTCCACCACCTCTTAGAGTCTAATATCTGACTCCACCACCTTTCAGTCCAATATCTAACTTTAACTTCACCACCTTTCAGAGTCTAATATCTAACTTTAACTCCACCACCTTTCAGAGTCTAATATCTAACTTTAACTCCACCACCTCTTAGAGTCTAATATCTGACTCCACCACCTTTCAGTCCAATATCTAACTTTAACTTCACCACCTTTCAGAGTCTAGTATCTAACTTTAACTCCATCACATTTCAGAGTCTAATATCTAACTTTAACTCCACCACCTTTCAGAGTCTAATATCTAACTTTAACTCCACCACCTTTCAGAGTCTAATATCTAACTTTAACTCCACCACCTTTCAGAGTCTAATATCTAACCTTAACTCCACCACCTTTCAGAGTCTGAAATCTTACTTCAACTCCACCACATTTCAGATTCTAATATCTAACTTTAACACCACCGCCTTTCAGAGTCTAATATCTAACTTTGACTCCACCACCTTTCAGAGTGTAATATCTAACTTTGACTCCACCACCTTTCAGTCTAATATCTAACTTCAACTCCACCACCTTTCAGTCTAATATCTAACCTTAACTCCACCACCTTTCAGTCTAATATCTAACTTTAACTCCACCACCTTTCAGAGTCTAATATCTAACTTTAACTCCACCACATTATGTGAAATCTGTAGTACCATTTCGGCTCATGTGGCATAAAACTAACACACCATAACGAAACACGCTCATTCATGGATTCTTAGCACCCATGGAAATGTCCATTTCAGGCCTGGACTACATCAAGAACCACCATTAGGATATTTGTGCCTTTGTTAAAACGCTAGACTGGACCAAAACAGTGAGTCGGGGTTTTAAAACCCATTTCTAATGCACAGCTCAGTGCTAGCGCCCCGCTTAGCACAGCGATGCTAGTTCTCACTTTCTTTCCTCTCCAAGTTATATAACTCGCTCCCATTCCATAAGCATCATAAGCTACAGAGGCCCATAGTGTTCACCTAGAACATGGCGAGGCCATTAGCAGAGCAGCAAGCGCTCAAGCGGTGAAGATCTGAGATCGCTGTGAGAGATTCCCGCCACAAGCCTGTCCAGAACAATCTGCAAAACTATGCTAGTTCATTATGCTAGTTCACACAGTTCATATAGATGAAGGTAAAGCCTCAGCGGCCCGTATCTACATCAGAAGCTGCACCGGGTCCAGAGGAAACCTGCAGGTCCAGCAAACGGTGAAATTATAGCATCTTCCATTCTCTCCCATTCTCTCTCTCTTCTATTTCCGAGGTAATAACAGCCGGGACAATTTTTCACTCTTTTCTTCCCTTCAATGCCACATTCCGCGGTGAGAAAGGAGGGGTCCGGGAGGAGGGAGGTATGAACGGATGGATGGAGGGGTGCCGGATAAGTGCTAGGTGGATGAAGAAAGGGAAATTGAGAGGTGCCCTTGGTGCAATACAATAAAAACATCCTGTCATTTGTAGCGCACCCCCCCCACTCGTCTCCTTATGAAATCCGACAGGCTCTTTCTCTCTTACCCTCTCGCTTCTCACTCAATCTCCAGGACAAAAACACTATTAATGCCTGCAGCTCTGTTCCACGGATAACAACAATCAAGTGAGGACTCGGACCAAGGAGAAATCCATAAGACATCAACAGAGAACTAAAGCACTGTTGCTTAATACCCACCGCCCGTTACAAATCACACATTCAGCTATTTCACTCCATGAACAGGTGGGTATAATTTCAGGACTCTGGCACACATGACACTTAACAATAGCTGAACCGGTTTAAAGAAGTAGTTCAGTTAAAAAAACAAACAAAAATCAGCTGTGCACGGTTTAGACTCAGCCAAGACATTCTCAGAGTCTGAAGTTTGCTTCTTCAGTTTTACATTGGGGTTACGAGGCCAGTGTAGATGTTAGGGAAAGTTATTGGCTAGGGGCAGATACTGTTTATCACGTTGGACCACATCACTGGGGTCTTATAAACTGTGAGCTCAGCCGGAAATGGTGACGGGAGCAACGGCGGGAAACTTTGGGGCTTTAAAGAGTGCACCTGGGACTCTTCCAGAGAGAGGTTAGCTCTCCTGGGGTCTTGTACTCTGAACGCCCCCCCACTTTAAGGTAATTTGAGGACTTAGACAGGAGAGTTGGTCCCTCATTGGGTCCAACCAGTTAGACACACACCTCTACGTAGGGTTCATCTGCCATTAAAAGGGCAACACGTAGGGGCAGGGTATCTCGTTACAGTCAGGGGCAGGACCCTAATTAAAACCCTAGACAGTTTTTGTGGGTATGACTTTAGCTAGGTCCGTACTGGTCATTAGTTAGGCTCTTGCTGGTCCTTAGCTAGGTCCTTTCTGGTCCTTAGCTAGGTCCGTACGGGTCCTTAGCTAGGTCCGTACGGGTCATTAGCTAGGTCCTTATTGGTCCTTAGCTTGGTCCGTACTGGTCATTAGTTAGGCTCTTGCTGGTCCTTAGCTAGGCTCTTGCTGGTCATTAGCTAGGTTCTTGTTGGTCCTTAGTTAGGTTCTTACTGGTCCTTAGCTTGGTTCTTGCTGGCTATAGCTAGGTCCTTACTGGTTCTTAGGTAGGTTCTTGCTGGTCCCTAGCTAGGGCCAGGGGCGTAGCAGCAAATTTTGGGCCCTGTACACTCTCAATGTCAGTGGGCCCCTATCCATGCCAGTACACGAGGAACATGAGCAAAAAAAAAAAGGGTCCCTACTCGGGCCCTGGGTAGTCAGGTCCACTTTTCCCCCCACTACCACGCCCATGGCTGGTCCTTAGCTAGGTTCTTGTTGGTCCCTAGCTAGGTTCTTACTGATCCTTAGCTAGGTTCTTGTTGAATTAAGCTTATCATTGAACCTCATTGAACATCTTGGACTGGCTGGACTTCTAGTTGGACTAAGCAGTGGTCAATAAGTTCTTGCTGGTTCTTTATACCTATAAGCGAGGTTCTTAGAGGTACAAGCTGGTCTTTGATGGTCATTAGCTAGATGTCCAGCTGGTCAACCCTCTCAACCATTTTCTGCCAACTTTCAGCTGGAGCAGGTGATGGTCATTACCTGGTGCTTGCTAGTCCTTGATGGTCATTAGGTAGGTTCTTGCTGGTCTAAGCTCAACGTTAATGGTTTTCTGCCAGATGTTTAGACATCTAGCTGGACAGGGTAATGGACATTAGTTAGGCTCTTTCTTACATGTATGGCCTTAAACATAATATTGCTGGTTTTAGAGTAATTAACTTGGTTTATGGTAGTCTAAACTCGTCTTTGATGGTCATTTCATTATCTAGATGTCCAGCTGGTCAACTATTTCAACCATCTTACGCCAGCTGGACATCTAGCTGGACTAGGCAATGGTCATCTGCTAGGTTCATACTGGTCTAAGCTGGTCTTTGATGGTCATTAGCTAGATGTCCAGCTAATTGACTTGCTTTTTATGCCAGTTGGACATCTAGCTGGAGTAGGTAATGGTCATCAACTGAGTTTTTGCCGTCCTGGATCATCATTAACTAGGTTCATGCTAGTCAAAGCTAGTGTTTGATGGCCATTAGCTAGTTATCCATCTGGTAAATCAGTGCAACCATCTTAGGCCAGCAAGAGATTAGTTAATGACCATCAAACATAATCGCAGATCATTTGAAACCATCTTCCAACAAAAGATCCGGTATACGTTTATCTAAAAATGGACAGAAGCACATTTGCACAGTCGCGGCTGCCGACTTGAAGCGTGAGTTAAATCTAATTTATAGTTTACAGACTATTGTTTTAGTTCAATTTCTTATTAGCTACATCAGACTCATGGCTCCTGTGCAAAACAAAGGAACCAAACTGTGGATGTCTCGGCAGACGACTGCATATACCATAAAGGACAAATCGCTTAGCCATTCTTTTAGCAGCACTGTGCTTTCTAGAGAGAGGTTTGTTGTTGTAGTAATACGTAAGTCACTTAAGCCCGACCACATGTCTCGCATTATAATCACCGCAAGCACGTTTGATGTATTACAGTAGATAGCATGGGTGGAGAAGTGCTCGGTGGAGCAGTCTCAGGCCAGCAGTATCAGAATCTGCAGCTAGAGCAGATTTAATAAAGACAGGGACATGCCAGTGTGGTTATGTCACAGTGCGCTGAAATAGAATTAGCCTGCAGCCAGAGCGGAGAGGATACTGATATGAGCTAAAGTAATGAAGGATATGTGATCCAGATGAGGGACAGCTGATGACACGAAAAGCCGCACAGAGTTAAATAGCCAAAAAACCTCAGCGCGGCGCGCGAGCGCGTTTCCACACCTTGGAAGGGGAGAGGCCCGAGCAGGGAGGCTTTGATCTCTATCTTAGCTGGTCCAGGAAATGAGCAGTGCATTAAACTCCTACATGACACACGACCCCAAAAGCTGAGAACAGCATGCTGTAAAAACAAAAACACAAATCCCCCTCATTCTCTCGCTCACACACACACACACACACGAGAGCTCCGCGCGCCACAGGAAATTAAAAAGCTTTTAACATTAGCCCTAAACCACCGAGGTTCAGAAACGGGAAAATAATCACTGATAACTCGCAGAGTTTTCAAGCCCTCTCACACTTTCCTCATCACCCCCTTCAAAAACGGTCCCTCACGCTTTCCTTTCACCACCACGGACGACTTTCAAGTCATCACAGAGGAGCGCCTTGGTGCTGACCATGGTGCCTCTGTTCACGGATGCGTTGGTCGTCTCCACCAAGAGCAAAGCGGGACTCGTCACTGAAGATGACCCGCTGCCATTGTGAGACACTCCATGACAGTCTGGCTCGACACCATTGCAGTCCTTGATGGTGTTGATGTGGTGTTAAGAACAGTCGTTGTCGCTGTTGTTGTGTGCATGTTGTCCTGCGTCGTGCAGCTGGCTGCCAACAGTGCTGGCACCAACAGGATGACTCGTGTAGGGCGTCACTGCTCACTGAATGTCCCCAATCGTGGTCGTTGGATCGGTCAGGTACAGTGATAAGGACCATTCTTGCTTACATCACAAACCCACTCACCAAATTTCAAAAACCATGACAGTCTGGCACGACACCATTGCAGTCTTTGGTGACGGTGATGTGGTGTTATGGTCAGTCGTTGTCGCTGAAGGTCTGTGTGCATGTTGTCCTGCGTCGTGCAGCTGGCTGCCAATGGTGCTGGCACCAACAGGATGACTTGTGTAGGGCATCACTGCTCACTGAATGTCCCCAATCGTGGCCGTTGGGTCGGTCAGGTACAGTGATAAGGACCGTCCTTGTTTACATCACACGGATGCCCAAGTACCTTAAATTAGTGGCATGTCTCACGATGTCAAACCCACTCACCAAATTTCAAACTTTTTCTGATGATGAGTGTACATTCTATCCGACCGACTGACAAGCACTCGACCGTTTGCAGAATCCTGAAAAAAGTCTGTCAAGCTCTCTGCTCAGGCTTGTTATCTAAAGATGTGTGGAGGTGCATGTATGTGCTGTTGTGTTCTGGGCTGTGGGCTTGGTTGGTTGGTCTGTTTGTGCGTTTACCGTTAACTGGAAGTGGAGGGCT
The DNA here is from genome assembly GCA_024036415.1 of Prochilodus magdalenae. NCBI lineage: Eukaryota > Metazoa > Chordata > Actinopteri > Characiformes > Prochilodontidae > Prochilodus > Prochilodus magdalenae. The sequence goes on along the minus strand of JAMWET010003671.1, from coordinate 26,358 downwards.
AAAGATGACCTGACCCACTACCTCAGCGAGACGCTGACTCAGCAGTCATGCCTGATGTTCAATAATGCATTGGCGTGGGGCGCCTCATGGCATGCACCACAGAGCTCACCACAACGGCCGGCTTTCAAGTCATCACAGGAAGCCGTTGTTGCGGGAAGTGGGGTGGTCGTCGTAACGGTCTGCATGCCTGTAGTCCTGCTTCGCGCAGCCGTCTGCCAATGGTGCTGACACTGGGGGCCATCACCACTCACTGGATGTCTGCAGTCGCGGTTGTTGGGTCAGTCAGATACAGCGATAAGGGCCGTCCTTGCTTACACCACATGGATGCCCAAGTATGAACCTTATATCATTGGCACGTCTCACAATGTCAAACCCACTCACCAAATATCAAACTACTTTTTTAAAAATGAGTGTACATTCTATCCGACCGAGTGACAAGCACTCGACCGTTTGCAGAATCCTGAGAAGGTCCGTTAAAATTTCTCAATTCAGGCTTGTAAGCTAAAGCCATCTGCCAATGGTGCTGGCACTAACAGGGTATGGGGGCATCACTGCTCACTGAATGTCCGCAATCGTGGCTGTTGGGTCAATCAGGTACATGGATAAGGTCCCTCCTAGCTTACATCACATGCATGGCTGAGTGAAACGTGAATCATTGGCACGTCTCACGTTGTCAAACCTACCCACCAAGTTTCAAACTACGTTTTTGATGATGCGTGTACATTCCCCAGTAGCACGTTCTACCATTTCCTCTCACTGCTGGCTTGAGGAGTGGATGTGGACGTAAGTTTAGAGAACTTACCAGCAAGCTTTTTTCATTAGCATGTTGCCTAAAGTGTTGGTGGTTAGCTAACATTAATATTAAGATCATGAATCTCAACACAGTTGCATTGCTTCACAAGGCATCCTGCTGGTACGTACATGTACATAAGCCACCTGAAGTTGGATAGCTAGCATCAGCTAACAACACGGACGACTTTCCAGTCATCACAGAGGAGCACCATGGCCTCTGGGCGTGTGCCGCATGACAACGAATAACTTGCTGCTGACCATGGTGCCTCCGTACACGGATGCGTTGGTCGTCTCCACCAAGACCAAAGCGAGACTCGTCACTAAAGATGACCCGCTGCCATTCTGAGTCACTCCATGACAGTCAGGCACGACACCATTGCAGTCCTTGATGGTGTTGATGTGGTGTTAAGAACAGTCGTTGTCGCTGAAGGTCTGTGTGCACGTTGTCCTGCGTCGTGCAGCTGGCTGCCAATGATGCTGGCACCAACAGGATGACTCGTGTAGGGCATCACTGCTCACTGAATGTCCACAAGCGTTGCCTAAAGTGTTGGTGGTTAGTTATTATTAAGGACATGAATCTCAACACAGTTGCATTGCTTCACAAGGCATCCTGCTGGTACGTACATGTAAATAAGCCAGCTGAGGTTGGACAGCTAGCATCAGCCAACAACCTAGGGTGGAGCTAACTTTAACCTAGGGTGGCCACATATCTGATTTTAGGCCGGACAGTCTGGTTTTTACCTCCCAGACGCCAGTTAGTCCTCTCACCAACAAAATTACATCTGCCATTGACTCACATCCGTTTCAAAAGCTATCCCTTGCCTTTATTAGTTTACCAAGGTCATGTGACATTGTGACATGCCTACGGGCTCTCTCTTAGTAAGCTCCCCTCTGACTCACGCATGTCATCCATTCCACCAATTAAGTGAGTAAAGCATCATAAGTTATATAGATGGGGTTAATATTTTAATTCTGTTCTAATTTTGCCCCCCCCTTTATGATGTCCTCCTTTTTGGTGTTATGAGTGGCCACCCTCAGTTATCCCATATCCCCCACTGTATTTTGACGAAGCTGTAGCTTAGCTAACATCAGCTGCTCATCATCCACCCAAGCTCAGACTTAGCCCAGCCTGGGATTTCATCCAGGGGTCTTCAGCTGGAAGCTACCCCCAAGCCTTAATCATAACCCCCATTTCCTGCTCTTATCAGTTAAGGTCAGCTCTGATTGCCCTTTTAAATGAGTCAAATTAGTTGGGTTCACAGAAGGCATTAGGGAAACCATCGTGCATGCAAAGTCTGTTCATGAGCACAGGAAATGTGTTAGTGTTGCTCCGTGCTAGGCCTTTCTATTCAATTAAATGTAATTAGCCTAGCGCTGAACCCAAAACACATTCACATTGTATTTAGGCCCGTCAGTTGGGGTGATTTAGGAATCAACACCTTGGGATAAATTATTACTACTGTGGTCACTTTTATGCTCTTAAAAGCTTTTACCCTTTCCATGGTTAGCACCAAATGTGATTCATTAATAAGGCACTATAAATTAGCACAAGGCTAATTCACATTTCAGAAATCAGGGCCTGATATCTAGGTGTGGAGTGTGAAGATATCGTAGCACCTTTTAGCTATTTCCCTTCAAAAAGCGAATATGCAAATATAGAAATATACAAATATGGAAATGTAATTAATAACCGAACACCAGACTTTCAGACTCTTTTACACTTTTCTGAACAAACTCTTTTATTGGTGCAGTGCTGCCACCTAGTGACGGCACAGTGCTGTCCTCGGTCACTGTACAATCTCAGCCCATCTATACTCATAGTGCTGATCCCAGGAGGCCTTTCATTTCAACACAACAGCTTCCAAACAGACCTCAGAGCTTTGACTGGAGCATGTAGTTTAATTACGCAGGTTCTACATTCACTTCCAGCTGGTGCAGTGGTGCACTAGTCACTGGTCATCAAGCATCTACCAGCATGGCTGGTCACCAGCACATGTGTTTTGGATGTTGGATCTGCCGGTCAGTAGCAATGGAAGTTATTAGGCTGACCTCCAGTAAGTCTGGCATATGCTGGGTTAGGGATGCTGGTATAATAAGGGGGGGGCCAGTCTTTTCCTTTTCACACAGAGGAATTAGTCTTCCCCGTTTAACCCATCCGGAAAACACACACACTAGTGAACCGAGCTAACGGCTGCCCTCTGGGCACACTATTGGGCACACTTGCCCACAGTGGCAGACAGCCCTACCCACAGCGCCCGGGGAGAATTTAGGGGGTTAGGTGCCTCAACCCTCCAGTTACAAGGCTGGTTAGCTAACCTCGAGTCCACGACTGCCCACAGTATGGAGGTCAACCATGCCAGGTGACAAGCTAAACTAGCACCAGATCCACAGGGAACACACAGTGAATGTGGTGGGTTAGTTGGTTAAAATGCCTGCCTAGTAAAACCGGAGGTGCTGGGATTAACTCCCAGTGGCCCCTTTGGGTCAGTCATGGGCTGGAGGTTAGGCTACCAGCCTGGTGGCTAGAAGTTGCTGGTTTGATTCTTGAACCAACAGGCAAGTGTGCTCACTGCCCCCTAGTGTTCAGTGTGTCAGGGGTGTTTCAATGCAGAGGTCCAATTCCTTTGTATGCCAACACAATTGGTCAATGGTCCTTAACCCTAATACTGAATCACAGTATTCCTCAAATATTCATCACATGTTCACAAAAATGACCAGTTACCATGGTGAAATTCAAAATGCTAACACTGTTAATAATCAAAATAGCCAGTTATGAGTGCTAGCCTTGCTAATAATGAACAAACGGTAGCATCACTGACCTAGCAAATGGCTAATGATGGCAACATGTACCCACTAAGTTTCTATGCCAGACACGTTAGCATTTTTGTTTAGCATTGACGATTTTCAAATGGCGTCCATTAACATCAGGTTTTCATCCCGTCCTTGCCAGACACCACTCTCAGTAAACGCAGGCAAATATAGTTACAGAGTTTGAGTGTTAATGGGAATAGAGAGAAGCATTAGGGCTCGGGGTATTTTTAGCTGGAACCACACGGCCGATGGGGGGGTGGTCACAGGCCTGGCGATTGTGCAAGCAGATGAGTGCTGGCTCTGTATCGGGTACCAGAGAGAGCGCTAAATATAGGCAGGTCAGTGCATTAGGAGACACGCACACGTACACCGGCTGACCAACAGAGCACGCTTAGACAAAAGAGGACTCCACTGTCATTGTGCCACCTGCTAGCTACCCCTTAGCATTGGAGCTCTAGCATGATTTTCGTCTGGGGAAGGAAAGGGTGAGTCATTCCAGGCTTCTTGCAGGCCCAAGGAGGATGCATGAGTTTGTGTGCAGTGATGAGATTTGAAATAGATGATGGGGTTTAACCACAATGCTAATTACAGACTGATTTAATGCAGGGTCTGGTGGGGCCGTAATCTATCACTGACTCTGTAACCTACAGCACAGACACCTACCATTCATGAACAGTTACCTGCATGTTACAGTTTAAGCAGGAGGCGGGTTTGACTGTAACTAGAGTCGCCACCCGTCCTGGAAACCACGGAATCGTCCTTTATTTGGCAATTCAATGTTGCATCCTGTAATTAAGCCAATACGGGACACGATTTGTTTCATATTTCTGTAAATGTCCGTAAATTTGTTCCGTATTGCCGCAACAACGAACTTCTGCCATGTAAATAAAAGTATTTTGAGAATGGAACTGGTTTGATATGCTATGCTATGCAGTTGGTGTAGCTCAGCAGATAACACCACTATGCGGCAGGGAGCCATCACCACATGTGGGAGACTGGGGTTTGAATCCGGGTCGGGGAGACCATGCTGTACCTTGGGCAAGACTCCTAACACCACATTGGCCTACCTGTAATATGATTGACCCTGTAAGTCGCTCTGGATATGAGCGTCAGCTAAATGGTGTGAATGTAAAGTTACAGTAACACTGTGTAAAACTAACCTCGTCGTGTGGTGGCTGTACTTCAGCCTGGCGAGTGCACACTGTGAGTGGGCTACATCCTTCACAAGAGCACTATACTCTGCCACCAAGAGGATTCTGTAGTTTGTATTTGCGGTAGTCTAATTAGGTGGGGGGACAACCTGGGCGGTAGTTTCGCGGCTCCTACTTGGAGCCACATTGTAGAACCCACAACTATAGCCATGAACCAAACTTTTGGTGGGAAACCAAATATACTAGGGGCTGTTGGTGGCCATAAACGATCCCAAATTTATAAAATCAGTTCCTGCCACACTAAAATCCCTCACAATATGACATCAGGACATTAATGTTGGATTGTTGGTTGTGGGAATAAATGCTTGGCTAATTGGCTTTCCAGGTGACTTAGCTATGAAGGGAAATGTCAGTGATGGTTGATTGATGTGCATGCACAAGTTGGCCAGTTTGCATTTGTAAAGGTGTTTCTGTTTTACTTCATACAGTTACTGATTATTTATTTATGAGATATTATTTAATCCCAGGATAAAAAGTACACTGAAGTAAATATAATTTAAGTATACTTGTTGTAATTCCTTGACTGATTAACTGAAGATGTGCTATTGTTGATGTACTGTGTTCTTAGTATGCTGAATATACAGAATTAGTGCTATTAAAAATATACCATATACTAATATATCAAATAGAACTAAGTATTATATTAACTATTATAACTAATTGGAATATTTGTGTTTATATTTTTATATCAGTGTCATCTATATATATAGTTATTCTGCCCCTGCTCGTGTGTAGCTACGAGCTCGGCAGATAGACAACAGGTTTCCCAAGAAAAGCCGAATGGCGAAATTCTTTTCGAAGCTTTACTTAGGATTCACTGTAAAACTGTAAAGCAGACATACAAAATATAACTTAAGAACGTTAGCTGCCTGGGTGCATTTGCGTGACATTTACGTGTACATTAAAACGAACGGAAGCGGAATTGTTAGCTTAATGCTAACTTCTATGGCAAAATCTATATAGATGCTAGCGGTTAGCATTTACAAATTAGCGCGACATATACAACTTATTTTTGTTCATGAACCAAAGCTTACACCAGAAAGAGTCTCAGTATAATTTACACAACAGCTGAACATGAAAGTACTCACAGGCAAAGGTTTTCCTGGCCATGTAATACAGAGAGAAAAACCCAAGGCTGCTGGATTCCTCACACAGCCTGAAGTACCTACGGCAACACTGTAGGTACAAATGACGTTTACTGCAGCAAAGTCTGACCACTAGGGGTCACTCTTTGCCCAACGTAACAACAGAACATCACAATAGTCTTATTTATTTTATCCTGAGTCTTATTTATTTTACCCTGAGTCTTATTTATTTTATCCTGAGTCTTATTTATTTTATTCTGGGTCTTATTTATTTTATCCTGAGTCTTATTTATTTTATTCTGAGCCTTATTTATTTTATTCTGGGTCTTATTTATTTTATTCTGAGTCTTATTTATTTTATTCTGGGTCTTATTTATTTTATCCTGAGTCTTATTTATTTTATTCTAAATCTTATTTATTTTATTCTGAGCCTTTTTTATTTTACCCTGAGTCTTATTTATTTTATTCTGAGCCTTTTTTATTTTACCCTGAGTCTTATTTATTTTATTCTGAGTCTTATTTATTTTACCCTGAGTCTTATTTATTTTATTCTGAGTCTTATTTATTTTACCCTGAGTCTTATTTATTTTACCCTGAGTCTTATTTATTTTATTCTGAGCCTTTTTTATTTTACCCTGAGTCTTATTTATTTTATTCTGAGTCTTATTTATTTTATTCTGAGTCCTATTTATTTTATTCTGAGTCTTATTTATTTTACCCTGAGTCTTATTTATTTTACCCTGAGTCTTATTTATTTTACCCTGAGTCTTATTTATTTTATTCTGAGTCTTATTTATTTTACCCTGAGTCTTATTTATTTTATTCTGAGTCTTATTTATTTTACCCTGAGTCTTATTTATTTTATTCTGAGCCTTATTTATTTTATTTATTGTCTCGCACGTTACCTTGAACGTAATTTCATCTTACTGTGTACTTGTACTGAGCTATATTGACAATAAAAGCCACTTGACTTGATATATAATGTGCTTATGGCCTCGGTAGTACTCCACCTTTAGGATGGTAGTAGGCCGGACAGATAGAACCGAGCAACAGGGAGAAGATGGTGGTGGGGACTGAGAAAACTGTGTCAGGGGGAAATGTAAGGCAGGGATGGGAATTTATAGGGAGTGAGTTTGGGAAGAGTTTCGGGCATCACATCAGGGTTTCAGGTTCACACATCATTTCTTTGTCTTGTAGGAGACTGCGGGATGCTGATAGACCAAGAGACCTAAGGACTTAACCGAAGCAAATATCCCACCAAGCACCATGCAGGAACGCTCCCCACCACTAATTAGCGGTGCGTGTGGCAGAGAAAATTGGACAGCTCAACGTCTCTACTGAATAGAGACACTGACTGGCAAGTGATGGACGAATCAAAGCAGCCTGTGGTTGGCCAAGGCCTGACCAGCCCTGATCCCCTGGTGCGGGAGGCCTATCTGATGGCTTTTGACTATATAAAGTATGTGACGGCTAAGCCGGGGGTCTCACCTGGCCCAGCCCCATCTGCGGCGTCAGCGGCCCTGCGCCATGCGGGAGATGAGCTCCTCCAGCGCTTCCCCATCTTCTTCCGACGCTGGCCGCGTGTTTTCCAGGACGTGACCGAGGAGTCGGCCTGCCAAACGCTGGTCTCCATTCTAGATGAGCACTTTGCTCCCACGAGGCGCCGGGACCTGGCCTGGAGCGCAGTGCTCTCTATCTTTGTGCTGGCTGGCCAGATGGCCCTGCACTGCCAGCAGAGGGGGATGACCAACGTCCTGCCCCAGCTCCAGGAGTGCGTGGGCAGCTATGTGGAGAGGGTCGTCTGCCCTGAGATCAGGGACAAGGGAGGATGGGTGAGTACAGAACAGTCGTCCTCCTAGTGAACCGTTCAGTAGATCTATGTCCAGACTATACTCAGGATCAGTTTGATCGTTTTGGTTATATGGAGCTCTACTAGATGGAGATTGACCTTTGGTGACGTAGCAAGCTGCTTTAGGCCTTATCCCTTTTACTCACTCATCATCAAAAGAGTAGATGCCCAAATAGCTGCACCCAGAAGGAGTCATCCGAAAAGTCTGAAGCTTGGTGGGTAGATCTGACATCGCGAGACACATGTGATGTAAGCAAGGACAGGCCTTATTGCTGTACCTGACTGACCCAACAGCCACAACTGAGCACCATTGATAGACGGCCGCCCGACGTAGGACTACATGCATGTAGACCGTAGCGACGACTGCCCTTAACACCACATCTACGTCGTCAAAGACCACAATGGTGTCGTGCCAGACTGTCATGGAGTGACTCAGAATGGCGGCGGGTCATCTTCAGTGACCAGTCCCGCTTTAGTCTTGGTGGAGACGGTCAGCTAATCCGTGTGTGGAGTCACCATGGCCAGCATCACACGGCCTGGTGTCACTCAATCTGCAGGAACTGTGTGAGGATGTTCAAGCTGCATGGGATGGATTATCACAGGGCACCATTAGGAACCTCTACAGCTCCATACCGAGACGTCTGGCAGGTTGGGTTAGCAAACACGGCGGCCCAACTCCATACTGAGAGACACCACCTCTCTATGTGTAGCTCAATAAATATTGATCATATCAGTCTAAATTTATCAATAGCCCTGCAATCCCACACCTCCTTCTGGGTGCAGCCATTTTTTGATGATGAAGAGGACAACTACACAGAGAACAGTATGTGTTTCAGACGATGTTTGCTGTAGAGAATCACACCGCCATCCATCCGTCAGTCACTTACCGCACTTTTGTGTGTTGTCCATGTGTAGTCCGGATTTGTGTCTCGTTTTGGAGTGAAGCAGAACCTGGAGGGCCAGGTGAAGAAGGTGTGCTGCTGGAGTCTGCTCATACTGACTGTGGGGATCCTTACCTACTTCCTCTGGAAAAGGAGAATAACTTAAACCACAGTGCCATCTTGTGGGGAACGCTTGAACATGCTAGGCCCGGGCTGCCACCAACTGCTCAGTTACAGGCTGAACAAAAAGCAGAAGCAGTTTACTGAGTTATGGTGAATTGGTGATCCTACTGCTGGATGTTTTCTAAGGTGTTCAGTGTAAATATAATATATATAATACATCTCTTTCTTTTTTTAAAACCAATATGGAGGCCTCCCTCTCCAGTGCAGTTGCAAGAATATATGTATATATATATATATATATATATATATATATATATATGTATATATATATATATATATATATATAAATATATATATATATATATATAGTAGTGCAAAGACAAATAGATCATATATGTGTATATACATATATATACATATATTCTTGCAACTGCACTATATATATATATATATATATATATATATGTATGTATATGTATGTGTATATATATATATATATATATATAATATATATATATATATATATATATATATATATATGTATGTATGTATATGTATATACACATATATGATCTATTTGTCTTTACACTACAATATGTATATATATATATATATATATATATATATATATATATATATATATATACACATATATAGTGTAGTGCAACGACAAATAGGCAAAAACAATGTCTCCCATTAGAGCCACCGTCCCATCATGTGTGTTGTGGGAATGTGGGTTCCTTTCACCGGAGAACATGGCTTTGGCTCTTACGTTCTCATGCAGCCATAGCGGTCGTTAGTGGTTGGAAGCATCTCTCTCTTGTTGGTGCTACCTAACTGATGCTTGTGACTCAGCAAAATGTGTGTGGTTCCAGGGTGCTACAGTGGCTTGTTGGCCTCACTGGTACCGTGTTTATTAGGTCGGTGAAACCTTGTCGAGTGAAATTTGCATCTTTCCTATGGGCTCCAGAGATCGTTTGCATGTTGGGTGTATCCTTCCTCCTCTTTTCACAGCCTCGTTAATGCTTGCTGTAGGAGCAGGTTAGCCACAGTGGACTGAACACAGCTCGTCTCTACTAACCTGCAGTGGTTTAACAGTATGTCCTGTAGATGTGAAGATGTAGATGCGTTTCGGGGATTATACTGTATATACCTGCACCACACCGACTACAGTCTGACTGTCTTTGGTGTTTTCACCAGTCATGGTGTTAAAAAAGCTCTACAGTGATCTCTTTGTTGAGTGTACAGTTTATACAGCTAACCTACACGGATCATTTCCATCTCCCCAATGAAATGTCCCATAGAAAAGTCATGAGAATAATAGATATATCAAATACTGCGCAGTAATTACAGGTGATCTGCATTGTGCAATATGTTGATATCCAACTGTATCTTCTAATACACACTTTCTGCCTGTTAACTGGTCCCAGTTTCTAAGATATCAACACTGTTCCAACACCGGAATGTTCAGTCCTATCGGTAGTAGTGTGCTTGTTTTGATCCGACTTACGGTTTTCTGAAAAGCCTTGTTAAAGTCCCCTTGTTTTTTCCCCATTAAGAATGAATGGGGTGGAAAAGCACACGCCCATCTACTGTACTTCTGTTGGACCAACAGACACCACTTCAGGTCCACCATCCAAACCAAAAAGAGGAGACCCCCCCAAACAAAAATACAATGCTGGTTCAACCCGTACTCGTCTGTTTGTCTTTTTTGCCCCCCATCCCTATTTTTTCCTTTAGGGTCCCATTCATTTATGGCCTTTCACAAAACAATTGCTTCCTTTAACCTACAGCCAGTAATAGCATGAACTCGGTCAGGGCTGACCTGCACTCTTCTGTGATTTCAGTTCATTCGTCGTTCTTCCCATTGGAACCACAGCCTAGCAGCAGCCTGGCAGGAAGTGGGAGCCATTTAAGCTGTGCAATCATTTTGCGTTTCCTTCAGGAAATGCGTTGTTATAGATTATGAAAGTTTCAACTCCGCACTTTCGGACTCTGTACTTGGAATGCATTGGAATCTCCTACTGGAAGAGAAAGAGGAGTTCTGGTGGTGAGAGAAAAGCATGAGCTCTCCATCTTCACCGATAGACTGCTGAAAGACGTGTGGGGTATAGAACAGAGCTATAAACGACAAGATCTTATATTTTTCTTAGGGAATCTGAGTCAGCTCAGATTGGGCTCAGGCCCTAGAGACCTAAGCCATATGTGGAACAACACTATCTGATGGCTTTTCATCAACAGATAGAATTGTCTCACTTTTTTTTTTTGATCAAAGTAACAAGTCTGAGGATTACATTTTAGGAACCAAAAAAAACATGGTCTAAATCTGTTTCAAACAGGCTTCAACTCCGCCCAGAAGTGCCCAAGAGCATTAGATCCCATGTAGCAGATTACTGTACTTTGGAATTCCAGTAGAACATAGTAGCCCACAGGCCAAAGTTGGTACCTAGAGGGTATTTAATTTGGCTCAAAGTCCCACCCCCTCCATCAATCCATCCATCCAATAGTGTTTATAGGAAACCTTCACAATCATTGTACACTGATCATAAATATTTAATGTTTAGTAAATATAATCCAATCATAATCAAGCTCAAGTCCCACCAATCATATTCATTCAACCCCCCCACGCCCCCAAATGTCTGATTAACTGCCTGGAAGAATAAAAGATATTCTGACATTAATATTTATATAAAATCAGCCCTTTTCAGACAGGCTGCATTTGAAGTGGCATTCCGGCAGCTTGCTGTGGTAGCCAAGGGTGGAGAAAAATGTTAAGCCCTCAAGCTACAGCATTCCTGAAGCTGAAAACGCCTAGGACCTAATCAGATGTGTAGGTTGTCATACATAAGATAAGTATTCAACTACACTAGCATCAGCTCAGGTAAACTGATTTCGGTCCACTCAAGTGGGATTCTTATTTCGTTCCCTTAAGACTAGTGATGGGCAGAAGCTACTAGCTGTTTACCAAAGCCATGCACTTTCCTGGCCAGCACTCATTACACAGGTACCTGTATAGGTGAATGTATAAGTGAGGCTACTTTTGGCCAATAAGGAGGTTTTGTTGCTGGAGATGCATCAGTTGATGCACGTGTGCCCATGTGCTATGCTAAACATACCAAACTGGTTAAACAAGGATCTAAAGCCGCTGTATGAAGCCCAGGTACGTCTCGTATGTGCGGGGAAGCAATTACAACAATGGGACAGTGCAGGTTAGAAAAAAAAAGGGTTTATTGAGTTCTGTACAGAAAAGGAATGAACAGTAGAGACGACAAAACACAGGAAAGTGAGCTTTGGAAACTTCTTGCTTGTCAGGTCAATAAAATATTACAGCTTGGCACGTACACATACACACAAGCAGACTTATGCAACCTCCTCCTCTCCTTCCTCCTCAAACTCGCCCTCCTCTTCAGCTGTGGCATCCTGGTACTGCTGGTACTCGGACACCAGGTCGTTCATGTTGCTCTCGGCCTCGGTGAACTCCATCTCATCCATGCCCTCTCCGGTGTACCAGTGGAGGAAAGCCTTGCGCCTGAACATGGCTGTGAACTGCTCGGAGATGCGCTTGAACAGCTCCTGGATGGCCGTGCTGTTGCCGATGAAGGTGGCTGCCATCTTGAGGCCGCGGGGTGGGATGTCGCAGACGGCGGTCTTGACGTTGTTGGGGATCCATTCCACAAAGTAGCTGCTGTTCTTGTTCTGGACGTTGAGCATCTGCTCGTCCACCTCCTTCATGGACATGCGGCCACGGAAGATGGCGGCGACCGTGAGGTAGCGGCCATGGCGTGGGTCGCAGGCAGCCATCATGTTCTTGGCGTCGAACATCTGCTGGGTGAGCTCTGGAACGGTGAGGGAGCGGTACTGCTGGCTCCCCCTGCTGGTGAGAGGGGCGAACCCAGGCATGAAGAAGTGCAGACGAGGGAAGGGCACCATGTTGACTGCCAACTTGCGCAGGTCAGCGTTCAGCTGGCCAGGGAACCTGAGGCAGGTGGTGACGCCGCTCATGGTGGCAGAGACGAGGTGGTTGAGGTCACCGTAAGAGGGAGTGGTGAGCTTGAGGGTGCGGAAGCAGATGTCGTACAGAGCCTCGTTGTCGATGCAGTACGTCTCGTCTGTGTTCTCCACCAGCTGGTGCACGGACAGGGTGGCGTTGTAGGGCTCTACGACTGTGTCGGACACTTTGGGTGAGGGCACCACACTGAATGTGTTCATGATGCGGTCGGGATACTCTTCACGGATCTTGCTGATGAGGAGGGTACCCATGCCAGACCCAGTGCCTCCACCCAGGGAGTGGGTGAGCTGGAAGCCCTGTAGGCAGTCGCAGCTCTCGGCCTCCTTGCGCACCACATCGAGAACTGAGTCGACCAGCTCTGCTCCCTCAGTGTAGTGGCCCTTGGCCCAGTTGTTTCCAGCACCGCTCTGACCTGATCAATGCATCCAAGCAGAACAGGCTTTCAATACACACTTCAACGGCAGATCTCAACTTTCATACATCACAACCTAAAACACTGCCCAAGTAAGACCAGTCACTCACCGAAAACAAAGTTGTCTGGCCTGAAGACCTGTCCAAAAGGTCCGGACCTTACAGAGTCCATGGTACCAGGCTCCAAGTCCACCAACACGGCACGGGGCACGTATTTGCCACCTACAACAAAACAGTAATAAGACTGAGAACAAGAACTTTACAGTAGGTTACTATTAGTAAGGCGATGCAAAGCTACCACCAATTTTGAGGTGCACGTTTTTCACCACAAGTTTTCAAAAGTAAAAAATCACACAAAAATACCTGATGCCTCGTTGTAGTAGACATTGATCCTGTCCAGCTGAAGGTCACTGTCACCATGGTATGTGCCAGTTGGGTCAATGCCATGTTCATCACTGATAACCTCCCAGAACTAAACGAATAAACAAATGTCAAGTTAATAACTCACTTAGTTTTATGGCTGTGTACATGGTACAACAACTGAAGATAAAAAAAATAAAAAGTAACACCATTATGGAGGAGTGATACTCATTTACAGTACTGTGCACCCTGGAGCCCTAAAGGTTTTTTTTTCTTCCCCTGAGTCACCAAAATGGGTATATTTAGCTATGATTTATGCTTTATATTAATATTTTAATTTATATTTCTGTTTTTTATATGCACGTTATTGTGAAGTTGTGGTTTTTAATAGGGATCCAGCAATTAACCTTTCCAAAACCATCATCTTTAATAAACTAAACCCCAAGTTCACAAAATGACAAATCTGCAAATAAACAGAATAACAGCCGGAAGGGATCCAGTACAGACAGCTTCCCCGTGAGCAGATTGTGGCGCCAAAGACCACATTTCAAACCGGGGCAGCTTCTAAAATGGCGGGCGCGGCCTGCACGCTGATTGGCTGAAATCCAGCCGCAGCGCGCGTTTGAAAAAAAAATTTGCCTACGTCACACGCCGGTCTCGCGCCACCTATGCTACATCCGGCGCCCTCGTGTTCTTTCATCCGGCCTTAAGTCAAAATAAATCTCATCCGAGACGAAAAACAGGGAGAATCCGCCCCCGGAGGTTTTATTAACACTATACAGTTCGGATAAAATTATTTTCTGTCCAAATAAGCCTCAGTCGGTTTATCTGCAGACGCTGCGACGCCTTCATGGAGGGAAAGCCCCGCCAACGGCTGAAAAGAAAGCCCGCTGGGGTGCAGAAATGAAGCACGAAAATGGCGATAAATGGTGTAAAACCTCCTCGCTCGGTTCCGTGCTGCTTATTTGGCAGTAAGAAATGAGGAAACGTGCAAACCGCGAGGATGAGGTCAGCTTCCTTATCGAACTTCCCTGTTCCACCTTAAATGGTGCAGCAGACGTATGCAGAATATAGCTGCTGCTCCATTTAAGGTGGAACGGCGAAAATTGATAAGGAAGATAATGACCCACTTCTCTTTCAAGCCCTCTTAAAATGTATGGCCCGATTTTAAACAAAGGGCATAATATACCTTCTCCTGCTATTGCACAGCTGAGGCTGGCTGACAATGAAAACAAAAAAATATTTGGAGTGTTAATAAGAAGAAATGTTTAAAACGACCAAATATAATCTCTTACTTTAGCTCCGATCTGGTTACCGCACTGTCCGGCCTGAAGATGCACGATTTCCCTCATTATGGCGTTGGAGGTAGTGGTGGGGTCTTGAAGCTGACTGTTCTTCCTTTCTGTAACTGAACTGCAGAGAGCAACTTCCCCCTTATTAATACTCTTTGTAAGTCCCGCCCCCAGACTCGGCGTAGCATAATCCCATTGGTTTAGATTTTCAAAAAAGCCGCCTATAGTGCGGTTAACGTGGGCGTCGACGACGTTAATTGGTCGCCGTCAGATGTCAATCAAAGTTGTTGGCTGTTTTTTTCCCCCCCAGCCCCCTGACGGAGCCGGCAGGCTATTAGCTTGGTACTTGTATTAGCCTCGGCTAGGCGGGGTAGCTTAAAACCACACTGCAAAAAGAACAATAAGAAAAACAGGAGAAATCAACCATCAGTTTTAGCAAAAAGAGCTCCCAGAAAAACATATGCAGCTAAAAGATTCAGTGGCTGTGTGAGCCCATAGTTCGTATTCATCCTAAATATATTCGGCAGGGTGGAACATCACAGTGACAACAATGCATTGGGAAAGCCACACCAGGGAAACCATGGCACCAGCGCAAAAGCATCTTTGCAACCATCAGGAATACCCTGGCAAGCATGTAGCAGCACCTTAACAATCACTAGAGAGACCATTGCAACCACCTAGCGACGTTGTAGCAGCCATTTGGGATACCATAATAACCTCATTGTAACACCATACAATCAGCTGGGATACCAAACCAACACCTTAAGAACACAATATCAAACACCCTTTCATCCTCCTGGGATACTATAGTAATCACGTAGCAACACCTTAACAACCAGTAGTGATACCCATTAGCAATACACGATAGGTTTCTAGGTTTGATTTTCAGCCTCACTCCAGATCATCTTCACAGACACCCAAAATCTGATTCCCCAAAGAAGCCCAGCTCAAATCAAAGCACTATGTTCAGTGCAGCATAGTTTACATTTAGTACAGGGTTTACGTGATAACTGAAGGATTCATTTCATCATTTTTCTTTCATGTCTCATCAGTACATTCGGTCCTCAATGCATCACAGATCAGATTTGACTGACACACTGTCTGTCGTTATAAAGACACTCATTGTCAAATAAATAGCTGAACCCAGAAGGAATCAGTCGACTGGAATGAAACTTGGTGGGTAGGTTTGACATTGTGAGACGTGCCAATGATTCAAGTTTCGGCGGGATATGTGATGTAAGCAAAGATGGACCTTATCCCTGTACCTGACTGACCCAACAGCCACGATTACAGACATTCAGTGAGCAGTGGTGTCCTCCATGAGTCATCCTGTTGGTGCACCGTTGACAGACGGCTGCACGAAGACTACATACATGCAACCCGTTACAACTGCCCTTAACACCACCCTAACGTCGCCTAAGACTGCAATGGTGTCGTACCAGACTGTCAAGGAGTGACCCAGAATGGCAGCGGGTCATCTTCAGTGACGAGTCCCGCTTTTATCTTGGTGGAAACGACGATGAATCCGTGTGTGGAGGCACCGTGGTCAGCACCAAGATGATTGCCACCAGTCACACGTCCAGAAGGCCTGGTGTTACCTTACCTCACCCAAACTGCATGGGATGGGTTATCACAGGACACCATTACGGAGCGAGCGTCCACACAGCTCTACATCAGCTTTAGTTAAGGAACATTCCAGCAACCAAACAAATGTAATATCAAGTTCAAGTCCCGAGTTCTCCTTAGCATGGCCATGCTGGCAGACTCACCCTGCTGCAGGCCCCTGAGCCAGCTTCTAGAGAGGATTACACTGGACTAGCACATACAGTGCTATATGTAGTATATACCTCCGCACGCATCACATAGGCACCAGCATGTGACCCGTAAGAAGGACAAGGATGTGGACTCTGTTTTGAATGCTGTTTACGGCTCAGACCTTGTACCATTAGCTCATTTCCTTGGCTGGGTGCGACAAGATTATCTTTGCGTGTTGACACAGCCACTATTTGCCGAGCCATTACAGAGTATCTGCTGTACTCGGCTCCATCCCCCACTGCAGCGCTGAGTGCAGCACAGCTGACTAACAATGACGAGTGTCTCTGCCCAGCATGAAGGCCATAAGTGAATGTGTCAGGACAAAGAAGAGGAGGAGGAATTAAGTAGTTTGTGTGTGAATAGAGAGAGAGAAGGGAGAGTTCATCTGTGCTAGCGAAGAGATCGCTAGCATGGATGCTAATGTAGTGGATTAGCCTATCATCACATCTCCCTTGCTGCATAGTTTTGAGTCCATCTCAATCTAACCAGTTTCTCTCTTCACCTTGGCTGTAACAGCATTCAGCTAATAATGGAGTGACTTCCGGGAAGGTCCTAGTGCGACCATGGGGATGAGGGTCGGGTGGTATGGTGTGGGGGTGTCCAATCCTGGTCTTGGAGATCTGCCATTATGCAGAGTTCAGCTCCAACCCTAATCAAAGGCTTTCAGAGGCCTTGGAATCTTAGTGCCTGGTTTGTTGGATCTGAACTCTGGAACTCTGAGCGTGGTCGAATTCCAGGACCGGGACTGAGCACTCTGCAGCAGAGCAAGTCCATCTGTTTCCCGATATACTTTGTTACAGTATTCTTCAATGGTCAGGACCCCCACAGGACCACCACAGAGCAGTGGATGGTGGATTGTTCTCACCGCCGCAGTAACGTGGTGGTGGAGTGTATGGTAGATCTGATAACAGCACATTGACACCGTGACCTGTATCCGCTGTCGGCTGACCACCAGTTACGACGTAGGAGCATGCTGTGAGGTGCTGGACCGTCTGTTTGGTGGAGTTTGAAAAGTCCTCAGGAGAAACCACACCTCTGTGTGTTGAAGAATGGGGGTATTGGGATTAGCGGTCTGTGTACAGGAACCGGGGAATGCCGGGGTACAGCCAGCTGCCCTGGCACAGTTGGGATGACTTAGAGTGAGAGAATGAGAGGGTTGTCACAGTGTGCCTACGGGGGGAGGGGGGTGGCAGAGGGGGCAGGGAGACATTTCTCAGGCCTCGAGGGCTCTCCTCTCTTGACCAAAGCCAGCAGCAGCAGCAGTCAGCGAACAGATGGGGCCTTAGCAGCTAAGTCCTCAGATCAGGCCCACAGTCCAGTCTGCCTCTTTCACAAGAGAACCACAGGCTTGGTGCCACTGTGTTGGACTCAAATCTAGGAAAAGGAGGAACGAGAAGCTTGAAGGGGGTACAAACTGTAAGCCCAGGGAAAGGGGGCTTTTGTGACCATTGGGAAGCCGGTGGATTATCTGTATCCGCTAGTTAACCCATTAGACTGTAGGACTATGGCTCAGTTATTTATGGTAAGGCTTATTAAATACCACCGTAAATTACTCCAACTGTTAGGTCTGATCGGGAATGGTGTGCTTTAAACAGCTCTTTGATCGGATGCACAGTTTCCACATAGCAACACATTTTCCCGGAATTTTTTCCCATTAAGAATGAATGGGTTGGAAAAGCACATGTCCGTTTACTGTACCTCTACTTAACCAACAGACACTAAATCACATTCACCATCTCAGGGCAGACCCCCATAAACAAATTCAATGTTGATCTGACCTGCACTCGTCTGTTTGCCTTTTTCTCATCCCTCGTTTCTCCTATAGAGTCCTATTCATTTATGGCCCTGCCTAAACCCTACTGTTTCCTTTAACCTACAGTCACCCAACTGCACCTACTCATCCAGGGCAGATTCCCAAACTCAAATCCCAAACTCCACAGACATACTGACGTGCACTTCTCCTCCGTGTGTTGTTTATTCCTCCCTCGTTCCTTCCATAGACTCTCATTCATTTTTGGCATACCTAAGCCTAAGCTGGGCAGTCATTCTGCACTCATCTCAGAGTGCTACTGGCTTTAGCACTCCAATCACGTCTCTATAGACCTGGCTTTGTGCACAGGGGCACAGTCAAGCTGGAACAGGAAAGGGTCTTCCCCAAACTGTTGCCACTAAGATGAAAGCATATAACTCTCTAACCTGTCTTTGTATGCTGTAGCATTAACGTCACCCTTCAGTGGTGCTTTTCCCATCACACTGGTGTAACTGGACTCGATTGGCCGATTGAGTGGTTGGAGAACACAGTGGATAGACAGCGTACCTTCTAGTATTGCATTTTATTGTCTGAACTCTGATGTAGTATTTCCCAAGCTCTCCTTCACGTCACTGTTTATGTATTAAAGGGCACCAGTGAAGGTGTGGCAGGCAGTAGGGCCGTATATACATTTTGGCCATCTGCCAGTGGTGCTGGCACTAACAGGATGAGTCATGCAGGGCATCACTTTGTGCTGAATGTCCACAATTATCGCTGATGGGTCAGTCAGGTACAGTGATAAGGCAAGGCCTTGCTTATGGCTCATGTGTGGCCGAGCATGGAACTTGAATCATTTGCATGTCTCACAATGTCAAACCCACCCACCAAGTTTCATTCCTGTTGGTTGATTTTATATGGGTAAAGCTATTATGTTGATATATATACAGTATATATGTATATATCTATATATAATCTATATATATATATAAAAGACGTATATAAAAGACCAGATATTTATATTATCACACCCACCAGAGAACCCAGGAACCAGAAAGAGGCCAATACGCACATAAATACCTTAAACTATTATGTGACCTGATTTCGACAGAACCTGCCTGATCCTCCGCAGTGTTCTGGGAATTTAAATCTGGTGACGAAGTGCTCTTGAGGCAGACCGCAGCCTGCAGGCTTTCATTTCTCTTCTCCGCATCAGCTTTGAGCTTTTACTGCAGCTACTACAGCTGCAGCTCCATCCTGTCAGCCCAATGAATAATTGATTTAGCGGGAGTGGCAGCGACGGGGTTAAACCCTGCAAGATTTGAGGTGTGACAGTATGCAGTAGTGACCGTCTGAGTGAATGAGCGTCACAACAGGGACACAAACGGACACAGAGCTATCTAAGGGGAAGGCTGAGCTCTGTATCCGTGCATCTGTGTCTCTGTATGTTGGGGGTTTTGTAGAATGATATGCAGTGTGTGTGTGTCTGTGTGCGTCCGCGTGTGTGTGTGTCTGTGTGTGTGTGTGCAGAAATGACTATTGACCTGTTCCAATATGGATCCCCTGGGGAGAGGAATGATCTATTGTCGTTTGACTCAGCATCTGGCCACCACTCCTAATCCCTCTTCTCATAACACGGAGGATCAGACAGCAGGAGCGTCCATGCTGGCCTACACTAGGACTGAGAAAAGAGAGAGAGAGAGACAGAGAGAGAGAGAGAAAGATTGAGAGACAGATTGTCTTTAAAGGAGAGTTCTCCAGATGTCTGACTCAATAGGTTTCTCTAGAATGGAGCATTTCACCTCAAACCACTCTGAATGACTTTGCTTACATCTTAATTGCAGAATAATGCAGACACTATGAACAATGAGTGGGATTTTCCGGAATAGCTGAGCATTTCGGAATTGTACATTGTACATCTAACATGTATCCACATCATGATTAACGGCGTCTTCCCTAAGAACACTAATACAACACTGTTTGTGTACAGTTTAATATTAGCAATTCGGGGCACAAGAAAATACCAAAAATAACGGAAATATTGAAAATAATGGTAATATTGAATATTGTGATGTTATGTTTTGCCATACTGCATCAAAAACACATTATCGATTTTTGCTGAATAGTCTAATGTAAAGATAGGTGGCAGAAAGTGGTTCACACTACAGAGCAGACTTCAGCCCATAGACAGCACTACAATGGTGCACTGCTAGGGTTAGGGTTAGTGCAGTAGTGACCTTGTGCTTGTGGTGGTGTGTTTTTACACTATGACATTTTTACAAAATTTAGATCATACAAATCGCTGTATATTGGTTTTCTTGCAAAACTGCAGTATATCGAATCGTAACCCTGCATCATGATTCGTACCCATTCACCGTGATCACCAGGTTCCTGCCTATACCCTGGTTAACATGTTGGTTCTGGAGCTCAGTCGTTGCATACACATATACATGTTGACGGACCATGTGTCAGTGCTGCCACCATACTTGTCATACTCAGTGGTGTACAGTAAATATAACTGGTTTCTGTAGTATGTTGTAGTATTAGTACTGACATGTTTCCATTCTGGGGTAATAATCTAATATCTGATGTTCACTCCACTACATTAGGGCAAGATCTGTTCTTCCTTTTGGTTCATGTGTCCATAAAAAACATAACATGTCCACACTAAAGAAGAGTCCACTAAAGAAGCGCTCACTTTACTGACCTGTTGGACAGAGCTCAGTTCTAGCTAATGGAACCTGTTCTCCTTCAGGGTTCTGTGCTGATGATGATTTGAATAGACATCAGTGTCAGACTAATAAATGAGCTTCTATTGAAGACTGGTGGACTGAGAGACACTAGAGTCTCTTCACCTACACTGAGCTGATGAAGAGTCGTGTTCCAGAAATGATAATAGGACATTAGAGCTGTAATAAATCATACTCCTGTTACTCTCCATACTTCAGTACATCTGGAGGTACATACTTTAGTACTGTTACTCTCTATACTTCAGTACATCAGGAGGTACATACTTCAGTACTGTTACTCTCTTACTTAAGTACATCTGAAGGTACATACTTTAGTACTGTTACTCTCCATACTCCAGTACATCTGGAGGTACATACTTTAGTACTGTTACTCTCCATACTTAAGTACATCTGGAGGTACATACTTTAGTACTGTTACTCTCCATACTTAAGTGCATCTGAAGGTACATACTTTAGTACGGTTACTCTCCATACTTAGGTACATCTGAAGGTACATACTTTAGTACTGTTACTCTCCATACTTAAGTACATCTGAAGATACATACTTTAGTACTGTTACTCTCTATACTTAAGTACATCTGGAGGTACATACTTTAGTACTGTTACTCTCCATACTTAAGTACATCTAAAGGTACATACTTTAGTACTGTTACTCTCCATACTTCAGTACATCTGGGGGTACATACTTTAGTACTGTTACTCTCCATACTTAAGTGCATCTGAAGGTACATACTTTAGTACTGTTACTCTCCATACTTAGGTACATCTGGAGGTACATACTTTAGTACTGTTACTCTCCATACTTAAGTACATCTGAAGGTACATACTTTAGTACTGTTACTCTCCATACTTAAGTACATCTGAAGGTACATACTTTAGTACTGTTACTCTCCATACTCCAGTACATCTGGAGGTACATACTTTAGTACTGTTACTCTCCATACTTAAGTGCATCTGAAGGTACATACTTTAGTACTGTTACTCTCCATACTTAGGTACATCTGAAGGTACATAGATTAGTACTGTTACCCTCCATACTTAAGTACATCTGAAGGTACATACTTTAGTACTGTTACTCTCCATACTCCAGTACATCTGGAGGTACATACTTTAGTACTGTTACTCTCCATACTTAAGTACATCTGAAGGTACATACTTTAGTACTGTTACTCTCCATACTTAAGTACATCTGAAGGTACATACTTTAGTACTGTTACTCCAGTGGAGGTCTAAAAGTGTACTTACACTGGAGGAATAGTTTACCCAGTTATCTTTACTTCATCCACTACAATTCAAATCTAAAAGGAATAGTCTTTAACAGGTAAGACTAAATAGCTGTCATTTTATTTTGACATTGTAACATTATCTTAAAACATAACTCGTTGGCCATGCAGTTGAAATTGCTAACAGCTAATGGTGGTGGTAACAGTAGTTACATACGAAAGCAGATACTTTATAAGAGGTCATATAAACTAAATTGGCCATAATCATCTTCTATATTGGCTTTTAACTCCAAATCAGTTTTTAAGACTAGCAACGTCTGTTAGCTGAGTGATTGACATGTATCTTCTTGTAGTTAGCTGTCTAGCTAACTTGGCTAGTTAGCTGGCTAGCTAATTTTAACTAACTGTCCCAAAAAGAGGGACCTGAAAGGCAGTAGGAAATAGTGTTAAGAAGGGAACGTTTTACCCAACTTAGCCAAATCCATCCCAGACAAATGTAAGCTTTCACAATTTCTGCTGTCCTATTTTCCCCTGGCCCACTATCAAAAATCAGTGTGGATACAATCAGGGTATGACAAAGAGCTGATTTGGCCTGGCAGTCTAAACATTGAAGAAGTGATTCAAATCTGATTTAAAAAGATCCAAAGTAGTGCATTCACACAGCCCTAAAAAATCTGAAGTAAAAGACACTTTAAAATCCGATTTGAGTGGCTAGAGCATCCAGAGGAAGAGGCGTCTGTAAAACCTGATTGGAATTGCATTTCAAACCAAACCTTCAAATGTGGTTTGGATCTGATTTACAAAAATCTGATTTTATGTGGTCATCTGCTGTTCACACTGTCAATCCAGATATTATCTGGATATGCCAAAAATCATATCTGGCCTGCCAGTCTGGACATTGCCAAAGTGACTCAAATCAGATTTGAAAAGACCAGACTTGAGGTGTCCACAAAATCCTTAAAACGCACATTTAGGCAAAAAAAAAAATCTGATTTGAGTCACTTCAGCCTGGTAATGCGAACGTAGCTGAAATGTACCGGGTCCAAAATGGGTCACCTTGTTGAGGCCTGTCTTTTTAGCCCATTATAAACCCACATGGGGCCAATAGTGATATGTTGGATGGGCTTTTTTGATGTGATTTATTTTCCCCATAAAAGCAAGTGTGAAAAGCGTGTAGGTTTTCATGATATCTCATGACACTGAATTATTATAAACGCTGTTAGGGTAAGCCTAACGCTGATACATGCTGCTGCCGTCAGTGTCTAGCAGCGAATACAACTACCAAGTAACTGCTTGAATATAAAACCTGCCAACAACCTGTGCTTTGTTACCAGAATAACCACAGCCCTCCCCGGTTGTGTATTTGTTCACCGGCCAGTCTTGCCCAAACCAATATGGTGGATGCGGTGACGTGTCACTGCGATGGGCTGCAGCAGCCAATGCGCTGTCTATGTACGTCCATGAGCCATCAAGGCTAGAGCCTTCATTTTATGTCCAGCTGTCTCACACTGAGCATGTGCAATCCACAGGGGAAATCCACACGGATATCAGCTTCCATTTCCCACACAGTCATATATTAACCCTGCCTGGCCTGCCCCACGTCTTCAATAGGCTTGAATGAGAGGTGAAAGTTCTGCAGCGCTGAATGCCAAGATTACAACATATCTGTATTTGCTGACTGTTTGTTGCACCATCCATTTACATAAACACTCATTTCAAAACTCATCATACATGTGTACTGGGCCAGTGACGTGAAGGTGATACTAAGTTTGCATGTGTACATTATTTCCACATGGACAAACTATTATATCACATCAACGTGATTGCCAGTTTGCCCAGTCCGTGCCCATGTTGCACCCATATAAAACCCACTTGGGCTGCAAACGAAGAGCCCATAGTAAACCCAACATATGCTACACATGAGTTGCCGTGGTAACAACGTAGGCGTCACTAATTAGCCTTGCTGGTGATGTGGGTTGCGTATGCTGATGTGGTGCTCTTCTTGAATCCCAGACCTTCTGGATTTGACTGTTGTTTGCCATTGTTTGTTGTATGAGAGAGCCAAAAGACACTTAAGTGACCAAACTGATATGCTTTTGTAAAAATCCAATTGAAATCGAACTTTGCACCAAAGGGGGCTTGGATCTGATTTGAAAAAAAAATGGATTTCATGTGTTTTCCACTTTCTACAATCTGGGAATAATCTGGATATGCCAAAAATCAGATTTGGGCTGGCAGTCTGAACAGTCTGAGTCAAATCTGATTTGTAAATATCAGATTTAATGTGTCTACACAGTCTTGAAAAGATCAGACGTAAAATATACTTTGAAATCTGATCTGAGCAGAGCGTCCAGACTGAGATACATCTAAATCCAATTGGCATCGCATTTCAAACCAGCTTCAAATGTGGTTTGGATCCGATTAGGATTTAATGTGGTTTTCCAGTATTCAGACAATCAAAAATCAACCTGGACACAGTCTGGATAGGCCAAAATCGGATTCAGGCTGGCAGTCCCCAAACAAAAGGATCTTATTTGATGTGTCCACACAGCCCTGGAAAAATCAGAAATTGATTTTTCACATTAAGGTCAAAAAAATAAAAAAATAAAATCAGATTTGAGTCACTTCAGTCTGGTATTGTAAACATGGCCAAAATGTGTTGGGTCCGAAAAGGGTCACATCCTGTAGCCCATTATAAACCCACATGAGGCCAATACTGCTATGTGGGATGGGCTGTTTTGATGTGATGGATTGTCTTCATAGGAACAACATACACAAGAAGCAAGTGACTTCGATGATTGACTAACAGGTTAAGCCCAGGAGACGTCCTCCTCTGGATCTCATTTCACAGACTCCTACACGCACTTATGGGCCGAGTAAGCAGGGTTTGTGCGGTTTGTCCTCAGAAAGCTGTCCTTTGCAGCCTGCTGCAGTGTTTCTATGCCTGCCTGCCCATCCCCCTCCTGGCAGCACTCATGGCTCAGGCTGAGTCACGAACACACAGTCCCTCCTCTCAGCAGGGCTGACTCAGCTGCTCTCGACACCCACTGCTTCTCTCAGAAGCCAGACAGTCTGTTTTGCACACACAGAGCCTCTTAGACGTGCCAGTGGCCTAACAGTCTGTCTTTATTACTGCGCTAGCTGCTAGCTCAGAGGTCTGTTCACCAGGGCCGGGAGAGACTGCTGCGCTAACCGTAGTAGTAGTGGTGAGCTTTACACTTCCGAGGATGTCTTTCTTCAGGAACGCATGATTCACTGAGAGAAATTCCGGAATATACGTCCAATATACATCCAACAGTAGCTACGTCCTCAGATTAGCCTGTGTGTTAGTTAGCCTGCAGATACTGACAGAGATGTTAGCCTAGCTTTTTCACATTTTCCCACTAAAATCCATAATGTTGAATATGTTTATACTATCCTACGTAAAAAGACATAACCCTATTATCGACCTAAAATAGAGTCTATCAGCCAAGACATACTTTACATTTTTAGGTTTCCTCTTTAGTTTTGCACTGGAGCTATGTGGCTAACAAGTCTCAGTGCTCACATAGTAAACACTATATGCTAAGCTAGGGCTATGTGCTAGTTTGGAAGGCCAATACACAAAACTTAGCATGCTACATCATTCTTACTTACAGGAAGTGATGGACTACGTTAGGTTTTAGGCTTGTTTTAACAAAAACGCTAACCAATAGTTGTGCTGTCAAGTAGAATGTATGTATTTGGTTGTTGGAATCAGCATCCATCATTACCGTACTCAAAATCCGACCAGTTCTAAGAGCGATTTTTGAGTATTTAACACTTAGCATTAATAACTAGCATTAGTATTAAGTGTGCACCTGGGACATCGCTCAAAATCTTTCTGGGCAGCTTTGGTTTGCATCATATTAGCGTTATATCTTCACTGGATCACTTCTGTCAAACGGTTTTCTGGCCTAAAACTAGAGTTTATAGAATTTATCCTGTAACTCAGAACTGTGTAGCATAGCATCATGATTT
>JAMWET010003670.1:497500-849660 GCA_024036415.1 Prochilodus magdalenae | reverse complement strand
ATCAGAAGAAATGGCGGGGGCTGGGTGTCAGTAACAAAGCAGCTTTGATTATAGGGTCTTGTCTACGTGTTTGTGTCATTTCAGCAACATCTTCTGCGCAGTGACCTCACCCTCCACCTCCCGTTCTGGGTCTTCATAAATCTCATGGCACCAAGCACACTCTCACGCTCCAATCATCAGTGTGTATTTCCCGGCAGATGATAATTACGATGTTGGCCCGAGACATAAGATTACAGGAGCGATAATGGCAGGTGGCATATTGAGGAAAAGGGCATCCAGAAGAGCTTTCTTCTCTGTCTTATCTACAGTCTCACAGTCTCTCTCTCTCTCTCTCTCTCTCTCTCTCTCTTTCTCTCTCTCCCACTCCACCCTCTTCATCTCTCTCTCAGAAATTCAAAATCACAGTCATTTTTATTTGCCAAGTATGAGCTGTATAAGAAACTTCTCGTGGTGCATCTGTCAGCATAGATTACATAATTATTAATAACATATTTAGTTGATTTTTGTAAATGTTAAGTCAGTTTGAGTCCACACTCAACTAAGAATGTTGGTGCTGTCATCCTCCTGCTTTTATGCGTTCACTCAGGTTTGTTGACGGTTGAGTGTAGGAGCACTAACTTCTCAGGAAGCCCTCATGTCTTTGTTACCTGCTGGCTCCACCTGTTAGTTATGCTGTCATAGCCAGGTCTGTTGGAGTCACTGCTGCACTCTATATTAACCATATACTGGTCCCAGCTCCTCTAACAGAACTAACTGTATGCATGGGCCTTTGCCCAAGCTAAACCACTGCCCAACCTGTGTGGTCTGATGCAGAACTACTGCCCAACCTGTGTGGTCTGATGCAGAACTACTGCCCAACCTGTGTGGTCTGATGCAGAACCACTGTCTAAAATCTAAAATGTGCCATAACATTTTTGCAAACACGTAATAATAATAAACTAATACTATTAAATTCACAGAATATGTTGATATTTTTTTTGACTGATTAAGGCAATTTGTTCAATTACCAAAAGGAACTATTAAATTCTTAAAGTATATTAAATTCACCTAACATTATTTGTACATTTACATGTGTAGAATTGTGTTTATGGTCCAAATTTCTGCATACAAATATATGTATGTACAGCTGTTTCTTCACAATTTACTAGCCCCCTTTACCCCTTTCATCAATTAAAAAGAGACCCCTCCAGTAGCATTGCTATAAATAAGAAAAAAACTGTGTATATTTACACGCCACTTTATTAGAAACACCCATATGTTGCTACACAGTTGGAAGCTCGTCTAGAGGCCCATGCACAATTTGTGTCAGTCATGCTCTAGCCCTTTGTTAGTGGTCAGTTTTGGACCACACATCCTGCATGTTTCTGGTACTGTGTCAAAATCCTAGCCAATTAAAAGTGGAGGTATAAACTCCAAAATATGCTTGAGCAAAAGTTTAAAAACAATATTAATAGTTAAAAGTGAATGTTTTTCACATATGACATAAAGTTACAATGATCTGTTCAAGCGTTCCGGTTAGTGGTTGGGGTAGCTCAGTGGGTAACACCACTACTCAGGGTGCCACCTCTACGTGTGGGAGACTGGGGTTTGAATCCCAGTCTGGGTGACTATGCTGAGCTGCACCAATAAGAGTCCTTGGGCAAGACTCCTAACACTACATTGGCCTCCCTGTAATCATTAACCTTGTAAATGGCTCTGGATAAGAGTGTCAGCTAAATGATTAAAGAGAGTAACCAAGTTAGAACTGTTTGGTGGTGCTGATGAACACCACAACCAGTTCTACAGTTTGTCTTAACTATAGGAAGTGGAGCATGCAGACCCCATGTTTATTAGAGGGAAGCAAACATGTGATCCCATGTGATTTTCGTTTATACAAACTGCTTTCCTGTAAAGCTGCTTTGAGACAATGTGAGTTATAAAAAGCGCTATATAAATAAATATTAATTGATGATTGAGTTTCTAGAGAAGCTGAAATCATGTCTTTTTGAGATTTTGTTGAAATAAAGTTTTATTCTCTTGAGATTTTGAAAGATTATGTCAAAATAATGTCTTATTTTCTGGCGTTTTGATGGAATATGTTGAGAAGTTTAAATATTTCATTTTCATTTTCGGTGGTAATTATGTCTTATTGCCTTGAGATTTTGACAGATTAGCTAAAAACTGTCTTATCTTTGGAGTTTTGGCCCTGCATATGCCTACACACGACATGAGCCACTAGTCGCCTCCTAATGTGAACATACGGTGAGGCACCTCTTCAGACACGTTCCACATAATCGTCAAAAGTAAAAGCACAGCTTCCTGAAACTGAATCAATCCATTCCCACTCTTGACCTTTAGTGAACAGCCTCTCAAACCAGTAACATGACATCTTTGACATCATCAGCAGGCCCCGCCCCCGCGACAGAGTGAGCAGTTATGACAGGCCCAGCCTGTAAAGATGTGATTATAAATCTATGACATTTACAGCAGCAAGGACGAGTGTGGTAAATGGCGCATGGCTAATCTTTCTCTAATGAACACCTGGGTTTCCACCATGTTGGCCACTGCTGAACATGACACTTCTAACATGCTGGAAAGAGCAAAGGCCGTAAGCATGTGGAAATGGCCAGCTCTGTAATACCCCGTCTTAGTCGGACACTAAATAATAAAACGTAATTTTATAAAACATGAATAATTCAAAGGGTTTGGCTACGAGGAGAGGCTAAATCTAGCAATCATGAATTTCTAAAGATAAAAGGAAGCGCATACTCATTCTTTCCATGCCTGCATCCAGCAAATTAGGTCCCCAATGTTGCACTTAATGAGAAGATGTGTGAACTGCCGAGTGTGTATGTAGGAGCCATACGTTCATACATTCATTACATATTCTGCTCGGTGAGCTTCATTTCGGTTAGTTGTCCGTTCTTCAATGGCCGAAGATTCAATTAACGTTCGCTGTTGTCCTCTCCATCTCAAAGAGGAAATAAGTGCTTCAAAGTGCTCCGTCGCATTTATTGGGACTCAATGCGAGTAATAGCACAACGGTGAATGCAATTACTCGCAAATGGCTGAGTAAATGTCTCTTATCTGGACTATCATAGGATTAATGGTGTGAGCTGACACAATCTGTCATTTGTAATGCTTCAAAGTGGAAACAATCTATTAGGCTAAAATGAGCCAAAGATGAAAGTGCCACTCTTCAGTGGCAAGTCCGTTGATAGCTCATTAAAGAGCCCATATCATAAAAAATCTGAAATTCCCTCACTACTTTTTGAAATAGGGCTTTGATTTAGTATGCACATTTCAAACTATACCACTGACTCTCCAATCCACATGGTTCATATGTGGAAACAAAGCTGCAAAAGCAGACTGTGTTAAATGCTTTGCTTTTGTGAGATCACAAAACAGCATATCCCTGTACACCGGGGATTTCCAAGCTCATCCACAGGGCTGGAGTAGCCGCGGGTTTTCATTCCAGCAAAGCAGGAAATCATCTGGTCAGCAGTTTCAAGACTGAGACTAACTACACTTATCATCAAAAGTACAGCTGCAAAATAAGACGACAAATTCAAAAGGAATCAACTTGCTGGGTAGGCTTGAGATTGCGAGGCATGCAAATGATTCAAGTTTCATGCTTGGAGGCGCATATATGTAATTTAGATGGCTTGTGGCAGACATTGGCCCATTTAAGCTTGTTCTTAAATTGGTTCAAGTAAAAATCCTATTTATGGGTCCACAAATTGTTTTGCAGAATTGTTGGCACCTTCAGTTTCTGCAGATTCTGTTAATACAGAGGACCAAGCCCTTATAAGAAAATACTGGTGACTGTAGAATCGCCATGCATACTGCATACATGTTTAAGGAAGAAACATACTAACAGTATAACAGTGGACTTAGTGTGTGAGGTAGTAGTAGTTAGGCTTAGTAGTTAGCCTTTACTTCTACAGTACCTCCAAAAATCGAGCTTGCAGCCTCCAAAACCTAGCCCCGACCCTATTAGCAGTTATACCATGGATGGCGAATGGGCTGTGTTGGGTTGGTGGAAGGTCACAGTGGATCTTCCTTCTTCTGAAGTGTGGTAAGCACTCCTGTGAGTAAGTGTACTTACGCAGGGAAAATTTAGAACAACAAGGCTGAGGAGTAGATCAGGGGATTAGAAATGTAATAAACACTGTTATTACAGGTTATTACAGATGTATACAACAGCAGTTTATCTCAGTTTGGCATTTTTCATCCTCTGTAAAACCGCAGCATCCAATCTGTATGTGTGAGTGGGGTCAGGTCATGTTTGGTCTTCAGATTTGGCAGTACCTGTTGGGCTTGCTTGGGCCAGGTCTCAAAGCTGTGAGTTCTTCAGTAATGCTTATTGAAGGTAAGATACAGATGCTGTATTTAATACAACATTATCCACTTTAAAATTATTTAATAATTTATGTATCAAACTACTTGTCCTTTTGCATATGTACAGGGGTTGGACAATGAAACTGAAACACCTGTCATTTTAGTGTGGGAGGTCTCATGGCTAAATTGGACCAGCCTGGTGGCCAGTCTTCATTAATTGCACATTGCACCAGTAAGAGCAGAGTGTGAAGGTTCAGTTAGCAGGTAAGAGCACAGTTCTGCTCAAAATACTGCAATGCACACAACATTATGGGTGGAAAGGAGGCCCTACACCATACTAATAAATGATTGTGGTCTAAAACCAGGTGTTTCAGTTTCATTGTCCAACCCCTGTATACCTACCAACCTAAACGGTAGTCTGCTCCTGCGACCTCAGTGACCCCTGTGCTGACAGATGCTATCTGCTAATATGTCCTAATATGTTACATCCTTTAATACACAACTCTACATATTCCCAGCACCTTGTACAGCATCTGGCCCATGTCCCGTGGTTGTTTTTATTGTACGGTGTATCTGGTATTGTATCGTCCAGCAATTTTTATTTTGTTTCCTGGAGGAACACTGGTTCATTTCACTGTGTGCTTGTATATAGCTGAAATGACAATGACGACTATAGAACTTGAATTTGAATTCCATGCCCATGCAGACCTCTACCCTAACACGATGTAGCCCTGCCAGAGTTTACCCACCATTACAACTCATTGTTAATAATTTTGCATTGTTTTCCATGCTGAATAATAAGTGTTCAGATGCAGATGCTTTCGGTAGCAACACGGAATACTTCTCGTTCCGTTATCCATCAAGCCACCATTGTCCCAGAACCAAGTTTCTCAATTAAAACCCATTCATACAGAGGCAGGTCCTTGTCTACGGTGTGTCTATTGAAAATCAGGGCATTTTGTCTTGTGCCAAGGCTCCATTCCTCTCAGGGGGTCGGACAGCGCAGCGCTGGGGGATCCATGAGGAGTGCTCTAGGAGTCTTAATTACAGACATTAGGAGAGGAATAGAACAGGAGCTGGGGATAAATATAGCTTCGAGGTCTGCCGGTTCCTCAGGGGGAACCCCAGCTTCTCCTGCTGCCATCACTCCGGCTCCAGTTACCGGCTTTCTGTAATCCAGACTTCTACACTCTGCCATGGCCTAATTAGGAGCTTGATGCCCTTCATCCGCATGTCATGGAGGTTAGCGGAGAGGTGATTAACAGTTAGCAAGAAAGATTGTTTCCTACAGAAGAGATTGTGCTGAGGGGAAACGGGGTCATGGTTCTTAAAAGCAAAGCACACACTAAGGCAAGCCACACATCTAAGGCACATATGTCCAAAAGTTTGTGGACACCTGCTCATCCTACATTTCGTAAATATTTGTATAGTGTATATAGTAAAGTTAAAATACATACTCTATGGCTGTAAGCACCATTCTGTTCTGATCATGGAACTGCTGGGCAGAGTTTAAAGTGAAATGGTATAGCTTAGTGGATAACACCACTGCCCGCCAGGGAGCAGGGCAGGACTCCTAACACTACATTGGCCTACCTGTTTTATGATTAACCTTGTAGTAGCGTCAGCTAAATGCTGTAGAATGGGAAAGTTAAAACTTCAATTAATAATAAATTAACTTAAGATTCAAGGAGAGTTTTAAGGGATGAGGGGGTTGCTCTGTTTCAGCTGGACAGGTACTTAACATTAACTTGTTTTTGCTGTTTCACAGAACTAATAAGTCAGTGTTGTTTGAAATGCATGTCCATTTGGGGGCAGCTTCTGAAGGAGCACTGAAGGGAGGGGTGCTTTTGTTTTGCTGTTGAGTTCAAGTATCAACAACCGTTCTCCAGAATGGTATACGGCATCTTTGTTGATGATAATTCAATAAAATTGTGTTAAAGTTATATACATTTACTGAAGCATATTTCCTAACAGCATCATAAGATAGAACATTCAAAGTGGCAGGTTGTGGGTGGGAATTGGCGAAGAACTGAATAAAAATCCCCATTCAGGCAATTTCATCTTAAATCGCTGCCACCACATTCATTGAGTAATCTAAACTTCTACTGTATTTTGTGGATTAAACTTTAATGCAGCACTTAAATGGGCACGTCTAGAGTTTGGCTCTCAATGCTGGCCCTGGAGAACCATTTTTAGAGTTTTCCTGCTCTAACAAGCCAACTTCAGCTCAGAAAGAGGTGGTTAATTAGCTGTTTGGCTAGATCAGGGGTAAAGAGAAACTGAATATGGAAGAGAGTGTCCTCCAGGACCAGGGTTGGAGCCCACTGAAGAGTGGTTTACACAATGGCAGTCTTCAGCTGTGTCAGTTGGTACCTTGTAACTGCCAGAGATGATTGGATGTATGGAGAGTACATGGTGATCTTTGGAGAGTCTTAGAAGGAGCGCTGTGAGAAGGCACGTTTGATCAGCTTGACATTTTCTATCCTCTGTAAAACTGCAGCAACCCATCAACTGCGCGTGAGTGGGTTCAGGTCAGGTTCGGTCTTCACATTTAGCAGTACATATTGGGCCTGCTTGGGTCAGGTCTCAACACTGTGGGTTCTGGTTTCTATATCCACTACTTGCATGTTTGCATGAATATCTGCTGCTGTGTCAGTTGGTACCTCATATTGGTGGAACTGCCAGAGATAATGGGAGGACGATATGGAGAGAACATGGTGATCTTTGGAGAGACTTTGAAGGAGCACTGTGAGAAGGCGCGTTTGATCAGATGCTCGCTAGAAACACTAAAGAACAAACGTGGAAAATGTTCTATGGAGTCAACAAGCAAAGAGACGATGCCTTCTCTAGAGACAATGCAGGGTCTATTTTCAGGAGCCTCCTGCTTGGGTTTAGATGCTTTACCATATCAGTGTTCCCTCCCTCTTTCT
Organism: Prochilodus magdalenae; assembly: GCA_024036415.1. Lineage (NCBI taxonomy): Eukaryota > Metazoa > Chordata > Actinopteri > Characiformes > Prochilodontidae > Prochilodus > Prochilodus magdalenae. The sequence goes on along the minus strand of JAMWET010003670.1, from coordinate 842,410 downwards.
ATCTAACTCAGTCAGTCTCTGGCATCAAACTCCCCGTGCTATCAACTCACAGGCTTTGATCTCTGAAACACAGCACTCAGCCCTTGGTGAATCAATGCCCTGGTGTGACAGCTCTCACTGTGTGTGTGTGTGTGTGTGTGTGTGTGTGTGTGTGTGTGTGCGGTGTGTGTGTGTGTGTGTGTGTGTGTGTGTGTGTGTGTGTGTGTGTGTGTGTGTGTGTGTGTGTGTGTGTGTGTGTGTGTGTGTGTGTGTGTGTGTGTGTGTGTGTGTGTGTGTGTGTGTGTGTGTGTGTGTGTGTGTGTGTGTGTATTGCTGACATTTGCACAAGCTGGAAAAGAAGACAAGCTTTAGCACCAAGGCAAACTCTAAAGCATCAGCTGTCCAATCAACACTTTTTTTCCCCAGCTAGTCCATATATCTGCTCTGTGGACTGACAGAAATCCAGTAGCATGTGAAACATCCACCCTTCATAAAGGACTATTTCACCTCACTCTTTACAAGAACCTAAAACCAAAACTGACCTTTTACTGATTTGACTTTGTTGGTTTGTGTGTCTGATCATATTGGTCATAATTCATTGCATCATGTGATTTCAATAACCCAATTCTAAACAAAAATAATAATGACTGCGGGCTGTAAAACTTCTGACTGAATTAGGTGGGGGAAAATAATATTAACCAAAATGACCATGTTGCACCTCCCTTATTCAACCACCTCCAACCTTGAGCACAAATTCTCAGGTAGCTGAAAATCCCTCACGGATAACATGCTTTACTGGGAAATATGTCACGGTGTGGAAGGACAAAGCCTTGGGTAGAAACATGACGACTCAGAGAGCCATTTTCTAGAGTTTACTAAGGCTTGGGTTACATGGTCATTGGTCCATACATTGGTCCTACACTCCCACACTTACTAAGTCGTGTTATTAACTTTAGGTGTGGGAACAAGATCATTACATATCAGTCATTGCTTAGTGAGGTTTGGAAACCAGTCATGGCCACAGCATTGAAACATGCAGGAGCAATAGAAATAAGTTAATGCCATTACTCCTTCCGTTATTACCTCAGTTCTACGCTTTACTAAGCTGCAGCCCCTTCATAATTGTCTCATTCTCCCACCTCATTAAGTAATGACCATGACTTTGCCATTTTGTTCCCACCCTTTACTAAGTTCTGGCTACAACCTAATTATCTTGTTCCCACAGCCATACTAAGACACGGCCGAAACTTTTTATCTTATTCCCACACTTTTAAATACTGGGTCCACTCACTGTCCACTCTATGAGATACTCCAACCTCGCTGGTCCACCTTGTAAAGTCAGAGATGTGAAGTCAGATACTTCATCTCTTGCTGCACAGTTTGTGTTCAAGTCCTTCATCAGTGGTCACAGGACGCCGCCCTCAGGATGCTGTTGGCTGGCCCGTTGGGTTGGTGGACTATTCTCACACTAAGGCATGGCTTTGTCTGATTCACTCACACCAGAGCAACACACATTAACGCACCACCACCATGTCAGTGTTACTGCAGTGCTGAGACTGAGCCACCACCCAAATAATACCTGCACTGTGGTGGTCCTGCGGGGCTCCTGACCGCTGACGCACAGGGCAAATGAGGGCTTGTATGTATGTAGAGAAACAGATGGGCTACAGTCTGTAAGTGTAGAACTGCAAAGCGTTCCTATTTGGTAAGTGGAGCTGATAAAATGTACAATGAGTGCAGATACAAAGAGGTGTACCTACCAAAATGGCTGGTGGGGGTGAATGTAGCTCCTTTTTACTAGGAGAGTCCATTACGAAGTTAGAAAGCAGAAAAAAGTCCTTTATCAAAGCTGGAGGTGTGAAACCTCTTTATCCCTACAGTGAATCACTGTCTCTGCCATGCTTGGATGTGGCACTATAGAGGAGGTCGCAAGCAAGAGTCCCATTTCCATGCGCTGCATCAAAAGGCATTATGTAACAGATTGCAAGAATTTTATGAATGATGTATAAATGTGACAGTCCACAGAGGAAGCCTTCGGGGGAAGCTGTTAGACGAGCTGTTTGATGATGTGGCCACCTTCCTCTGCTGCAGAGCCTGGAGAACAGCCGCCTGCCTTTGTGTGCCCATCCTCGTTTCACCGCATCTCTTTGTTGACTGACAGGATTTCTATGTGTTTTCTATTTCAGAATTTCTGTCCTGTTAATACATGGGATTATCCATCCGTGCTGCAGTTGCGTAACAGTATATGTATGCAGTATTCCCTAGTTCTGTATTCAGTATTCTAAACTAATTACACTGTCGAGTGTGATAAAATGGATTTCCTGAAACATCTCATTTACTTTTCCATACTTTGCCACTTCCGAAAATGAGCTAAACCAAATTTCCATTGCTATGCACACTCATTGTTAAAGGATAGCTGCATCCAGAAGGAAGTGCTGGATTGCAGTTCTGTTGGAAAGGAAGATAAAGGTTACCAGGAACAATAAAAGATGAAATATTTAGATTATAAGAGCAATATTTATTGAGCTACACATACAGAAGTACTGTCTCTCAGTTCAGCATCAGACTGCCATGTTTGCTAACCCACCCTGGCAGACGTCTCAGCATGGAGTTGTAGAGCTTCCCAATTAGCCTAAATATTCTCTCACAGTTTCTGCAGATTGTGTGGTAGGGGTGGAGGTGGAGGCCTTCTGGATGTGTGGCAAGTGACGACAAACTGTTCATTATGGTGCTGAGCACTGTGCCTCCACACAGGGATTCATTGCTCGTCTCCACCAAGACCAAAGTGGGGCTCGTCACTGAAGATAGCCCTCTGCCGTTCTGAGTTACTCCATTGGGAGAACATGGCACATCATTGCAGTCTTTGGCCACGTTGACGTGGTGTTAAGGGCAGCCGCCATAACGCTCTGCATGCATGTAGTCCTGCGTCGTGCAGCCATCTGCTAATGATGCTGCCACTAAGAGGATGGCTCATGGAGTGCTTCACTGCTCGTTGAATGTTCGTAATTGTGGATGTTGGGTAAGTCAGGTACAGCAATGAGACCTGTCCTTGTTTATATGCGCTGGCTTACGTCACATGATTCCTTCTGGGTTCAACCATTGGTGCAGCTATTCTATTGATATCCTTCCTGTGTTGCTATGTTTACAGCACTGTCAAATTTTAAATTCTGAAAAATGGCAGAGATGTTCCAGCATGCCTGCAGAGAACTTACACTGCTGACAAATGATGATGGCCTCAGTCCAGCACGCCTGTTGGCCACCAGGCGCCTTCAAAGCGAATGTGTATGTCGTCTCTGCATTTTGACCTCATCAAATGCGTGACAGGATCATCAGAGTAAGACAGTTCGGAGCCGCTGCTGTTTTAATTAAAGCTGACAGCTCTACACACCCTTTTGTTTTGTTTTGCAGCTACCCGGGTGCGTGTGTGTGTGCATGTGTGTTTGTGCGTGTGCATGTGTGAGATATTAAGTGTCAGAGTGAAACGCTGCAGTGAAAGCTGTGATTTATTCTCTGTAGCTCATGTGTCGGGTTTACACTGTGTTCTGGGGCTCATTTTTATGCTACAGCTTTTTCACCATACCTCACACACGTATTGGTGTGAAGCTGAAGCCCGAACCAGACTTCTCATAACAACCAGAGAAAAATGCTCTCATTATTCATATACTCTGCGTTATTCATTAACCCATACAAACCTATACCACACAGGAAGTACAGCCAATATAGTTCACTTATATAGCCAATATATAGTTCACACCTGATTTTGAACAGAATACAATCGGTTTGGTGAGTATACAGCGCTTCCTACCATGTGCTGCTCATATTTTCAGTCGTAGGTTTCACAATGCATGCAAGTTGCGTACAGGAAAAGTAAGATGTATGTGTTCAGTGCATGTGATGTACTGTTAAACATCATTGCCAGTTTCTTTTAAGCTAGCCTATTTCATACGATTGCTGACCTCACCTTTAACTACCTAGATACTAAGCCTGGCCTGAACTGTAATAAACAGGCTCTGAATACTTTGCATACTTCTGACACTTCCAGATATCCAGATGTCAGGTGGAACTGAACTGCAGAGTGCAATGGCAAAAAAATATATAATACAAAAACACTTTTAGGGGGACAGTCAAAAACCTGGCTGGGCTAGCTTTCAAGTGAGAGAGAATGGCCCACCCAGGCCCCACTAGGGGTGTGTCCCTGGGACCACATCCATCCAGTAGGGAAAACAGACTGTATAACAGTATAGTTAATAATTAATTAGTTAAATGCTTTTTATTACTTTATTAGGTTTTATGTATTATTATTATTATTATAGGCATGATTATACTGTTTATATCATACGCCATTACACGTTATTTATACCCAACTCATGTTCAGATTTCACCTCACTGGATTTCACTAGACTCACCTGATTGGATTACTACATTTGGAGGTGGTCAAGGACGACATTTGTACAGCGAGTGTAAAAGGATTGTGTTGCTGATCACCATACAAGTTTTGTGAGTGGACATGTGATCAGAAAGTACAATCTCATTGCATCTGGACAAATTGAGAATGCTGTTTAGAGCTATGTGTTAATGGAGTCCTACCAAAGATACTAAACGCACGTTAACATGAGGTGTACCGGCCTCTATGATGTTGGCCATGAGTGTGCGGTTGCTCAGTCTTTCTCCAGCGCCGTCCTACTAACCGCATTTTGTATTCCAGGAGTATGGCAGAGAGAGGAACGGAATTGATCTCCCACAGTAATTAAAGTCACCCCGGAGAATAAATGATAATGCCTCTACCTCGGGGTCATTTGTGTGCTGGCCGATATATGCGGCCGGCCCAGCGTGGTCCAGTCAAAGCAATTGACTTCTGCTCTCTTGTAAACAGCTCCTGCTAAGCCGGCAGCACATGTAATCTGTGCTTGGAGGTCAATCACCGTGCTAAAATGACCCTTTAGCCCCTTAGCCACTTTTAGACTGGGCTCCACTCCCACCGGACCCTCTGAGTGTCAACACACAGTCCTTATAAAGAACACAAGCACAGACACACACATGCAGGGCAGAGAGAGAATAGCATTCACTATAAGCCTGTGACTCTCTCGTTCAGGAAGTGGGGGGACAGTCATTCCTCACTTTCCCAGCGCCCCTCATTCCTCCCCACAAACACCTACACACACTCACACCTAAACACCTCCAGGGCAGCACGGAGCAGCCAGAGCCATTAACAAAGACCTACTCTAATCTTAGTGCTGGAGATAAGGATGGGTGCAGATAGAGAAGTGAGTGATGACAGAAAAAGATGGAGAACAACGTGACTAGACTGTAGAGAAAGAGAGAGAGAGGGAAAGGGGGAAACAAGATATACATTAACAGCTGAGTATTCTATCATTACAATTAAATACATGTATAATTAAGGCATCCATTAAACAGACCATTTGGCCGAAAGCAACATCTCCTTGTTATTGAGTTAATTATTAATTATTAATATTTATTGAGCCAAAGCAGTCTCCCGGTATAAACACTGGCAGTAACATGGTTCAGTGCTCAGTGATATTAAACATAGCACTGCCCTGCAGTCAACAGTAAAGTGCCATAAGCATCTCTAGCAGCAACAGCGGCTTATGATCTTATATCTACACTCATCAAAAGAATAGCTGCACCCAGAAGGATATCGTCGCTGTCCAATGAAAAACATGTATCTCCATTTTTGATGATTTTTACTTTTATGCCTCATTTGATCACATGGCTTGCCTTTTACACTGTGTATGAATTTCATGATGGATGGACCAACAGAAATGGCCCCAAACTGCTTGGAAAGACGTCTGGTTCCATAGACTTCCATTCAAATTAAAGGAGGTTTTGGCCCCTCCTGTAAAGTTGCTATTTTGGAGATACCTGTTTTTCTTTGGACAGCGACGATATGTTGGATTGCCATGCTATTGGGAAGGAAGATAAAGGTTACGTTGAGCTACACATACAGAAGTAGTGTCCTTTAGTACGGTGTGGGGTCACCATGTCAGACATCTCGGCATGGAGTTGTTGAGGTTCCTGATGGTGTCCTGTGACACCAGGAACGTGTGAAGCTGTGGGTGCAGACCACAGTGCCTCCACACACAGTAGTTTTGGTTGTCTCCACCAAGACAAAAACGGGACTCGTCACTGAAGATGATCTACTCCATGACAGTCTGGCATGACACCAGTGCAGTCTTTGGTAATGTTGACGCGGTCTGTGTGCATGTAGTCCTGCTTTATGCAGCCGACTGCCAATGGTGCTGGCACTAACAGAATGACTCATGGAGGACATCACTGCTCACTGAATATCGGCAAACGTGGTTGTTGGGTCATTCCTGCCGGCTGATTCCATCTGGGTGCAACCATTTGTGCAACTATGTTTTTGATTATGAGTGTATATGTGAATGTAATGATGAAATATGTAAGTTATTACAGTATTAGAGTGACATGGATAAGCTTATTGGGGGAAAACTGTACCATGTAGCCTCTAGTACTCTGTTGGTCCACCTCTAGCCTGGACAGAAAATAAGGAGACATACAGCACTGCACATTTGTCCACAGATGTTGGTGTCCAAGCGGGTCCCATGAATGAGGACAGGGCAGTGTTGCAATCTGGTAGAGACATGTGTGAGCAAGAACTATCCTGCAAGTTGGAAGCCCTGATATGAGCAGTAATACATGTGGCCGGAGGACGTCCGGCGCATATCACCAAACTGTCCTAGGGGTGACTGAGCGTCATATGGTATGGCTCCCCAGAACATCGCACCAGCAGTTGTAGTGTGCAGGATTGTAGCACTCGTTACAAGGCCTCCATACTTGAACCTGACTGTCATCAGATCTCAAAACGAAGCTGGTTTCAGCGCTAAAGACCATATGGGTCCAGTCTGTAGCAGTCCAGGCTTCTTGTTCACAACACCGTTGTAAGTTGGTCAATGGTAGGACATGTAACGGGAGGCATGACACCGAATTTCCGCCTGCTAAGTGTCTGGAAATGGTCCTGGCAGAGACAGGGGTATGTAAGGGGCCAACTGCGTTTGAATGGTGGACAAGAAAACTGTGGTGGCTGCTCATGCTTGTCAGCGGATTAAATGATCCTCTCCACAGGTGGTCTGTCTGGGCCATCAGGAGCCTGTATGCCATGTGTGCATGCCCTTACATAACCAGACCACATCTGTAATCATATAAATATCTGCATTACACATAACTCTATGTCGAGTTTTGCCAGAAACTGACATTTCTGTCAGACATCTGGGTGCATCCTAGTACATATATAGGTATGTATGGTACAATAAGCTTAAATTGAGCTTATCACAATCTCAAACTGGTACATCACATCGATATCATTTTAATTGGCGAGATTTTATTTTTTGCAGTGCAACCAGGAAGCGGTAGACTCTGCACACTTACAGAGCGGGCCGCCGAGCGCTGAAGAATGCTGCAGATAAAAAAACACCTAATCCTCTGTTACATTATGCACTACAGAGTTCCAAACTGCCTCTGGAGGCACAGAAGCTGTGCGTCCGGAGCTTCATGAAATGAGTTTCCACAGCCAAGCAGCTGCACACAAGCCTTTGATCACTATGTGCACTCTAACTTTAATAAACAGCCCATGACACTATGCACACAGTATACCATGAGAGATCCAAATCACGGGCATCACTGTTTAAGTGTTTGTCTTTTAGCATCCGGTTGTTGATTTAGACAGAGGATATGCAAATTACAACACCTACTCCTACTGAAGCATTTCAGCTGCCTTCACAAACTGCCCTGCTGCTGTTAGGTGAAGCTCTTGAGTTTATCCATGCTCTGCAGTAACAGTGCATAGAGCTAACAGTGTACAGCGGAAGTCATAGTGAAGGTAGAAGGCTGACGCCTCCGTATCCAGCTGGACATATTACATTATTGACCTCACACTGTGAGCTTGATTCAGGAATAAACTGCAATCTGATTAAGGGAGCAATAATCACTGCAACGTAGATGTCTATTAAATAGCACATCCTCAGATGGAGTGCACACACAGAGACAGAAAATAAACAGAAAGAAAGAAAGAAAGAAAGAAAGAAAGAAAGAAAGACTCTAAATTAGTATTCATGTCAGTGAGAGCCAATGAGGGGTGGAAAAAGAAAAAGAAAGAAAGAAAGAAAGAGAGAAAGAAAACACTTTGTGAACCATGTTTACAGTTTATTTAGTGATGCTAAAAAAGAGCAGGGGGTAGAAAGAAACACCCATAAAATATTGGTAATGTTAATTTAGTGGAGGGACAGTAAGGAGTGAAGAAAAAGAAAGATAGAAGCAGAAGGAAAGACTGAAAGAGCAAAAAGAAGGAAGGAAAGACTGAAAGAGCAAAAAGAAAGAAGGAAAGACTGAAAGAGCAAAAAGAAAGAAAGAAAGAAAGAAGAAAGAAAGAAAGAAAGAAAGAAAGAAAGAAGGAAAGAAAGAAAAAAAAGGAAAGAAAGAAGGAAAGAAAGAAGGGAAGAAAGAAAGAAAGAAAGAAAGAAAGACGAAAGAAGGGAAGAAAGAAAGAAAAACGAAAGAAAGAAAGAAAGAAAGAAAGAAAGATGAAAGAAGGGAAGAAAGAAAGAAAGAAAGATGAAAGAAGGAAAGAAAGAAAGAAAGAAAGAAAGAAAGAAAGAAAGAAAGAAAGAAAGAAAGAAAGAAAGAAAGATGAAAGAAGGGAAGAAAGAAAGAAAGAAAGAAAGAAAGATAGATGAAAGAAGGGAAGAAAGAAAGAAAGAAAGAAAGAAAGAAAGAAAGAAAGAAAGAAAGAAAGAAAGAAAGACGAAAGAAAGAAAGAAGAGTATGGGTAATGATGGAGGTCTCAGATTAATGAGCGGCTCCTGCTTCACAGTTTAGGGCTCACTGCCTCCCATCACTATCTCTCATTTTCATCCTCACTAGAGCACCATCCCCTCCTTCTCTCTACACATCTCTCTCACTGATGCCATCATACTCTCAAACTGTCTCTCTCATTTCCTTTCTGTCTGTCTGCCTTTCTTTCTGCCTGTCTGTCTGTCTGCCTTTCTCTCTTATCTCTCTTATCTCTCCATGGTGTGCTACATTGAGGACCATGTGTGGAGTTCGTTTAGTGGTGCACTTTATAACTCACAGAAGTGTGACTCTTAATCTCAGTGCAAAACTTCTCACACTCCCTCGCATACCTTAACCCACATGAATGTTATAGAGACATATCATAATAGCACTACGTTCCATAATTCATGAGGAGCCTGTTAAATGAAAACAGGCCTGACACTTACAGTGTGGAGACAGTGGGCCTTAATGAGGTGAAGCCATATGCCTCAACCATTAAAATCAGTCATTAGACTATACATCTCAAAACAAGCCCCTCACCCCCACCCCACTAATAACATATTCAGTGGAAAAGCCTCAAAAGCTCACTGTACTGAGATACCCCACGGTCCCATGTTGTCCCATATTCCTTCTAGCTTAGTGACCCATTACAGACCCCAATATGGATAGAACGCAGCCCATTGGCGTGATAACCCCCAACCCACCCCCTTGAAAAATCTGATGCAATCAGATCAGGGCACTCTTCTCATCTGAAGATCACTGAAGATGATCTACTCCATGACAGTCTGGCATGACACCAGTGCAGTCTTTGGTAATGTTGACGCGGTCTGTGTGCATGTAGTCCTGCTTTATGCAGCCGACTGCCAATGGTGCTGGCACTAACAGAATGACTCATGGAGGACATCACTGCTCACTGAATATCGGCAAACGTGGTTGTTGGGTCATTCCTGCCGGCTGATTCCATCTGGGTGCAACCATTTGTGCAACTATGTTTTTGATTATGAGTGTATATGTGAATGTAATGATGAAATATGTAAGTTATTACAGTATTAGAGTGACATGGATAAGCTTATTGGGGGAAAACTGTACCATGTAGCCTCTAGTACTCTGTTGGTCCACCTCTAGCCTGGACAGAAAATAAGGAGACATACAGCACTGCACATTTGTCCACAGATGTTGGTGTCCAAGCGGGTCCCATGAATGAGGACAGGGCAGTGTTGCAATCTGGTAGAGACATGTGTGAGCAAGAACTATCCTGCAAGTTGGAAGCCCTGATATGAGCAGTAATACATGTGGCCGGAGGACGTCCGGCAAGCATATCACCAAACTGTCCCTAGGGTGACTGAGCGTCATATGGTATGGCTCCCCAGAACATCGCACCAGCAGTTGTAGTGTGCAGGATTGTAGCACTCGTTACAAGGCCTCCATACTTGAACCTGACTGTCATCAGATCTCAAAAAAAAGCGAAGCTGGTTTTTTTCAGGCGCTAAAGACCATATGGGTCCAGTCTGTAGCAGTCCAGGCTTCTTGTTCACAACACCGTTGTAAGTTGGTCAATGGTAGGAATGTAACGGGAGGCATGACAACCGAATTTCCGCCTGCTAAGTGTCTGGAAATGGTCCCTGGCAGAGACAGGGGTATGTAAGGGGCCAACTGCGTTTGAATGTGGACAAGAAAACTGTGGTGGCTGCTCATGCTTGTCAGCGGATTAAATGATCCTCTCCACAGGTGGTCTGTCTGGGCCATCAGGAGCCTGTATGCCATGTGTGCATGCCCTTACATAACCAGACCACATCTGTAATCATATAAATATCTGCATTACACATAACTCTTATGTCGAGTTTTGCCAGAAACTGACATTTCTGTCAGACATCTGGGTGCATCCTAGTACATATATAGGTATGTATGGTACAATAAGCTTAAATTGAGCTTATCACAATCTCAAACTGGTACATCACATCGATATCATTTTTAATTGGCGAGATTTTATTTTTTTGCAGTGCAACCAGGAAGCGGTAGACTCTGCACACTTACAGAGCGGGCCGCCGAGCGCTGAAGAATGCTGCAGATAAAAAAACACCTAATCCTCTGTTACATTATGCACTACAGAGTTTCCAAACTGCCTCTGGAGGCACAGAAGCTGTGCGTCCGGAGCTTCATGAAATGAGTTTTCCACAGCCAAGCAGCTGCACACAAGCCTTTTGATCACTATGTGCACTCTAACTTTAATAAACAGCCCATGACACTATGCACACAGTATACCATGAGAGATCCAAAATCACGGGCATCACTGTTTAAGTGTTTGTCTTTTAGCATCCGGTTTGTTGATTTAGACAGAGGATATGCAAATTACAACACCTACTCCTACTGAAGCATTTCAGCTGCCTTCACAAACTGCCCTGCTGCTGTTAGGTGAAGCTCTTGAGTTTATCCATGCTCTGCAGTAACAGTGCATAGAGCTAACAGTGTACAGCGGAAGTCATAGTGAAGGTAGAAGGCTGACGCCTCCGTATCCAGCTGGACATATTACATTATTGACCTCACACTGTGAGCTTGATTCAGGAATAAACTGCAATCTGATTAAGGGAGCAATAATCACTGCAACGTAGATGTCTATTAAATAGCACATCCTCAGATGGAGTGCACACACAGAGACAGAAAATAAACAGAAAGAAAGAAAGAAAGAAAGAAAGAAAGAAAGAAAGACTCTAAATTAGTATTCATGTCAGTGAGAGCCAATGAGGGGTGGAAAAAGAAAAAGAAAGAAAGAAAGAAAGAGAGAAAGAAAACACTTTGTGAACCATGTTTACAGTTTATTTAGTGATGCTAAAAAAGAGCAGGGGGTAGAAAGAAACACCCATAAAATATTGGTAATGTTAATTTAGTGGAGGGACAGTAAGGAGTGAAGAAAAAGAAAGATAGAAGCAGAAGGAAAGACTGAAAGAGCAAAAAGAAGGAAGGAAAGACTGAAAGAGCAAAAAGAAAGAAGGAAAGACTGAAAGAGCAAAAAGAAAGAAAGAAAGAAAGAAGAAAGAAAGAAAGAAAGAAAGAAAGAAGGAAAGAAAGAAAAAAAAGGAAAGAAAGAAGGAAAGAAAGAAGGGAAGAAAGAAAGAAAGAAAGAAAGAAAGACGAAAGAAGGGAAGAAAGAAAGAAAAACGAAAGAAAGAAAGAAAGAAAGAAAGAAAGATGAAAGAAGGGAAGAAAGAAAGAAAGAAAGATGAAAGAAGGAAAGAAAGAAAGAAAGAAAGAAAGAAAGAAAGAAAGAAAGAAAGAAAGAAAGATGAAAGAAGGGAAGAAAGAAAGAAAGAAAGAAAGAAAGATAGATGAAAGAAGGGAAGAAAGAAAGAAAGAAAGAAAGAAAGAAAGAAAGAAAGAAAGACGAAAGAAAGAAAGAAGAGTATGGGTAATGATGGAGGTCTCAGATTAATGAGCGGCTCCTGCTTCACAGTTTAGGGCTCACTGCCTCCCATCACTATCTCTCATTTTCATCCTCACTAGAGCCCCATCCCCTCCTTCTCTCTACACATCTCTCTCACTGATGCCATCATACTCTCAAACTGTCTCTCTCATTTCCTTTCTGTCTGTCTGCCTTTCTTTCTGCCTGTCTGTCTGTCTGCCTTTCTCTCTTATCTCTCTTATCTCTCCATGGTGTGCTACATTGAGGACCATGTGTGGAGTTCGTTTAGTGGTGCACTTTATAACTCACAGAAGTGTGACTCTTAATCTCAGTGCAAAACTTCTCACACTCCCTCGCATACCTTAACCCACATGAATGTTATAGAGACATATCATAATAGCACTACGTTCCATAATTCATGAGGAGCCTGTTAAATGAAAACAGGCCTGACACTTACAGTGTGGAGACAGTGGGCCTTAATGAGGTGAAGCCATATGCCTCAACCATTAAAATCAGTCATTAGACTATACATCTCAAAACAAGCCCCTCACCCCCACCCCACTAATAACATATTCAGTGGAAAAGCCTCAAAAGCTCACTGTACTGAGATACCCCACGGTCCCATGTTGTCCCATATTCCTTCTAGCTTAGTGACCCATTACAGACCCCAATATGGATAGAACGCAGCCCATTGGCGTGATAACCCCCAACCCACCCCCTTGAAAAATCTGATGCAATCAGATCAGGGCACTCTTCTCATCTCACCCCTTCCCAGCACGGCAGAGGATTTAAAGACAAAATATCAGATATGAAAGAGAGAAAGAGCGCAGTGCTTCATGTGAAGAGGCCTGCAGGTGTAAACAAACACTGATCCACCAGGAAAAAACACAATCCAGGGAAAGGCGTCACCGGGGGGGTTGACTCATAGCTACAGTAAAAGCTCAAAGGATCGGGCGTATTGTAATCCTAAGTCCTAGATACATCACACGTACCGCGTGTATTATGTCATGGCGGTTCATGCCGACACTATTGCTGGAACTCAGAAAAAGCTTTGGTGATTTGCTGCACGAGTGATCCTAACACAACAACAACAGTTCATTTGAACCAAGCCCATGTGGCTCATGAGCCCACACACTGACAGATGCAATAAGGCTTGCGGCTGCTGTCTCAGCATCCAACAACATGAAAGCCAGTAAATCAGATTTTGAACTAGGCTCATGTGTACAGGCCCTATACAGCAACGTGAAGCCCTTTATAGTGCTCGGGTTTGGATATACCTCACCTTGTTTGGTAGTGTTTGATTTTCACATCAATTCAATGTAGCCATGGCTAAACCTGTTGTAAACATGCCTGCTCTCCTTTAGGTGGTACAGTCATCCGGATTAGAGATTTTCCAGTGTAAAGACTAGGAAGCACCCTCCCTGTGATGCTTCTCATCAGTGGAAGAACTCTGGAAAGGCTAAGAGCGAATTTGGGTCTGGATACTCTGAAATCATTTGATTTGTAATTATTTGATGCAAAAGCCAGCTACTGAAGAGGGCGGTAACACATTTTTGCATGATGCATGCTGGGTATTGTAATACCGGATTCCATTTTTTTTGGCTTTGGAGCTATGATGCACATTTAAATATATGGAGGATAATAAAATTGTTCCCAGAATTCCCATGCCAGTAATAAAAGCACATGTATGGCTTCCTCTGACGCAAAACCTGGATCTCCGGGCTAACTACTTTACTTACAAAGCAGTGTGGCACTCAAAGCACAGCTTAGTGGGGGGCTTGGAGGTAGTAGCACAGCACTTCACTGCAGGTGGTCTAACACAGGGTACAAAGGGCATACGCTGCAGCCTGTTAGTACAGCCCAGTACTTTTTGGAGCCGTTAGCATAATGTTCACATAATGTGTGGGCGGGATAAATGTGCTGAGACTGTACTGTGGTGTTGGTGCACTGTAAGTAAGTAAGTAAGTTTTAAAAAGAAGAAATGTTTATGTTGGGCTGTTTTATGTTCAATCACAAGGACTTCACAAGGACTTTTATGCTGGATAGGAGGCTGGATACGGGTGGGGTGGTGGGTTTTCCGCAATGAAACAGATAGCTGTGTTATTAGCACTGGAACAGCTCTATAAACTTTGTTTAGCGCTGTTTTCAGCAAATTAAAAATAAACTGGGTTAAGCTTCTCCTGACAAGTTTTTTTTTTTTTTTTTGCAAAAAAATCCCAAAATTAAAAATTAAAGCCTTAATAATACATTTCTGAATAGTCAAATATTTGGGTCGAGCCATATAAACAGCAAAAGATGATTTAATACCTCGTTGAAAAATCTTAAAATTCTCATTTTGAGGCGGTTATAAATTCATTTTAATATTATTAAAATTAAGATTTTTTTATTCTTTTAAGTCATTTTAGTACCCCAATTTTCTCACTGTATTGGTGGATAATTTAGCTTATTTTAAGGAATTTGTTTGGATCTGCATACAAAAATCACTCAAAACTAGAAGTGCAAAATTGAATTTATGCTTGGGGGGCTACCCTGAGCTATATATAAGTGTATGTGAAGCATATTATGTTAATCGAGTACATACACGTGTACATTTCCAGCCCGTTATTTCTAATTGGGAAAAAATGCGTAGGCCAGAATAGCGGTAGGCCAGAATGGACAAGCAAGCACAAATACCTGGTAAGTTGTTACCAAGAAACAGCTATTTGTTACTATTTTGACTAGCATGTTTTTTGCAGCAGTTAGCTTCATGCTAATCATGTTGACAGCTTTCTTCTACAGAGCACATAAAACATTTTTTTTGCCCCAAAGATTTTTTTGACAATCTTGAGTGATGAATACTGGCATCCCAGCAAGAAGCTGATATCCATGTAGTGTGGCGTTATTCCCAAGGCTGTACTTTTGTCAGTTATTCCTTCTGTTTAGCGGTTTTGGTGAAGAAGATGCTAATTTATTAAACATCTGAAAATGCTAAGTGTCTCGGGGCCTTTGACAGGTGGGGTACATGCCCTATCCAGTGACGTGTTTTGCACCGTCCTTTGGCTTTTAATGACATTTTCATGAGCTGCGTTAACTAGACACAGTACTGGCAACCAGCGCACAGCTGATTAGAGCAGGCTTATATGCCTCCGCAGGCTTAGTGTCACTGCCGCTTCTACACGTGAAGATGACATGGTGGTGGAACCGCTAGCAAATGGCTATAATACTGCTGCTATAAATTGCACATTTGAATATAAGGAGGATAATGAGAAACAGCGCTATTGCGTGAGACGGCACCTCCTCCAAAAGGTTCTCTCTGCAGTGAAATGCATAGAAATATATTAAACCGTTACAGTGCTGTGAAATGGGATGCCCTTCGGAAAGCTCGGCATCAGAGGAATCTCGGAGATTGCGCGAAGATTGTCAAGCACACACCCTATTCTCCGATGCATCAGCTCGCCCCGAGAATCATTTCATCAGCTTTTAAGTTCAGGAACCATCTTCCAGTCCAATTACGCCTGCGAGTCCCTCCAGTGTTAGTGCAAACACCCTCGCTTTTCAATTAGATCCCAATCGATAGGCCATGCCTGAGCCATCCCTCCAACAGTTATTCACAGAAGAGGATCCACTTGGGAATTTAGGAGACTCATTACAGCTTAACCACGGCAGGAGTCGAAGACTGATTCCTGGAAAAGCCGACGTTCTGCATATAGATTGCCGTGGGACATGGACCGGAATGTGCCCATGTTTCTGAATCTGAAATCCTCAGTGACTCCAAGGATTATAGGCGACACTGTTGTTCTCCTCCAGGTTGATCTCTGTGCATACTAACACAGATCCGTCTCAATCTTCTGGAGGCTTGATTCGGAGCAGGCTGAGGGATCGATACCGGCCGGGTGCGCACAGGACAGCATCGCCGTGGGGCCTAATTGGCTTTTATCTCTTTTAATAAAAACACCCGATCTGCATCCTGGCACAGGGAGCTGAAAGCGTGTCCTGACCCCAGGGCAGCCCGGCATCGATCGGCATGCCTGCACGGGATGCTTTTCCCACCGTCTGTTTAATTATTCAGGCCAGTCATCTGCCCTGAGGGGGTGATCCATGCATAGCAGGAGACACCAGAGATAGGAGAGCGAGGGAAAGCCCAAACAGGGCGTGAACACAGTGACATGCTGCAGGCCAACCAAATGTCCAACAAGCTTTCTTCGGAGGAATATGAACACCACAATTGTATTACAGACAAACCCAGGCCCACCCACAGCAGCCTGGGGGGTCCACAAAATACTATTCTTCGATTCAGCAAACTGCCTCAGCCTCATTAGCAAGGGAATGTATTAAACGGTCAAAGGAAGCTTCTTAGCATCAGCAATGTTCTCTGACTAATGCACTCAAGGTTAGGATCTCTGATGGAACACTGACCACCCTTGGATTATCTCACTGACAAGCAGACTTAATGAGAGGAAGAAGCTTTGAGGAAACAGAATGGGATGCAGGTCAGACTAAAGAGTCCTGGCTCACAAGCCCTGCATCTGCAAAGCATCCTCCTTGTGAGCTAGCAGCCTTCACAGTTCACTGAACTGAGGATGAGATGAATCTCATAGACATACACCTGGGAACACTCATTCTGACTGTGGGTTTCATTTGACTGATGCCTGTACATAGAGCAGCGCCTCCTGTTCCTGGTCCTGTAGTACCTCTGCCCTTCACATCCTATCAAATGTTTGTTACTTTGCTGAAGTTTACTCCAGGCAAGTTTGAAACTGAGCAAACTTTACACTGTGTAAAGCATGTTTAGTTAAAGACCAGGATTTAGCAATCCATGTCTATCCCATAGCCAAAAAAAACACAGTGCCTTCATATGGTTTGCTAGTTTAAAGGAGCGATATGTAAGATGACACAATTGGCCTAATTCATACTCAGTCCCACCTCTTCACTTCTCCACCCATTTACTTATTAGTTAAACTAAACCTTGTGAGTTCAATAGCAAGCTTCATTCCAACCAAGCATCTCTGTCTTCTTTGTTTACAAATGTGTTTTTGTTGAGAGTATGTACAGGGGTTGGACAATGAAACTGAAACACCTGTCATTTTAGTGTGGGAGGTCTCATGGCTAAATTGGACCAGCCTGGTGGCCAATCTTCATTAACTGCACATTGCACCAGTAAGAGCAGAGTGTGAAGGTTCAGTTAGCAGGTAAGAGCACAGTTCTGCTCAAAATACTGCACATTGCACAAAAACATTATGAGTGACATAAAACAGAGTTCAAAAAAGAGGACAGATTGTTGGTGCACGTCTTGCTGGCGCATCTTCTGTGACCAAGACAGCAAGTCTTTGTGATGTATTACAAGAGCCACTATGGTATCCAGGGTAATGTCAGCATACCACCAAGAAGGACGAACCTCCACCAGCATCACGTAGTGACCTGGCCACTATCCTGCAAGAAGAATGGCTTAAACTCCCTCTGACCACTGTGCAGGACGCAGTATATGTCATTCCCAAGACGAACTGACGCTGTATTGGCCGCAAAAGGACCTACACTATACTAATAAATGATTGTGGTCTAAAACCAGGTGTTTCAGTTTCATTGTCCAACCCCGGTATATAGCTGGTTTACATGCTAACTGCAGAAGATATCTATGCAATATAATACATAATCGGCTTAACCATACCAGCCAAACAGCAATATCCTCACATTCTGCTGATTAGTTTAGTTCATTTTTGGAATGATTTAAAACAAAAAATCCTATATACTGATTGTGTCATCTTACATATCGCTCCTTTAAAGTGATGACTGTTGAGCCATGCATATAACCACCTAAGGAGTGAATGCCTTGGAACAAAAATCCAACAAGCTTCTTTAGAAATCCAACATTAAACTCCACAGGGGTGTGAGATGTGCTTTTCAAAGAGACCTAAATCACATTTGATACAGGCCCAGGAATTTCCCACATTTGCAGAAGTTTTCTGCCATTACACTCACCGAGGTCAGAGGTCAGGCGAGCCAGAGAAATTCATAGTGCTTTAACTCTGCAAATATTAGACAATAATGGACATTGCAGGACTGTAGGGCGTGATTCCTATTCTCCAGCAGCACGAGTCTCTTTATTGTAGTCTTTAGGAACCCGAGATGATGATGTTCAGTATTTCATCTTTAAAGCTCTGTAGATCAGCAGGGAAATGCTAGAATGAAGCTCAACTTCAAAGGTCAGTAAAACATGACCTGCTCTTTTCTATGAGGATTTTCCTGGATTGCATTGCTACTGCTCAGGAAACTAGACACAAAATCACAGGGCTCCTGACCTGCTGTATTCTATGAGGTGTCCGTGTTGTTAGTGTCATAATCACATGATCAGTGACTAGTCGATGTTATTGTTGAGCAGTAAAGACATTACCTACATTAAGTACAGACATTTCCAGCTTGCAGTGGTGGACAGTAACGAGGTAAATGTAATTGGTTACTGTACTAAAGTAGGTTTATCATGTATCTGTATGAAAGTGTTTCCATTCTGGGGGTCTTTTTACTTTAACTACACAAAAAAAGAAGCATGAGGGTCAGGGTACAGCGGTCACTATGTTTTGAGCTTGTCCGAGAGTGACAACAGAATCTCTTTACCTAGAATGAGTTGATTTGAGTAGATTGAGTCTTGTCCAGAAATGATAATAGACCATCATAGCCATAATAATTCATGCTGCTGTTACTCTCCATACTTAAGTACATTTGAAGGTAAATACTTAGTACTTTTACTCCAGTGGTGGTCTCAAGGGAGGGACCTTTTCTACTGAAGGGGTGTTTTTTTATTTGGGTATCTCTGCTTTAACTCAACTCCATGGTTTGGTTACTTTGCCCACCACTGAAAGTTTGTATGACATACTGCATGCAGTATTGTAAGCTTGCAACAGACATTCACATACATGTTTAGCCTTGAAAGGTGGCGGTTTACAGTGACCCTTTCAGTACAGAATACTGAAAAAGGACTGGGTTTGTATTCCAAGTGGGGTTTCCACTCATATTTGAGAACAGTAATGTATCTAGAACATCCAAATGGCCTAGAGTAGGTCTTTCTCATTAAATTAGTCCAAAGTGATGGGAGAAAACCTAACTAATGGGAGACACACAAACACTGATTTCAAGGTATAAACCTTTTGTATTTGTTTCCATCCATAACTTGCTGAGTACGGTGATTATATAAAATAACAACCAACTAATGAACTTTGTAGTCCCCAGAAATAATTATGTGAGCACCTAGAAGGCTCTGACAGTTCCCCTCTGGTTGTAACAGACCTACTTCCACTCAGGAAGAGCTTGTTAATTAGCCCAATACTTGAATCGAGTGTGTTGCAGCAGGGCAAAACACCAAAACATGCAGGACAGCCACGTCCATGGGTGGGGTAGCACTGTCGGGAAAGGAAGCTAAACAGCTGCAGCCTTGAAGTCTAATGGCTTTCTATCTGTTTGAGTTTAACAAGCAGAAAGCCCCCCTCATTCACGCCTCCCTGAGTTGTCCGCAGCTTGGGTCCTTCTCTCCAGAAAAGAGATGCACTAAAGCATGTGGCAGAGCATCTCTGCATACCGCCTGCTGGGCTCAACGCTTTTGCTCAACAGTCTTCACTCAGCTAAATGAGCTTTCACTCAAAACCGAGATGTGCCCTTCATGTTGCTCGCTTCTTTCTTTTTGCTCTCCTTGCTTTAGTTTCACACCGCACATCCGTTTCTTTAGCAAACCTTCTTTCTCTTCCTCTCCTTCACTCTGTGCTTTACTTTGTGTTCAGCCATTTGCAATATCCCACACCCTGCCACACTCATTTGCTCAATAGAATTAAAGTTGAGGGGGCAATGCACCGCCAATAATGAATATATAATGTGTATAATTTATTATTAAAGTTAGTAAATTCTCTTATTAATATATAACAGCCATATAACAGCCTGAGTATCTCCCCAACATTAACAGGCTTTTAGAAATATTTTACCTTTAGGCCAAAATCTCTTATCTCGAATGTATTTAAGCATCATCATGGCAAATTTTTGGTTCCCCCAGTGTTTAACCCATGTCAGCACCCATGCAGACACACATACACCTTTGCCTGAGGGATCAGACACAACACTTAGGTACACACACACATACACATGCTTTATCTGAAGTCTCGCACCTGTCAAAGGCCTTCTGAAAGCTACTGGTGGTAATGAAGAGAGAGCAGCAGCCTCTGGCACACGGGCACTCCATTAAAACTCAACCTGCCACTGCACATCTCACGGGCTGCCACACCGGACACTGTCTAGTGTCGCCTTGTTGTTTTTTCTTCACGGACATTGAGAGACAATGGAGAATTTCACAGGTACAAAAAGCCACGGGAACCTGCGAGCGGGCCGTCATCTTAATTTTTACCTGGAATTTCATGTACCAATTCCAACTACTCCTACAGCTCTGTCACAGCAGAATGACCCGAGCTGGCAAATGAGAACTGGCCGAGAATTGAACAAGCTGTACAGAGCGTGTTCTCCACCTGAAGACATGAGCACCTAATCCCAAAAAAAGGAAGAAAAGAAGAAAGCTTTTAGTGATCTCTTCTCTGTTCTCACTCTGTGCTCAAATTGCTCTGCTTTGGCAAGTAAATCTATTCAAATCCAGCACAACCTAATGGCACTAATTCATCATCGTGCTGGGGGAGAGTCGTGACAGCTTGCATGACGATGTCCGCCTGCCCATCTCCGAGCATATGCTGGCCACGAACAGCGCCGTTACTACAGGAAACGATTTGCGCAAGAGGCCCTCTAGGTGGGAACGAGAGCAACAGCAGAGGAACCCAAGGTACGCAAACAGATCCATCAATCAGCATTGTCAAATTGTCAGAGTTAATGAGCCCACTCAAACCAGCCACTCACATTGCTTTAGTGGCACCTATGCTAGCACCCAAAGCTTGTAAGGACGTGGAACATCTGCTTCAGTTTAATCATCTCAATGGGATTATGATTAATGATTCTAAATGGGGTACAAGTACATGGCTGCATTAGATAGAGCTGAAGAAATTGCCACCATATCTTCACGCTCCCAAATGGGGCACCATTAAAGAAATTGAACCTTTTTACATCTTTGGCAGGAGGTCTTGCATTATTGATGCCATTATGATATACTTCAGTCATAGAAGTACATGGTTAGATAGGACCCCGCAGACCTAGACCTGAATAGACCCGCTGAGAGTGCATTATTCACTCGTAGGACATTCATAACCTGCCTTGCCTCACTAGGGGCAGTTCATCTGAAGCATCTGTTTTGCTCCATTGCCTCTGGCCTTCAGATAAATATTACAGCTCCAAAGTCTGAAATCACCGTTTACAATGTAGACTTAAATATGATGTACTAGCTATTCTTGGTTTAAGGGGACGTATTTAACATTTCAGCAACAAGCAGTCATGAAAAGGGAGTTTCAATAGTTCTGCCATAGGAAACCATTAGGATGTAAACAAAGTCATTCAGAGCTGGTTTGATGTGAAGTGCTCTGTTCTAGTGCAAGTTCTAAACTGAGTCAGAATTGTTCATGGTGGTATTAATAGGAACCAGACGTCTGCAGAATTTACTGCTACCATAAACAAATCTGTTACATGAAATGGCGATGCTGCAGGAGACATTGCTTATTTACATTTAAAGCATTTAGCTGGTGCTCTCCAGACCAGACCAACAAGGGTAACTGCAATACAGGTAGGTCAATGCAGTGTTAGTAGTCTTGCCCAAGGACTCTTATTGGTGCAGCACAGCATAGTCAGGATTTGAACCCCAGTCTCCCACATGTGGTGGTGGCACCCAGGAAGTGGTGTTATCCGCTGAGCTACACCAACCACTGATTTCGTGCACTCAGGTTGTTGTGAAGCAAAATAGTCCCCCAAAAACCTTTTTTCTCTTTTTTTTTTACCACCATCAAGTTTTTATGCATATACTGTATAACTCAGAGGACACCCTGTTCCCACCTTGGTTCCCTTTTGGCTTTGGATAGTAAATAAAATGGCTATATTTGCCTGTACCAGGAGGGGTTTTAGTTGTGGAATAGAGAGATGGATGTGCTTGATACATGTTGGCTTTTTCATGCAACGAACCTTCTACTGATGTTCCTCAAATTTATATCTCAGGTCACCCCCCTGTAACAGGTGATTGCTCAGAGTATGGATCTGTTTTACATTTAGCATCTTCTGCTGCTGTTTATTTTTTTGCCGTGTACCGGCTTGGCCTTGTCCAGATATAATCCTGGACCAAGTGTAAACAAGTTTCTCTACACTAAGCCATTTCACATGACATGGCTGAATGGCTGAATCTCAGCCATTGATTTCTCCTTTAAATTATAATCATTACAGTGTAAACAAGGCTACACTAAGAGTTTCTTGACATGTAATGGTAATCTCAGCCTCGAGATTTTCTCCTTTACTGTTAATCTTACATGTATGGCTAAAGAGCATTGATTCTTGATGCTGAATATGAAGTTATAAGGAACCATCTACAATTTTGTTTATCCGTGTCTTCTACTGACTTACATTAACAGTAACGTGGGTTTTTGCCTTATTTGAGGTACAAGGTTTTGTTCCGACAGCTGTGATTTTCTGGCTGTATGTTATTAAATCCATCATAGAGGTTCACAACATTTTGATATAGAGTAATTATATTTCAAAATTACAACCTAATACATATTTACATGACCAGACTCTCAGTATCACTTAGAATTAAACAGGTTGTTTCTGTTACTGTGCCTTTAAGATTGATATATGTAAATGAGCTCGGTTCTGATTGACTGCCCTATAGTGTGCTCCAATCAAAAAGCACTTGGAGCTGAAAACTTGGAGCTAAACTGCTGCAGGCTGAATAGGCAGATATATAAACTGTATTTAAATATGATCAAGCTTAGTTTTTATATAAGGACTGTCTGGACCGAGGAGTGAACCCGTTCCAATCTTTTGAATGGCAACGAATGAAAAAGGCCTGGAGCTGCCCAGCAGAAGCCTTCAGAAAAGCCGTGCCCATGACCGGGTGACCGCTTCACTGCACCACATCTCGTGCCTCCACCTCCTGGCTCTCAGTGTGCATGAAGCATCCACTCCTCAGCTATGCGGACACGAACGGAAGCACTGAAGCATCCCACTGGACCCTGCACTCATCCAATTCCACCGTCACCCTGCCCTCCATTCCGCAGGTCGGCCATAGGTGCTTATCGACTCACCGCTGGATGCGTCCTGTCAATTTTTAGCCACGGCAAACAGATCCCCTGTTAGATAGGGAGAGCAGCATTCTAGGCCTGGACTCAGACAGCATGTAAGGAGTGCATTAAAAAGTAATTGCTGGAGGACCCGAGCAGAGAGGCTAATGCATGTCAAAGAGGCTGGAGAGCCAGAAGTTTAAGCAAGTCATTAAAGCGCTCCTCGATGGTGCTCATCCAACTCACATAATTGCGGTTGACAAAGACCAACAGCCTGTCAAAGACGTACCTCATATTAGAGACAAAAAATGAATCCTCATCTACTCAGCGCTGGAGCACCAATCCCGGCAAAGGACTGAGCTTGAGCCGGATAGTTTCCATTGTGCCGCAAACCTAGAAGCCTTGACTATCAACTCGAAATATGTAACGAGTTCAAACCTGGTATGACCGCAACGGCAGCCTCCTTTAGGAGCTGAATGATGCATGCGAGCAGGTTGATTCAACAGAAAAGTCATTCGAGCTGAAGTCAATGCGAAGAAAACTCCCAGGCTTTGGTGCCATGGCAACAATGAGAGAAAAGAGAATTTTGGATGGTATTATTTACAGCTTTTCCAACACATTTATTGGTGTAGCCCAATAAAAGGGTTCGCTGAGCTGGATCGAACGCATGAGCCACTTGTGAAGGGCAGGTCAAAAAAAAAATAAACAATAACAAGAACAACAACTGGCATGTGCCTGAAAACATTAGACTGATGGGAGCTCGCAGAGGTCAAGGGAAAGAACCTGCGAGAAAATAAACCAATTCCCTTCATTCTGTGGGAGTGACTGCAGTGAGTAGACCAGAATGAGAAACTCCTGAAAGCCTTGAGTCTGCATCAGCTTTATAATACCTAGTGAACCTGAACTGTTACAGGTTAAGTTATTCAGAATGCCACTATAAGAGGAAAGGAATGTGCTGATACTGGAATAACAGCTCCAAAACATCCTGATTAGGAAAGTGGACATTTTGGCTCTTTGGAACTTTCCTGCACAGGAATCCCACCACCAATTCCATCCATTCTTCCAAATTTCGACATTGTTGCAATGTATTCAAAGTAATTCAGAGTGGCTTGATGTGAAACTTACCAAATCCGGTTTCTTGGTTGTTTTAGGTTGTTATAAGGCAAAATAGACCCCAGGAAGACACATGTAGGCTCACTGGTGGTCTTCCTGGGGTCTATTATGCCTTATAACAACCTGCTTGTACCTTTCCACCCTGCTCGTAGGTTATATCACATTTTAGGCCATGTAGGTAGCTCCCTCTATCATTCCAAAGCTTAAGCCTTTTCTTTGTTTTCCTGACCTGGAGAAAACCAGTCATGCATTTATTCTTCTAGAACTGACTACTGAATCTTATTTATACATTGAGATTAACCCTGCTTTATACACTGGGACTGACCCTATATTGGGATTAACCATACTTTATACAATGTGATCAGCCATAATTTATACATTGGGGTTAACCCTACTTTACACATAGGGATTGACCGTACTTCATACATTCTGATTAACTCCACTTTGTACATTGAGATTAATCATATATTATACACTGGAATTAACCATTTTTTATACTTTGGGATTAAGCATACTTTATACATTGGGATTAAGCATACTTAATACATTGGGATTAAGCATACTTTATACATTGGGATTAAGCATACTTAATACATTGGGATTAATCATACTTTATACATTGAGATTAAGCACACTTTATACATTGGGATTAAGCATACTTATTACATTGGGATTAAGCATACTTTATACATTGGGATTAAGCATACTTATTACATTGGGATTAAGCATACTTTATACATTGGGATTAAGCATACTTTATACATTGGGATTAAGCATACTTAATACATTGGGATTAAGCATACTTTATACATTGGGATTAACCATACTTTATACATTGGGATTAAGCATACTTAATACATTGGGATTAAGCATACTTTATACATTGGGATTAAGCATACTTTATACATTGGGATTAACCATACTTTATACATTGGGATTAAGCATACTTAATACATTGGGATTAAGCATACTTTATACATTGGGATTAACCATACTTTATACATTGGGATTAAGCATACTTAATACATTGGGATTAAGCATACTTTATACATTGGGATTAAGCATACTTAATACATTGGGATTAAGCATACTTTATACATTGGGATTAAGCATACTTAATACATTGGGGTTAACCAGTATAGCAGCGTTTACGGTTAGCCCAGAATGCTGCAGCTGGGATACTTACTAGCAGGAAGAATGAATAAAGTATTGCACCAGTGTTTGCTTTGCTTCACTGTCTACGTGTTCTATCTTTAATCCAGTTTAGATTTATAAATAGGATCTGTTATTCTGTCTATTCTCCACTTTCCTTCCATGTGTTATAGCATTTTGTGTATGTGAACAGTTATAAAGTACAGTCAAAGGCAGAAACTCCTATCCACAGAAACTCCCATCCACAGAAACTCCCATCCACAGAAACTCCCATCCACTTTTCTTATCTGCCTAAAACACCTCAAAACGCCTAGAAATTCCAATTCTCTTCTCTGAAACAAGGTAAACGATCCTAACAATCCTATCCAACCTGGTACACCCTCACACAAAACTACTGCAGTCAATCTTCCTGGCTGTGGGCAAAAAATAAAAAAAAGTGAGCTGACCAATCAGAGCTCACTGTGCTCAATGGGAGGGGGGGATTAATGACACATAAGTTCAAGTGTTGCAGACAGAGGGTGAAAATGCAAATCTATTCTAGCAGACCCCAAAAATAATATTACAAACACTAAAAATGTAATATTTAATGTGATTCTATTTGTGCTTAAAGCACTGAACCGTTCAGCCCCCTCTTGTACCGGCAATTTGCTCAAATCCACAACCACACAGCCATCTCTGAGGTTCTCCCCACAGAATTCGTTGGCAGCTCCAAGGGCTCATCTAAAACTTAAATGTGATTGTGTGTTTACGGCTTATGCTCCAAAACTGTGGCATATCCAAATCCCTTGAATCTTGTTTTTTAGTTTAGGGCTACAAAACACACCTGTACAAATGGAAAGACTAATATGAAGTGTTTTAGTGTCTGGGTATGACTTATTAAACACTCTGTGTCATTTATTTTGGGTTTTATTTCATCCTGCATGTATTTTAAAACATATTTTAGATAATGTGTTGTCTGTCTAAGGCTGTGTTTCAGCAATCCCAGCATATCTCAGTGTCCATTTCATCTAAAACTCTCTGTAGGCTTTCAGCTTCTCAGATGTCTGGTTCCATTACTGTGAACAATTCTGAATTTCTCTTGAATGCCACATTTCATATCAAACCAATCTGAATGAGTTTGTTTACACGGACTGAGTAAGTAATTCTGGAATTTTGCTGCTGGAATTCCTCTAAATACTCCTCTTTTGTTTGTTTGTTCAAATTCAGTCATAACTACTTTTTCATAAATACACAATATAGTTTGTTATATATATATAGACAGACAATATACATTTACTGTAGGTCTGTACCTTTTAATGGTAACAGGATCGTGTAATGATACATTTCTGAAATGTGTGCATGGTTGTGACATCACAACCACAATGAATTTAAAATGGCTTTGTCTGCACATATAGCCTGTATGGGTTTACATTTACGGCATTTAGCTGACGCTCGTATCCAGAGCGACTTACATGGTTAATCATATTACAGGTAGGCCAGTGTAGTGTTAGGAGTCTTGCCCAAGGACTCCTACTGGTGTAGCACAGCATAGTCATGCAGTTCGTACCCAGTGTTCTCCCATGTGTGGTGGTGGCTAGTAGTGTTACACATGCTGAGCTACACCAACCACGGTTGGGTTGGGATGTGTATAGTGTGTACACAGTATATCAAATTTTCCTTTGAAAGACAAGGATAATCCGTTTTCCCATGATACCGGCTCTTTAAGGCAGGTGACTGGCCAACACCTCACACCTCTTTAACAACCAGCATGATCCTCAGAGAGAGCCAGCTAGAGGAGACAGAGGGGTGTGTGAGTAAGGTGAGTGACACCGATTGCCATCACTAGCACTGCTCTTGGCCCCTCGCAACCCTGAGGCTTACATACCGTACTAACGGATGTCTGAGCAGGGTGCACCTCCATGGCAGAATGTCTCCTGGATTTGCCAGGCTGAAGGAACACACACGCTATGAGGACAGACTGCCAACCTCGCTGCCCTGCCCAAGCCCCACAGATCCACATAGAGCTAACCAGACATGAGGCCAGCACAGCTCTCAGCCTGACCTCTAACCTCTCTACATCTCTGTCTGTCTGTTCCCCTCATTATCTCTCCCCTTCTCCCTACCTTACCCTTGCTCTCTCTTTATCTTCCTCTCTCTCTTTCTTTTCTCTGTCTGTCTGTGTGCCCTGCTCTTCCCTCTCTCACTTACTCTCTTACTTTCTCACTCTCTCTGACTTTTCTCTCGCTCTTGCACTGTGAGGAGTGCTGAAGGAGATTGGTAAGGGGAGAAAAGAAGACAGGAGGAAATAGGATGAGAGAGTGGAAGTGGGAAGGAGACAAGATGTGGAGGGTAAAGAAGAGGTGAGGAGAGGACAAATGAAGGCAGACAAAGATGAACAGAGGGGAGCTGTGAGGAGAGAAGGGGAGAAAAAGGCAGAGGAGAGAGGAAAGTGAGAAGGAGATAGGAGCAGAGAGGAGGGGAGAAAGGGGAAAAGAGGAGGATGGAGGAGAGAGGAGGAAAGAAAAATGGACGGGATGTGAAAACAGGAGAAAGGAGGGATAGAGACAAGGGGAGAAAAGGAAAGAAGAGAGTTAAAGAATGACAGGACGAGGGAGGGTGGAAAGGAAGAAGGGAAAAGAAAGGAAGGAACGGGGGTGATTAAAGGAGGGGGAGAAATAGAAGGAAAAGTAGAAAAGAGGGTAGAGGAAGACAGAGAAAAGAAGAGGCCCCGGAAGGAACAAGCTAACACAGCCCTACCCCACACAGCGCTACACTAACCACAGAAGACTTCTTCATAAAGTAAGTCACCAAAATAACTGCATGAGCAACGCCACCTGCTCCTGCAACACCTCCTGTATTCTCCACTTATCAAAGCAGCCTGCGGAGTGGCGGTCTCAGAGGAGGCGAAAAAACACCCCTCGCAGTGTCACCACCAAGCTGAAACGCTGAGTAGCTGGGAGGATCCAGATCACTGAAAGGCTGCTTCATAATGTAAGAGCAGGAAGCCTTTTCCTCATCCCTCGTCTCCTCCTCTCTGGCACCGTGATACCAGCATCACGTGCCCTTCAGCGAGGGAGAGATTTACCAGGCTCCTGCTGTGGCCAGTGTCAGTTATAGTGCACTGAACTACCTGCTTAGAGCATTCCGTTCTCAGGTAAAACAGCAAGGCTTCCGATAAAATGATCCGGTGTTCACATCGGGTCTGCCAGCGCCACTGGAGAATCCCTGTGCTGTACTCAGTCTAATCTCTGGCTTTTCCTCTTTTATCCGGCAGCTGTAATCCCACTATTATCTTCCCCTCTCCTCCGTGGGATAACTCGTCGAAGGCAGACGTTTTTCCCTTTTACTCCGCCGCAGTGTTGATGCCTTATCACGGTGACGAGGATTCTAATGAGGAAACCGGTAATTGCTCCAAAATGACTGTAATTACACCAAAAAGACAGGCCGTAATTTTTATTCTCCCTGGAGGCTGCAGACGGAAGAGCGGTGAATTATTGCGTGGAATTGTTTGCAGGGATTACGGTACATTGGAGGAGTGAGAAAGAAAAAAAATCTGTCTCCAGGTATGCCATGAGACAGGCATTTGAACAATGGTGCGAGTGGAGCTCTGGTACCCTTTGTTTTAGTGGAGTGAGAAGGGTGGAAAGGAAAGAGGTGTGGCACCATGCCTTCTGAACAAACTGTTCATCTTGATGCTGTCCATGGTGCCTCCACACACGGATTCATTAGTTGTCTCCACCAAGACAAAAGCGGGACTCATCGCTGAAAATCACCTGCTGCCATTCTGAGTCACTCCATGACTGTCTGGCAACACACCGTTGCAGTCTTTGGCAGCACTGTTGTGGTGTTAAGGGCAGTCTGCATGCATGTAGTCCTGTTGTACAACCATCTGCTAATAGCGGTGGGACTAACAGGATGACTCAGAAGCGGTCCAGATGATATCTAAATTTATTTAATATACAATACATAAGTACATTAGCAACATCTCAGCCTCCTAACAACACCGAGAGCCTAGCCTATAAACCTGGGATGCAATAGGGATACCTAGGATACAGAATCAACCACCTAGTAACACCACTGTAGCCAGCAACATCGCAGCAATCTGTAGCACACTGTCAGTACATTAATCATGAGTGCCAGGACGTGTACTAAGTATTCTCCGAGGTATATGTTCTCCTGGGGACCAGCACAGTGCTATTGTACATGTTAAGCATTTGCCCCTGCTGTTCCTGCCTCTTTTGTTGCCTATTAACTGAGTATGTGTGGGTTCAACCAAACGACGTTTCCATGTAAATTTATTGGCCTCCCCTGAAATAAGCCGTCTCATGAGAATAAGTGCTGTCACTGGGAGATCTGATTTAGCGCATCGTATCAGCAAGGCGCTCGGTGTCTATAACAGCGTGAATGCTGTAATACAGAGGAGAAGCTTCGGGGCTTTCTAGGCCTTCAGAGAGAGCCTAATGATTCCTGGGAACCAAATAATACATATCCATAATATTCGTTGGATCCAACCGGAGCATGTTTGCATATCTGTGTCTGTTCTATTTCTATTTTAAACAGAAATAAAAAGGTTAAATTGTTGAAATGCAGATTATTGTCAAGCCGGGAATTGCTTTTGCCTGTGGCATTAAGGTAGCTATAGCTGAGCGAGCTCTCCTATTGGCTCAAGAGGTCAAGACGTAAGATGATGGATTAATAATCAGCATAATTACACAGATTTGATTTTAAAAGCATTCTGTAAGTTCTAGATTTGTCACTGACTGTGACTGTTGCCTAATAGGTGGGTTGCTAAAAGTGGAAAACAGTGGCAGCAGCTCTACAACCAAAGTGGTCTACTGAAAGAGTCGCTGTCAAACTGCTACGAGGTAAAACTTGTCTGACATGGGGTTTAAATAAGGCAATGAAATGTTTTAAATGTCTGTTTATCCAGAGCCGCCCAAAAATGTCCACACAAACTGATGTTAGCTTAGTGCTAACAAAAGTCTAGAATCCCATAGGGATGCTAGCAGAAGTTTTTTTGGAGCTTGGTTTGTTTGTTCATGTTTTGACTGTGTGTGGACGGTTATGGTCTGAATTGGAGGCCCAGGTCTTCACAGTCATAAAGACTCAATTTTCCAACCAATCACAGCCAACGTTGTCCTAAGCCCCGCCCCCTATTACTCCACTTCCACACAAAATCAGGCACCCATGCACTGTGACATTTTCAGTCACTCTTAGGCTGTAGTCTATTACGATCATGATGCTCAAGATCTCTATCGCATTTCCACCTCACCTCCTGTAGCACTACTGTAAGCATTGTTAAAAGACATCTACAGAGGAAAAGAACTTTCAGAATCACTAAATCTTTGAATTGTCAAGAGTGTTTTTACTTCATTTCACTGTTTCAGCTCTGTTTGATGTCACACTGAAGTATTACTGTAAAAGCCTGATTCGGACAATACCAATAGAAATATCATACAGCACTTCATTTTGCATTATGCACAACAATCCTCCACCAGTCCTCAACCAGTGTTTATTTTGATCTGTCCAGATATCAGCGTCATCGACACATGCAATTAACTTAACCAATTGAAAGCAAGTCATCAGGAAGCCTCTCCACTAAACCCGGGTACTGAACAAGCCATTCAACAGACTACAGAAAAAAGCCCTCAGTTTAATGCTGATTATATGTCATTAAAGATAATAGGGGAAAAAACAAGCAAGTCCACGATAAGGGCAGGCCCCCCTCTTCCGGCCATCAGTAAAAGACCTCTTGCTGAAAATTATTTTTAATGTTTCAGCCTGATTTAAAAGTCTGTTTTTAACAAAATTACTAATGACCAAACCTTAGCCAAGGCTAGTTAACTAGCCAAGGCCGCTCCTTATAAGCAAGTACTGTATTAATTCTGATTATTATATTAGCTGCTGGATGGCACATTATTACTGTTGTGTCTCGCTACTGGCTCATGAGGCCTTGGACCCGTTGGGGGGTGTGGCCACACAGAGCGGGCACTCGTGGAGGCTTTTGGGATGCGCTACCTAACTACCGAACAGCTTTCGGTAGTTAGGTGGTGTAAAGTGGTCTACCTGCTATCTAGGCCATTTTGGTAGTGCTAAGCAGTGGTTCACCCCTGGTGCTGTATTCAATCCAGCTTCTTCTTCTACATCGATGCCACACTATATTAAACTTTAATGATGCTTGACTAAGCTGAAATTGTAATTGTAGATTGTTCACATGAGAGTTTTTCAGACATGCCATATTTTTGCTGTATTGCAATTGCCATATCATAACCAGATTTTGATGTTTGTGAAACATCATATTTAGACAAACAATATATGGTTGGGAAGTTTAGACACTTTTAACAAAATCTGTCCACTTATTTTAACCATGTACGACCAGCTAGCGCCAGCTAGAGCTAGAGTCCTTCACAATGCTAGGCTTTGGTTGGCTCTCACTGCAATGTGTATGAGTGGCATAACATTGCATGGCTGCAATGGGGCTACTCTTTTCAAAGTACTAGGGCGAAGGCCCACCCCTTTTTGACTGAGCACAGGCCAAAAATCCCAACCCTCTGTAAACTTCACAGGCTATTGGCCCACTGACTGGTCAAACTTGGTGCATGGCTTTCCCTAAACAGCAAAAGCTTGTGTTTAGTGAGAGGACTGATCCAGTAATGTTTTATTGTGATACATAAATGAATGCACTTTGTCACAGCTCATGTTTAATTTATCCCTAAAGAAGATTTGATGCTCTTCAGGGATGTTAGCTAGCAGGCTTTCCTATCTAAGCTGAACCCAGTGGAGTATACCGGGCCAAAGCAAACACTGTCTATGAACAGGTTGATAGGAACATTGCATTATCGTGTTCTGGGCATGGCATATGGTACACAGTTGAATGCGAAAGTTTGAGCGCCTCCGGTCAAATGACATGTTTTCTTGATTTTCTAAGCGAAAATAAGTTAACGCATCCTCTAGCAGGAGCCTGCATCTGCACGGTTTAACACCAAGGTTGGTCTCCAAGGCGGAATCTTGCCTAGGGCATCCTATAGTCTACAGCCGGCCTTGTGTATGACAGAGAAATAATGTAACGCATGCAAAATGAGATTTATGTTTGGTGAGGGACCTGGGAGGGTTCAGAAAACTTGCATATTGCTTGTCCTCCAGGCCTGCATATGTATTAATACATCCTTTTTTTCCTTTGGGTACATTGCATCAGTTTGCCTTCCTCTGTTCATCCATTTGCTAAGTCTATCTGGATAAGAGCTGCTAAATGAATAAATGTAAATGTAATTTAAATGGTGATTTATCCTCTAAACAGTGATATAACAGGGTTTCCTCACAGTTTGTCCCTGCAATACCAACAGAGAGAGAGTGAGAGAGAGAGAGAGATAGTGGACGTTGATCCAACAAAGTGCCTCAGAACAGTTTAGTTTTTTGAAGTGTGAACGCTGCTAGCCTATACGCACCTTTAAAGACTGCCTCTTCCCTCTCCCAACAGAGCGACTCTGTACAACTCAACTGAAAACACAAAAGCTCGCCGCTTCCCTCATCTCATCCCCCTTTCAAGTTTTTTTCCCGCACAGCTTCTGCATTATTTAGCGGCCGCATCCGCAACCGGCACACGTCTAGTTACAGTAGGTAGAAGAGCCGAGATCAAACCGCTCTGCTGAAACATGCCGAGCGAGATATGAAAGGAGGATCCCTTAAGGAGCCAAGCAGAGGCCAATTAGAAACCTGAAAATGGCTAAGCAAGAAAGGAGGGAAAGCTGATTGCAATTAAAGTCTGTGAATGCATGAAGGTCTGGGATGAGGACAGGAATGTTAACTTTCTGAAACAGCAGTATGACCCCTTTTATGGACTATATATGATTTAGATGAGAATATATAGTGATATTGCTGTGATACCCAAACCTCTACAACCTTATGCTGCCTACTGCATGATACCGAGCCTTTCCAGTATTGTGTAAAGGTTAGAGATGGGCCTTCATTAAACCCAGTTTCAGTAAAAAGAAGTAAATCATTTTCAGGAGGTTTTTTCAGAGCGGATTCGATGATCGAAATGGGAGTTTGCGAAAGAAACTAACAACTGTGCAAGACCGGGCAGACCACCACTACTGTCCCCATCAGATAACAAAAATTTAAAGCTCAAAATCAAGAAAATCAAGCTAGAAATTTAATGGATGAAGTGTGGTCTCACTTTTACACAGTACTGCATGAGCAGTATAAGCAGTTGATTGGGGCTTGTGGTCCATTATTTAATTATCGATTTTTAGAGGTGGGCTGATCAGTGTTTTGGGGCTGATGGGGAATGGCATTTTAAGCATGCATGGCTGATAGCAGATATAGATTGAGGGCAGGCCTGAAAAATATGCACTTAAGGATACACGCACAGTGGGGACATGAAGCCACACAAATGCTGACATGATCACAGTGTTACTGGGGAAAATGAATGATGGTCAGAAGGGAACTTTAGCAGGGAAGAGTAACACCTGGCTTTTCACCACAGTGCTCGAACGTTGGAAAACTGAACTGAAACTGAATGGAGCGTTCCGCTAACCGCTGTTGGCTGTTTTTCCGATTGGCTTCCATTAAAGATATCAGAATATCTGCTGTTGTCTGTGCACCACAAACATGTGGCAGCTTCACTCGTCGTTGGAGGCCCTGCTGTCATCTGATATTCACTGTGCTGGGTGGAGTGATATACTCTTAAGTGTGATATCAAGTTTGTGGGGTTAAAAGCCTTTTAACTTCGCTTCCGTCTCAAGGCACATTACTTTTACAGGTTTTACAAGTAGCTTGTCTCAGATATGGGACAAATTGCCCAACTGACCGCATGTTTTCCGTATTCCGATCTAATGTTTGAACAAGGAACTGCTAGATCCTTAAAGCAAGGGGCCTCACATATGGCTGCAGCATTCCTTTGTATTGCAAAAAATATGGGTCATGTGCTTTACCTCCCTGATAAACTCCCAGCTTCGTTAAAGAAATATCGATCACATATTTGGGCTGAAAATTGGCTGGGATCGATGCATAATACATCAGTCCCTCCATCTTGGGTGGTGGGCGGATGGCCTCCTATTGATTACAGTCCCAGTGGAGGGACCCAAACCCGTGTTTTGATAGCCAAGACCTGTATGTAAATACCTACATGTAATTGGAATTTTTCAAGCTTAACCCGAATCTCAACCTCATTAACGGAAGAAACGCTTTTGTTTTGGCCATTAATGAAACGAAACATGGAGCTTTACTGGTCTACACCCAAGTTTACATGGCATTTGTAAATATTGAATGATTTGTATCTAAGCGAAATGCACTGAAATGAAAACAAGCCGACTTGCAACAGATTGCATAAGTAGAAAAAAAACAGCATGCTGTTTTGCATAGGGATATAAATAAATTGCCCAGAGGAATGGCAGCTATACACATGAGGACATAGACTCCACTGATATTTCCTTCCCCTACAGAAACAGCAGCACGGACTGACATGGAATGACTGTATACGGAGAGACTTCTCCACAGAGGCCCTAAACAACATCTTTGAACATGATTATAAACAGGGGTCCAAGCACTGGCAGATTACAGGCCGATATTCAGCTGAGGATGTGGACTTCACGGATATTCCTCCTTTTTCTCTCTTCACAGGACCTCTAGCTTCAGAGAGGCTGCTGAGCTTAATGCGGGATGAAATCTTGCCACATCAAGCGCTAGATCCAGAAGAATCGTTTGAAGCAAACTGTTATGGCATGGCGTATGAGAAAGCACCAGGGCTCTCAAAAGGAACATCAAACACCCAGTGAGACGTATTAGCTGATCAAAATGAGGAGGCAGCGTGCGTCCCTCAAACGAATAAAGAAAGACGTAATTCCAGGAGTCAGTTGTGAAGACGTTTATTGCTGTGTCCAGCTGTTGGCCTCCAAAATGCACATGCAGTTTAATCTGAACCCATGGCTGTATTCAAAACTGTACACTTCTATACTGCATACTACGGTAGTATATACTGCATACTGCCTACTGCCTCAAAGGGTGTGCAGTATACAGTACAGTAACAAGTTCTGACCTACAGTGTGGTATACTTTTACAGTCACATGACCAGTTACCTCACATTTACCTCAGAGCTGTTATCACTGTATCCACCGTTAGAGCTAGCTGCTGCTAATGCTGCTCAGGTCACTGGAAATACGTTTAGCCTAGCTGTTAGCTCCCCTCGGCTATTTCACTCTAAAGCGAGTTCATCTTTTATTAATCTTCAGACCTGTATATTTGAACTTTCTGAGGCTCACTTATATAATTTATACTATGAGTGGGCTGCGTTTTGCTCTTCAGTGTTACCCGCCGCCAAGTTCTTTGGCTGGCCATCAGATATATTTTGATAGATGATTTAAGAGCCACAGGCACATAACGCTTGGAACATAATGCTTGGAAGTGTAGAGCTATTATAACAAACATAATGTTACTTACTGCACACTGCACATATACTAAATAGCATGGCAAATATTAAATCCCGAATGCAGTGTTTATATTAAATGGACATTCGATTTTGTAACAAGTTGTTCTAAACCGGAGGGCATTTCATGGTCACAAGATGAAATACTAATTATGTTTGTATTAATATTAATATGAACATAAGAAGAATTTTAAATATATTATTAAAATAGAGAACCTTTCCATTTATACAGCTAGCATGTTATGAAGGGTTCTCTACTTTCAGGAATTGTATACTTTGTCAATTCCTGCTCAGTATAAGCATTTCTACCGTGTAATTGATTGAAAAGCCATATTTTGCCTTTGTTTGATGCTTAAATGTGTTGTTTGGTTGGTAAAAGCATCATTCTATGCTATTGGCCTCGTACAGAGGCTTCTTAAAAAAGGAACCATTCATGCTGATTTCTACTGTTTAATGGTTTAAACCTGTGTGTAACTGTGGGGGTTGTGTTTGGGGTTGTTCATCTTAAGGATTAATTCTTTGGCTAGTGATGACCTCCCCCATGAGTTCAGTGCCTTGCATCCACCTTTCTTCTACAGCAGAATCAATGTCTCCTGTGCCAACCGTTCCCATAACATGTTGGGGCTAATTGGTAAAGTGACCAGATTTCTGGAATACAAACTGGGGCCATTGCAAAATATCTAGGCTCTCTTGGCTTTAATTAATAACAGCAGTAATTGGTCTGAAGACTGTAAAAATTACACTGTGATTAAACTATAAATATTCTAATTTGTTACAAACTAAAAAACCTAAAAACAAACAAACGATTCTTATAATCATAGTGATTTTTTTTAGTTGAGTAAAACCTATTCAATTGCTTGTAACAAACTGATTTTTCTTTTTGCCTGCACTTTTTACAGTGTAGGAGCTAAGGTAGGCAGGAGCCTGGGATATGTTTGTAGTGGTGGTATGATGTCACCAACTATATTCAGATTGAATATGTTGGCAGTAAAAGTAGATCCATGCCTACAGAAAAGAGAATCATAGCTATAGTCCAAAAGCAGATCCTAAACACACCACCTGGTCTAGCTGCGGAGCTGCCATATGACATATATTGTTATATACAGGGGTTGGACAATGAAACTGAAACACCTGTCATTTTAGTGTGGGAGGTCTCATGGCTAAATTGGACCAGCCTGGTGGCCAGTCTTCATTAAGTGCACATTGCACCAGTAAGAGCAGAGTGTGAAGGTTCAGTTAGCAGGTAAGAGCACAGTTCTGCTCAAAATACTGCAATGCACACAGCATTATGGGTGACATACCAGAGTTCAAAACTGTTGGTGCACGTCTTGCTGGCGCATCTGTGACCAAGACAGCAAGTCTTTGTGATGTATCAAGAGCCACGGTATCCAGGGTAATGTCAGCATACCACCAAGAAGGACGAGCCTCCACCAGCATCACATAGTGACCTGGCCACTATCCTGCAAGAAGAATGGCTTAAAATCCCTCTGACCACTGTGCAGGACTTGGATATGTCATTCCCAAGACGAACTGACGCTGTATTGGCCGCAAAAGGACCTACACCATACTAATAAATGATTGTGGTCTAAAACCAGGTGTTTCAGTTTCATTGTCCAACCCCTGTATATGAGCTGCTCTTTACATTGTGTGAAACATCATAACAAATGGACCAACAGAAATGACCCAACATTGACCAGCTTAGAAAAAAGTCTGGTTCCATTGATGGACATTGAAATTTCTGTAATGTTGCCATTTTGGAGTGACTTGTTTTTCTTTGGATGGCGATGATATGGATAGCATAATATACGATAGCAAATAATATACGCACACACAGATTCACATACAAACCGTCTCAGAGAGGCAAAAATAATGAGCTATTTATAGATTGCATGGCAGCCTGCATTAAAGTACGTTATATGCCAGTCTACTTATCACCTGGTGGTACAATTCAAATCCTGGCTACCACACGTGTGCGTAAAACCAGTGTATGTATAGAAGACCATTATTATATCCGTATGGTGGTGTTCTCTGTACAAACCTCTTATAAACAAAAGCCTATATAAAGCCTGTATATCTACTCGATTCGTGACTGAATGGTTGTATGTGTTAATTTATAGCCAGCGGTCTTAATGATATGTATTTACAAGCACAGAGGGGCCTAATAGAGGCCACTAAACACTGTTCTTGACCTTATTTATGCCATCTGCTATAATGAGCATGTGTTGGGAACAGAAATAGCAATGCTTTAGTGTTTCATTGAAAGACATTGTAATGGTAGGCTTACAAAGAGAATAGATAGTTGCTATTATGGAGGGTGGAAGGGATTCGGGTAATGAGTGAGCGCTGGAGTTCTGCCAATGCATAGGATACTTATTATTCATTGCTACTGTATCTGGTAATGAATCCTCAGTGGAGGCTGCTATGCACTTAAGGCTGCATTTCCACTTACCGATTAGAGATATGTTAACAACAAGTGAAAGTTCTATAGTCAAGCAAAGAGATAAAGAGTATGCGGATGGGGGCAGTGATAAATACGCACACACAGATTCACGTACCATATGTCTCAGAGCAGCACAAAACTGACTCTTATCCTCTCTATATATCAGGAAGGATCTTCCGAGTGAACAGAACGAACCAGTCACAGGACCAATATGCTCCACCAATTCATTATGTGTCCTCACCAGCTAAATGAGCCAATCGAACACATGGCAGGCGTCTATTTAATGCAGCGTAAATTCAAGTAGACACTGTAATTTAAATGTAAGTTCTGCACCAGCCATTTACAGCAGGGTGCCGCTAGAGTGTGGGAGATTGTCAGGAGTGTTTCATCTATAATATATATGTGGCTGGTTCCAGAGAGAGCTAGAAAAAGACATTCCTGTCCACGGATAAGGACCGAGGTGGAATAATACGAAGCCAGTTGACATTTGATTTAAAGAGCTCATATCCTACAGTTTACCCATCTGAGGTCTGCTCATGATGACTGAGTGGGTACCAGAAACAGCCATGGTTTATTTTAATATGCCCATAAATTCGTTCCTTACTGCACCTTTAGGACTGTTTTATAATGTCTGTTTTTCATTATTATTTCTATTAGTAATGTCTGTTCTGATTGGCTGGCCTGACTAGTTTAAGAAGCTTGTCAAGATAAAACACTCTTTGAAACTTCAACGGGGCTAGAGTGCTGTAGCTGGAATAAGCCAGTATATGTAAATCCAGAGTTTGGTGTGACATCACAAATACAGTGTATTTAAAACATGAAGCTGCTTGGCAATTGCCCCGTAGCCCTTTCCAGCCTTGTGGAGGTCATCAATTTTGTCTCTGGTGTCTTTGGACAGCTCTTTGGTCTTACTTACTCTTAGTTGGGAGTCTTACTGATTGTGTGGGGTGGACAGGTGTCTTTATGCAGCAAACAACCTCAAACAGGTGCTTCTAATTTAGAATAATAAGTGGAGTGGAGGTGGAGTTTTTAGAGGCGGACTAACAGGTCTTTGAGGGCCAGAATTTTTACTGATTGGCAGGTGTTCAAATACTTATTCGCAGCAGTAACACACAAATACATTATAAAAAATCATACATAGTGATTTCCGGATTTTTTTTTTTTTAGATTATGTCTCTCACAGTGGACATGCACCTAAGATGGAAATTTCAGACCCCTCTGTGATTTCTAAGTGGGAGAACTTGCAATGTCGCAGGGTGTTCAAATACTTATTTTCCTCACTGTATACATACATATATGTATATATATATACAATTGTGTGTGCATATGATATCTATGATTGTATATAGACTCTATGGACCGGAGACTAAATGCTAGGCAGTAATTAATATAATTTAATGTAATATGTAATATGAAATAAAATATATGAATAATAAAGTAATAAAATTGTAATAATATAAAACTGTCGTGGACTGAAGCTCAGGGAACCAGCTTTGTGACCAGAGGGTTGCTGGTTGATTCCCTGAACCGACAGTAAAGACTGAAGTGCCCTTGAGCAATGCAACCCCCAACTGCTCCTTGGATGCAGCTGCCCACCACTCCGGGCAAGTGAGCTTACTGCCCCCTAGTGTGTGTGTTCATTAGTGTAAGTGCGTGAATGCGTGTGTGTGTGTTTGTGCGTGTGTGTGTTTGGGGGTGGGGGGGATGTGTTAAACACGGAAAACAATTTCCACTGTGTGCAGCCCAAATGGCAAAAAATGACTCTAAATCTCTCTACAGAGAATGACTGGCCTCACCTAATAAAATGTATAAGGATATTCCTGTGCCTATGGGCTTCTTTTTGAAATTAGAGGCAGTGGGTTTTCTGTTCTTTTGCTAAGTGCAGGGACGTACTGTCCATGGTAATAAACCAAATGCCATATATACAACAGATACAGATCGGATTAAAGATTTTTGAAGTAGTGCTTTAATAAAGCAGAGAGATTACCCGCTGTAACAGAGCCACCATAAGACTACTGGAAAGGAAAACTCCAGCTTTTTTGACACTAACTACATCAGATCCGTGTACAGGTGATTTCCAGTCATTTAGAGATATTCCTCTGTACTTGGTAGAAGAACAAAAATGTGTTAACATATTCATCACCTGCCAACTGGCTTCTAGTGCTTCAATACCTGCATACTGGCTTCCATTGTGAATGGATTTCGAGTGAATGGGTATTATGCTCTCTTCTACATACTGAGAAATTTCTACCCATGGTGTCTGACCACATGCTACCGATGTAGTACATAGAACTTAAGATGCAATATTCCTTAAAATCCACATTAGCTTATTAATGAATCTATCTCTAGAGCGATAAAAGGATGGTCTGAGAGCAGCTCCCTTTCACTGGCTGAGGTTAGAACGTAGGAGGGCGTAGCTGGCCGTGTTGCAGAGTAACAGGGTGATGCTTTCCAGTGTGGGACTTGGCCCTGGCTGCTCAGATCAGTGGGTGGGAGGCAGTGTTTCAGCAGCGATTTGGGTGGAAAACGCCAAAGCAGAGGACAAGGTCAACCTGTTAGAAAGCATGGCACTGAAGTGATGATTTTACCGCAGGAAGGACTACAGAAGTGCAATTCTGCTAGGAGAGGATCTAAAAACGTGTCAGAAAGGTGTCTGCACATACGCAAGGCTGAAGCGGCTGATCGATACAGAATGCTAATGGAAGAAAAGCAGAGAGCCGGGTGGAAAGCAGATGTGAATGCCAAATACAGGAGTCAAAAATTCATCAAAGGCATGTTTAGGGGCAATGTGCCTATTGGTGCAGTGATTTAGAAAGACCACACAGTTACTCAGCACTGATGCCGCCCCTCAGAGAGCGAGCTCACCCCTTGTTTTTTAGATTTACACATTTCAGCTCTCAAATGTACTGCCACCATGTGCTGTTACATATATATAGATATTAACTGAATCTCACTGCTAAAATTATTAGCATTGAAATGACTATGCATGCATTATGTACATAGAGTACATCTCCAGGCATGAATGGATCTATAAATCAATATTCATCTTGTGAGCATTCAAATAAGAGTTTCTAGGCATTTCAGTACAGTGGCTGGGACTAGTTGCCTGTATATTGCATTGTATGTATGCCATATACACCGTCCAGCCACTTCATTAAATACACCTCCTTATATCTCCTCTCATTACTCGCTGTATTAGCTCCATATACCATATAGGAGCACTTTAGACGGTGGTCCATCTTTTTCTCTGCACACTTTATTAGCACACTTACTTCAGTGGTAAGGACCCCCATAGGACCACCACAGAGCAGGTTTGGTTTATCATTCCTGGTACCGCAGTGACACCGTAGTGGTGGAGGTGCGCATGCTGAGCTGGTGGGAGTGGATCAGACACAGCAGCAGTGCTGAACTTTTCAACAGCATGTCCACTCACTGTCCACTCTATTATTGGTCCCAGTGTAAAGTCGGAGACCATAGCTCATCTGTTGCTGCTCGGTTTGTGTTAGCTGTCCTACAGACCTTCACCAGTGGTCACAGGATGCTGGTCACAGGATGTTTTTGCTTGGTCTGTTTGGTTGGTGGGCTATTCTCACCCCAGCAGTGACACTGACAGCAGTGACAGGACTGCTGCGTCTGACCCACTCGTATGGGTGCGCTACACGTCAGTGTCGCTACAGTGCTGAAAATGATCTACCACTTAATAATGCCTGCTCTGTGGTGGTCATGTGGGGGTCCTAACCATTGACGAACTGGGTAAAAGGGGACTAATAAAGTATGCCCAGAAAGAGATGGGCTACAGTCTGTAACTGTGGAACTACAAAGTGCTCCTATACGGTAAGTGGAGCTGATAAAATGGGCAGTGAGTGTAGATACAAGTAGGTGGTTTAAATACTGCATACCAGTATATACTATATGTCCTACATACGCTATGTAAGCTTCATAAGTGCAATAGCACATGCATAATTCATACATCCATTGGTGGCATGCAGGCATCAGCCCCCACCCAAAACCAGTCCAAAGCTCAAGGGAGGCACCGCTGGTCCTGATGTAGAACCTCCACAGAGCACTAAATATATATACTACAGTGATGCTCTTAACCTACATTAGCAAGCTAGACCTAGAAAGAGGGCTCAAAGCAGTTAGGAGGAACATGACGATGGACGAGGAGAACCTCAACGAGAAGCATGCCATACAAAAATCCCCACAAATTACTTTGGAGCAACTTTCTAAGTGCTGCCCACGATAGAGCACGATCTGCCTACCTGCAGGACACGGTGATCTCCACTTTGGTGGCGGGAATGTTGCCCGTGAACGGGTCGAACTCGTACACCGAGGCCATGTCGTCCAGTTTGTCCATAACGTCTCCCTCCATGAGTGGCCGGAGGGGCTGGGGGGCAAAGGTAGGGGTGGACTGCTGGTGGGGGATGCCAGATCACGGCAAGACGAAGCAGACGGACCCTCTTACGGGGGTCTGGTGGGGGGGTGGGACCCGGCCGCGCGCACCCTCTCCTCACCCTCACACCCGCGGAGTGGAAGTGGTGGCCGCGATCGCTACTGAGGGGAAGAGTGGAGTTGGGCTC
The DNA here is from genome assembly GCA_024036415.1 of Prochilodus magdalenae. NCBI lineage: Eukaryota > Metazoa > Chordata > Actinopteri > Characiformes > Prochilodontidae > Prochilodus > Prochilodus magdalenae. The sequence goes on along the minus strand of JAMWET010003670.1, from coordinate 799,392 downwards.
GAGATGGTCCGCACATGTGGCTAGAAGGCGGAGTGTGCGCGCGCGCCGAGCACCATCCAGCGTGTAAAGGGAGGCGCGGTGCGCTGCTCTATCTCCACCCCTCCATCAGCGCCTGCCCGGGCGGGAGGGAGAAGGCTCGCCCATGCACGATTTGCATTGCTCGTGCGCGTGCTGCGCTGGTGGGTGGTCAAAGTTTCGCCTGAACGTGGTTCGCAGCGAGTACGAGGACACGCCTGGTGCCCTGCATGCACAGGGATCATATCTGTCAGTAGATCGAATATCAATACAATATCGACACGTCTGACGAGCGGAGCTCGCGCGCAGCCAAATCACCGCAGATAAGACACGACGAATCAACAGTAGATCCGCTGATCGATCTCAATCAATGCGCCTGTTATATGACGAGGGATTCATGTACGCACATAGTCGCTGTCACATCAGATCACCGTAGAGGGTGGCCGGTTGTCCAGCTGCCTCTGTATGTAGGTTATGTCTTTCATGATAGATGGTCCAAAATTGGATTGAGCAAACTATGACACCATTTGACGGGAATCCCACCATGTAGTATCAACATGCTTTCTAGGCATTGGTGGTCGGAACCAGGGGTCACTACTTTTATCACGCAGAAATAACCGTTCTTCTTGCTATCCAAAACCACCAGTCAACCTACACGTCTTGTTACGCAATGCAGTTAATTCTAATATCATTTTTAAATATTATCTATTCAGAAATAAATATAAAAATCTGCTTTTTATTGGGGGCTATATTGCCTACACGAAAGAGATACGCATAGTTCTTTTGTTTTTTACATCATTTAGGCTTACTTATCCCAAAACCGTGCCATATATCCATCACCATTCCATGTAACAGCTTTCCGTAATGGAAGGTTTAACCTCAGGCATTAACCTCCTCGGACGTCTGCTTAACATCACCACCACTGTAACGATTCTCAGTGGTAACGTTAGAGGAGAGGACTCCACGCCAAACCTCTCTGAATGACTGGTGAAATCTCAACCATATCATGATGGAGATTCACCAGTCTTCATTAGATTCACTAGAGGAACCTACGTCATGCCATGCGATGCTGGGTTTGGTCTACATATCAAAACAGACTGATTTAATAAATGAAGAACTGAGTACATACCAGCCTGAAAGAGAAACAGTAGGAGCATTAAACTGAATGAATCTGTAAGATTAATGGGTTCAGGATCATACCGATTATGATGATTATGATTTTACCAGAATACCTGATAAGAGAACCCAGAGAACTGACACTTATAGATAGCACCTCAACGGTGGAAGCTCCTCTTCCCATTACTCTCCAGTCTTTTCTCCTAAAGCTTTAAAAACAGCACTGATGTGCTCCGTTTACTCTATAAGCGCTATATGATCATGATCATACTGATTACATCAGATATTAACAAAACATATAACCCATAGAACTAACACTTATAGATTTCAGCACCCGGAGAACTAGGATTTATAGATTTTAGCACCTCCCCAGTGGACAGCTCTTTCCTCATTACTCTCCAGTCTTTTCTTCAGGCGCTTTAAAAACCGCACTGATGTGATCTATTGACCATATAAGCTCTATAGGAGGATCAGGTAATGACTGTTCCTCAGTAAAGACCTGGAATACTGATTGTGTTAGATAGTAACAGAATATCTGACAGGAGAACCCAGAGAACAGGGACTCATAGACCTCAGCACCTCGCCAGTGGACAGCTCCTCTCCCCATTCCTCGCCAGCCTTTTCCTCTAGCACTTTAGAAACACCACTGATGTGATCTGTTGACCATATAAGCTCTATAGGATCAGGTAGTGACTATCGACCAGTAAAGACCTCCTGGGTTACTGATTGTGTTAGATAGTGACAGAATGTCTGGTAGGGGAACCCAGAGAACAGGGACTTATAGACTTTCAGCACCTCGGCAGTGGACAGCTCCTCCCCCCATTCCTCTCCAGTCATTTGTTCTAGTGCTTTAAAAAGAGAGCTGATGTGATCTCTCTGCGCTGTTCTCTGATGCTCTCACTCCTTCCTGTTAACACTGAATTTGAGATTGATTGTTGAACTGGCAAAGAATGAGAAACTGCGCTTTTCTTTCTGCAGGCTATGCTAAGTGCATTCAGAGGCATGTTGTTATGAAATCACTGGCTGCTGAATTTTGCACTTTTCAATTTCCTTTTCTTTTTCTTAGAGTGGTTTGTTATAAAGTAATCCATTCCACTGCCGGGACATCAAGTAAAACGTCTTTTTGTTCCATTTCTCCATTACCCTAAAATATGAGCAGATAAACCATGTGACTTGAACCCCTTCAAACAGACTTAATAATCCACACACAGGACGATGCCTCCAAATCAGAAGATGTACGAACTTCACAGCCAAAAAAGAAAAGCAATTGTGAATTCTGAAATGATTCCAGGTCCCTGGAAGGCACTGCCATTGATCTGACCAGGTAAGAAGTGCATATGTCACTGCTACCTCCTTCGCCGTGTTTTGCCCACCCCGAGAGACAGCAGGCCATTAAAAGCAGGCTGATTGTTTTCAGCCTCTTTCGGAATCTGTCTTTAGCAGAATATCCAGGGCAGCTCCTGGGGGAGATGAAGAGGCGCTATGGAGATCAACTAACACTGACACAGCCTGGCCTTGTGATTGCACCTCGGACACCCCCCACCCCAATCTCCATTCTTCCTGTCAGAGCAGGGCACAGTTTGAAAGGCCATGCTGGAAGAAGTGGGCAGCTGGATGGAGGGCTGGTGGGTGGATGCCACAAGGATGTGCAGATGTGCCTCTGATGAAAGGCTGGCACGGGCCAGGCCTGGGGAGGAAGAGGAGGAGGAACAAGTGGAGGAAGAGAGACCTTTATCTCTAATTGTGCACCATGTGGTGCAAGCAGCAGAGCGACGAGCAATCAGACATGTTCAACCATCAGCTATATCGCCAACTCCACCCAACAGAAGAGGAACTGTGGGACCTGGGTCTGTCGTATGACAGCTGGGATCAAAGTTTATTGCTGCATTGTCAGAAAGGACAAAGATGGAGAGTTAGGGATGAGGAAGGGGATGATTGGGGGTGGGGAGGTGATGTTTTCCACAATGTCAGCCAAATGCCACCATTCCCTGTGATTTTGGCGCTTTAATTACTGTGTTTCTGCCGCATTGCGTCAACGAGGCCAAAAATATCCCTATTCTGGCTGCAAGTACGTGCAGCAAATTGAAGGGGGGTGAGGACCAAATGAAGACCCTCACAATATCCTGATAAGATGATTAACAAGGACGAAGAGCCTGGCGGGGTCAAAGCGCGTGGGGCGCTTCTGTCATATCCTGCCTGGCATTTCTCTCTTTGTGTGTCCCTGTGCACGCGTGTGTCATCGCATGCATTGTATTACCATCATCACCCTGGTGAGCCAAGATAGCAGTCTGACAAGAGAAAACAGCGCTCTGCAGTTCGCAGGTGTTCCAACCGCCATCAGTTGCTGTCACACTGAAACCTTTTTGCCAGAGAAGTAATGAATAAATTATGTTTTGAAAAATTTGCAGTGTGTTTTTTTTTCCCCACCCTGCCAACCTATTTGTCTGTACGTTGAAAGGAGCCAAATTTGGTTGGTTTAAACCTTCAGGCTGGGTCACTGTTTATATCACCAGGTTAGCTGAGTTGAGTTGACTCATATCTTGGCTTGTGTTGACTCATTTTAATTCTACCCAGGGTTAATTATCATCACAGTACGCCTTTGAATCAGGGGAAAAATATACAAATGCAAACAATGTCTTTATATGCTGTATAACCAAATAGATTGTAATAGTTTAAAACAATCTTATAACTTACTTTAAACTGTATGAGAGCCTATTAAGAGGTAGCCCTATAGCCTAATACCACCGTATATCAAGTCTAGTGACCTCTGATCGGTCATGCTGATGATTAGATCATTTAAGTACAGGTAGCCAATGAAGTGGACAGTAAATGCATCGATAGTTGAGACTCTTGGTAAGTGACTGCCACCATCCACACCTGGCAAGTAACCACATTCAGCAGCACACTCACTCACTCACACACTTACTCTCTCACTCATCTTCTAAACTGCTTAATTCTTTTTGGGTCATGGGAAATACTGAAGCCTATCCCAGTGTTCATTGGGTGGAAGGTAGGAAACATCCTGGACAGACCACCAGGCAATCACATGGCAGACACACAGACATACACATGCACTTACACACTCACACCTAGGGGCCAGTTTAGCATCTCCAATTCACCTGACAGTACGTCTTTGGACTGTGGGAGGAAAGCAGAGCACCTGGAGGAAACCCACACAGACACAGGGAGAGCATGCGAACTCCACTCACACACGGAAAGGTCTGTTCAGCCGCAGCCAGAATGAGAGATATAAATGGAAGCAAAACAAGACATCACATGGAAAGAGAAAGAAGAGAAGTAAAGAGAAGGAGTTGGGGGGTAAACCATTCTTCATAACTGGTAAGCAGTGAAGGATGGAGGAGGAGATAATGGCCATTTCCTTGTTTCTTAAGATAGAGGTTAACACTACATCTTCCTGGTGATATGTTGCCCCCTACTGTTTGGAGTATGACATCAACAGGTTGCAGAATAGTGCTTGTTTAAGAAGAACGATAAAACACATATTCAATGATAAACCTATTTCTTGCTTTGTCCAATCAAATGCTTTGATTAGAAATCTTTTATTTAAATAGCTGTCCTGTGTGTTAGTAATTTAACAATCTGAACCATCTGGTCATGACATCTCAGCAAGGAGTCAAGACGAAAAACACAGAAAGCAAACTTAGAAGGCCTGTTGTTTTTGATATCTTCAAGTTACATTGCATTGCATGGTACTGGTGATATTTTGCCCCCTAATGTTTGGAGTATGAAATCAACAGGTTGCATCATCTTACAAATTGCTTCTTTAAGATAAATGAAATGGCAATGCAAATCAAACACATATGCAAAGATATACATACAGTAAATATACATTTTCAACAACAGAAAATTAATAATCAAAAACAGATTATTCCCAAACAGATTCCCAAAAGGTGCATGATACACATTAATATGTAATCAGTAATAGTTTCAAAAGTAAAGGTACAGCTATTAATATTAGGTGAACACTTTCTAAGAATACAGCATGATGAGCTTGCCAAGCTGACAAGTGACAGTTAGTTCAAGTTACCGTTATGCACAAAAGTGGTTACAGGGCTTTTGTATATCGTCGCTGTCCAAAGAAAAACAAGTATCTCCAAATTAGCAACTTTACAGGAGAGGCCAAAACCCAATTTAATTCTAATGCAAGTCAATGGAACCAGACTTTTTCCAAGCGACCTTTGAGCCATTTCTGTTGGTCCATTCATCATGAAATTCACACACAGTGTAAACAGCAGCTCATGTGATCAAACGATACATAAAAGTGAAAATCGTCAAAAATGGAGATACATGTTTTGCATCGGACAGCGACGATCTGCATCTTTGCCAAGGTCTGCTTAGGTAGTGCCAGTCCAATCTACCTTCTTGCACAGGTGAGTCAGTGGTTGGTTAAATGACAAAGTTACTGGGTAAATACATTGAGCATGGATCCCTCTGTCACTTAGACTAACCCAGCCACCAGCCTGACAGCTGGGCTGCACTAGACTACCCAGTGCTGTGGAGATCACCCAGCAAACTCAGCCTTTGAATCGTAGTGAGTGCAAGTGTAGTGAATGAAGCAAAAATGGAAATGGAGGAAACCTGTCTCCAGGGGAGTCAGCTCCTAGATACTAATCCCAGCTAAGCACTCCATACAAAACTAATCCAGGCTCTCCATGGGATCAGGGACCTCCAGACTGCCTCCTTTTAAATTTATTGGATGTTAATACCGGCAGCCTTGCAGGTGTCTGCTGCTCACTCGAGTTCCTTTACAGCGGGGCAGTCTTTCAGAAAAATGTGTGATGCCATAGAGTCACCTTTCAGGGGAAAGTTCTTCAAGGAACCATTTATGGAATGAAATATGTGAAAAACTTTTCACAGCTAAAAGAACCTTCACTTTTTGTGATGTTCTGTAGGTTCCACTCAAGTTTCGGTACTAGAGTCGCATGCGCAAGTCAAGATTCATCTGATCGGTTCAGGCTTTGAACTTTGAAGTCAGATGAGGTCCTGCTTCACTGGAATGAAAACCTGCACCCACATCAGCCCCTTGCAGGTACACCCGCACACCCCTGACCCACAACAGAAACATGTACTATGAACTCATCTAGAAGTAGAGAAGTAGTACATTGTGGGCAACCATGTTGAAATGACCGGATATGGTGAAGTTCAGAGCACTTTAACTTTCCGAGGAATATCCAGGAGGAAGTTTTCCTAGATTTTTCCAATCAGAGGATGAGAGTTGGGATTATCAGGAGTTGCACACAGCATAGTCCACCAGCTCCATGGATCAGGTTAGAGGAAAGAAACTCTGCTTGACACAGGTTCCCTCAGGACCAGGGTGGGTGATCGCTGCTCTAGAGAGTAAAGATCATTCTTACAGAGCAACCTGATACCGGGAGAGGACTTTGCGCTGCGTGCAATAAAACTGCAGGAAGCTAATGTTTTACCCACACTGAAGATTAAAGGTCACAGGCAGTATCACCGTCTCCTCCAGAAGGAACCTTTAGATCCCTCAGGAACTCAGCAGACAGCGTGCGTGGGTGTGCCAAGTGACAGATTCTCCTCTCTGGGAACTGCTGGAACTGTTTGTGCACGGACGAGACGACTTAAAGACAGCAACATGGTAGAGCTGGCCTTTTACCCTGCTGTTGCACTCCTCTATTTCTTCGGGGTAATGAGCGCAACCAAGGAGAACCGCGTGGATCTGCCTGATAGCGCCTCCGTCAACGTCTTCTGCTTGTTCGTCCTCATGCAGCCGCTGTGTTTGGTCATAGGTGGCTACACGGGCATGATCACCTACCTGATTACCGCCATCGTCTCCTACAACAGCCTGCCCTGGAAAGATCCCGCAGCCGCCCGGGAGGGAAACTCAGAGCAAGCAGTCAAGAAGAAAAAGAAGAAAACAAACTGACCCTTAGAAGGCATGGTGCTTTGTATATGTTCAGTTTACAGTGTGTAATTATTTGCTCGTAATTCCATAACTGCATTGGGAATCGTGTGCAGTTCTAACTGTTTTCCAACCTCGGAAAATAACAATGTTTGATTTTGATGCAAAAATGTAAAGACCTTCTACAAAACAAGACTGTACAATAACTGTCCATCGAAATCAAACCATCAGAAAGATCTGTTTCCTTTGTTCTTTAATGAAAGGAACTGCAAGGGGAGGCATTCCAAGGTGGACGCTACAGGGGGACGGGTTAAATCCAGTCTAATTTTTGTTATTATTGTTTCTCGTTTGTGTGGATTTATGCTCCCTAGGCAGTTTAACCTCTTTTTACTTTGGTCATTTGGCCAAACCTCTCTTAATGTCCTACAATTAAACAGGGTGGTTTGGTTCCTCCACCTTTAAGACGGTTCAATACAAGATTTCTGCTCATTGCAAAAGCAGTCTCAAAAGATGTAGCAAAACTGCTGTACATCAAATCAAATCAACATTTATTTTTATAGCGCTTTTTACAAACAGATGAATCTGGTGTTCGAGCCCCCAGTGAGCAAGCCGAGGGCGACAGTGGCAAGGCAAAACTTCCTTAGTTAGGAAGGAAGAAACCTTAAGAGGAACCAAGACTCAAAGGGGGAACCCATCCTCCTCGGGTCAACACCAGATACGTGGTAATTTTAAATTCTTAAAGTAACTACTTCAACAGTTGTGGAATGGTGGCGCAGTGGGTAGTGCTGTCACCTCACACCAAGAAGGGCCAGTGTTGATTCCCGGTTATGGTGTGTGCGGTCCTTTCTGTGTGGGGTTTGCATGTTCACCCTGTGTCTGTGTGGGTTTCCTCCTACAGTCCACAGATATGCAGTCAGGTGATCTGGTGATGCAATATTGCTCCTTGTGTGTGTGTGTGCCTGCCCTGCAATCGACAAGCTTCCAGGGTGTTTTCTGTCTTCCGCCCAGTGAGCACCAGGATAGGCTCCAGCACCCTCCATGACCCAGGAGGATAAAGCTGCTCGGAAGATACAGTATTTAGTCCTCTTGCAGGTTAACACTTCTCCTGTCTCCTGTTGTCTCCAGGCTAGGGGTTTCTTACCCTCAGACTCCTCATCATAGTCATAGGCCTGTTTACACCCTGCATTAACATGTGCTTATTAGTTCACATTCAAATAACCTGATTACCTGAAAAGCCAGGATGCACTGTGATCAGATGATGATCAGATCACTGTAACCATTTATCATGGGCACAATTATCATGCGTGGTTATCATGGGCACATTTAGCATAAGTGCATGGAATATGTCCATGTATACCTATAATAATAATAATATTAATAACAGGGGAAAAAATGAACAACAGTAAATCAGAAATGTACGTATGGAAGTGTTGTTTACCCTGGCCAGGTAAATCAGATTTCATCTGGTCAAACTGGGAATGCAGGTTTACTGATCTCATAAAGAGCAGGCAGTCAAACAGTGAGACAGCGGCAGATAGAATGAACTCATTGGAACGGAAGATAACCATCCATCGAACTAAAGGCTTGTATCAATTATTGACTAGAATGTGTGTTTGACTAAGCTGCCTCACATACAGGGGTTGGACAATGAAACTGAAACACCTGGTTTTAGACCACAATCATTTATCAGTATGGCGTAGGGCCTCCTTTTGCAGCCAATACAGCGTCAGTTCATCTTGGGAATGACATATACTGCGTCCTGCACAGTGGTCAGAGGGACTTTAAGCCATTCTTCTTGCAGGATAGTGGCCAGGTCACTACGTGATGCTGGTGGAGGTTCGTCCTTCTTGGGGGTATGCTGACATTACCCTGGATACCGTGGCTCTTGATACATCACAAAGACTTGCTGTCTTGGTCACAGATGCGCCAGCAAGACGTGCACCAACAATCTGTCCTCTTTTGAACTCTGGTATGTCACCCATAATGCTGTGTGCATTGCAGTACTTTGAGCAGAACTGTGCTCTTACCTGCTAACTGAACCTTCACACTCTGCTCTTACTGGTGCAATGTGCAATTAATGAAGATTGGCCACCAGGCTGGTCCAATTTAGCCATGAGACCTCCCACACTAAAATGACAGGTGTTTCAGTTTCATTGTCCAACCCCTGTAAGCTGTGACATTGTTTACTGCATAGTCGAGGTGGCTGAGAAAGGGGAAAAAATTAATATTAGAATACTGGTACACAATATATCAAAATATTATTTGTTTGGACAATCAGTTAAGTTAGAGCAAATAAGGTAGAACCACATGCTAATACGTATTCCAGGTTTCACGTACTGTGCTGTGCTAAATCCAATTTAAAAAGACTTATCGTGTAATCAACACGCAGTTTGGTTAAGTGTTAAGTACTGCAGTATCCACACTCTATTCAGACAAGCATATTGTCACATATTTGAAGTACTGGTAACAATTAAGTGTTGGCTGGCAAACATGAAGTAATACATGCCGACTGGTTTAGTAATGCAACAACTGTTAACATGTAAGCATGTGGCTGTTACATCTGTAAATTAGTTAATCATTGCTATTATATAACTATGTTAAATACTGCATTCCTTCATGTTAGCTACTTAACACCTAATGTAAAGTGCTGCCAGTGCATTTTCTCACAATAACGATAAGCAGTTTTGACCCGACTTGTTTCTTCACACTGTAGACCACATAGGTGGTTAAAGGTAAATGCATTAGTTGCTATGACAATGCTGTTTTTGCTGGGAAAGGTACTGTGTACTTACGCTGTGTACCAGCAGACCATGTGCTGTTTCCTCAGTGCTGTGAATGAACGTTTTGGTCCCTCACAGTGGGTTTCCTGCAGGAATTTGAGAGTGCAAAATCCCTCATCAATCCCCATGTGCTTCTGCTGGGAGCCTATAAGCACTATAGCACAATACACTGGATTAAGTCCCCGGCTGCAGATGACTGAGCAACAGCCTTGCTGCTGTGGTCAAATGTCACTCTGACCATCTTTACCAAATGCCACAGACAATAATACAAATCCAGAGACACTGTTACCAAGAAACAGAACGTGTGGATGAGGACTACTAGATGGATGATGATCTGTCTGTAATATAAGAACTGATGTTTTATATCAATGTTTGATAAACAATCAAGTAGAGCTGCACACTCCGTATCTCCTCGAAGTGGGTGGTGGATCATTCTCAGCACTGCAGTGACACTGACGTGGTGGTGGTGGTCTGTTAGTGAGTGTGGTGTTAGTGTGGGTGACTGAGACACTGCAGAGCTTATGTATATGGTGGAATGTGGAGCTGATAACATGGATGAGGGGTGGAGAAACAAGGTGGTGGTTTTAAAGCGTGTATGTAAATGTGTTGAGCTTTTCTGTGACAGCCCAAAATAAAAACAACACATTGAATTTCATTTCCATATTTGAGGTATGTGAACTAGAAGTGAGAGCTATGTTGGGATGTAATGTTACATGTGCTGTATGTTTCTATACTATAACATATAGTGCTGTGCAAATGTTGCAAATGAGTGTACTCTTTGTTCTCCTGGGATTTTCAGCTGGGCTGTTTTACTGAGTGAAGAGAAGTTAGCTATCCACTTCAGAGAGCACACATCTACACATTTGACAGCACAATTAGTATTTATTTGATGGGTGTAACAGAAAAACATAGAACCTGTGCCCAAAGTTCTCATCTTGTATTTGTTTCCAATATGTTAACCTCAGCACATCAATAGAAACTCGCAGCAGAGTGCCACTTTGTTCCCTGTAGATGATGCGTCAACGTAAAAAGAAATCAGCAAAAACATCTTCAAGCCCGGACACCAGTCTTCTGATCTCTGCAAGATCTTTCTACACCTGAGGTAGCTACACTGCTGATCCTGAATATTCATGTTCCGTCTTCCTTTTGAACGACAGCAACATTATGACACCTCATTGTCTCCAACAGCAGAAACACTTTTATCTCCCTGCCTCTGTGAATTATTCAGTGGATGGGTTTCCTAGCGATTCATATTTTATGCGCAGGAAAGATTGTTTGTAAGTATGGATATAAATATCAGTGCATGGACAAACACGACCTAGTAAATAATACACATTAACAGTAAAACGGATTTTTAAACTGAGTTTTAAAGCGGCTGCCAACATTTTTGCTCAATTTGGTTCCTGAGCTGCATGCATTTCTGATGGACTCTCAAATGAAGCCCAGCATTAAAGGCTTTCATTGGGAACGGCTGAGAAAAAAAGACTGTCAGTTTTAGAAAGGAGCCTGATCTTTCGGGCAGAAACGTGAAGAAACGAAGGCAGGATTGGCACTGCGCTGCAGACGGGACCGTTTGTTTGCACCGCGTCTTCCCAACTGGTGCGAGTGACGGGTTGATGAATGCGGGGAGCTTTTGATGAGGTCTTAATGGCAGCTGGCATTAAAGCTTCCTGTGAACTCCAACACGCCTGATGCCTCCACTCTCCGGATCCCTGCCTCGCCCTGTCAATCAAAGCACTGGCCCTGCTCACAGCAGAGCTCCATGGACCTGCTCCAGTTCAGCAGGAGACTGAGAGGGAGACAGGGAGACAGAAAGAGAGAGAGAGAGAGAGAGAGAGAGAGGAAAGAGAGAGAGAAAGAGAGAGAGAGAGAGAGAGAGAGGAAAGAGAGAGAGAGAGAGAGAGAGAGAGAGAGAGAGAGAGAGAGAGAGAGAGGGAGAGAGATTGGAATAAGACACTTCTTCATTACTCACTCTCTCCCTTCCCTGCTCTATCCATCTCTCCCTCCAGGTCCAGGGCCTTTGTCTTCTCTCTTCTTTTTTCCAAGTAGAAAATCTTTCATTCAGCATTACAGACCTACGCTGCATGTCGCCTGACTGTGGTGGGGTGGAGGTCACTGTGGCTGTGGCGGGCTGGCCTAATCAAAAGTGCAGGGCTGACTACAGTCCAGTAGACCAGCACTGGCCAGTGTGTGCTAGTGTACTAGTGAGTGTATAATTATCTAATAAAATAATTATGACTTGTGTTTTTAAAGGTGGCACAGAATGTACACTCATCATTTACGGCATTAAGCTGATGCTCTTATCCAGAGCGACTTACAAGGTTAATCACATTACAGGTAGGACAATGGAGTGTTAGGAGTCTTGCCCAAGGACTCTTATTGGTGTAGCACAGCATAGTCACCCAGACCGGGATTCGAACCCCATTCTCCCACATGTGGTGTCGACTCCTTGGTGGGTAGTGGTGTTATCTGCTGAGCTACACCAACCAGGTTACAGTGTAAATTAAATATATCTGAGAGACACGACTTCTGTATGTGTAGCTCAATAAATATTAATCATATCAATGGAAAAGTATCATCATTCATTGTTCCAATAGCATGGAAACCTGTCCTTTCCTTCTGCGTTCCTTCCTTTAATTATTCTATTGATGATGGGTGTAGGTCCAGCCCTTATGAACAGGGCCTATCTTCTAGATGAGCCTTAGCCACACCCATTTCTCTAAAGCACTCAGCTTTACATTGATCAAAGGGCATTTTAGATGCTGGTGATGGAAGTGATGACTGTTGTATGATGTAGCATGGCCTTGTTAAGTTCTCAGCTTCATTATGTATATCAGCATCACAGTTAAGGTCATGTATCTGCGATAATCCTGGTTTAAAATTACAATAAACGTTGACAATTTACGTAAAATCATTGTAAACTTTGCAATGTAGTCCTGAACCATAGTATGCCTCGGTTGTTGTCTCTTCATTTATCATGCTGCTTCCTTTCTGCCCCTCCGGTTGGTTTCTTCATGCAGAGAAAGAGCTAAGTGAGTTCTCAGCCCAGCACAGAGATGCGGGCTCCCCCACCACTAGCCAAATGAGCCCTGGGCACAGCGCTCCTCCACTTTATAAAAGCACCGCCGTCCTCCATCCTTCCCTGCCGCCCCAACACAATCACCTCGTTATCGGCCCTCTCCAGACCCTGCAGAAAACAGTGACGGGCCCCAGTGCACCAGGAGCCGAGCGCCGGTGAGCAGTGTGGAGAGAATGGTGTGGGAGGGAGGGAATGCCAAGGAAAGCAGATGTGCCTCAGCCAGAGCCTCTGTGCAGGGTGCTTATTGCTGGCTGGTTCAGCTGGGCTTGCTACGGCCTGCCGTGCTTTAGCTGTTACAGAACAAGCTTGAACCTGAAGACATATTTGCATTGTACACATGACATGCTTCAAAAGTTTAGACCCAATTTTTTTGAGGGGCCTAGTACTGAAGCGGCTTCCTACCCGTCACAGACGACTCTACACATGAAGTGTGTACACAGAGTCTGACTACCGTTTGTATGCATGCATTTAATTCAGGCATGTGGATGCTACACAATTCAGCAGTGCCTGTGTGTAAATAACTCTAATTTTGAGTGTAACCTGTAGCATCCGTATGCCGGCATGGTGCATATGCACGCAAAGGGGGGTTGGGATTCGGCACAACACCAGCAAAGACACGGTCAGAAGAGAGGGAACCAAGCTGACTCACAGGAAAGTACAATATTACAGGTTCCTATTGCAGGATGCTGCAAACTTCCATAGCTTATCTGGAATGAGACTGACAAAGATTGAGCACACTTCTCTTTACATGCTAGCCTGAAACAGAACTGAGGTTTGGTGGCCTATGGCGTCTGGAAAAACCACAAAGTTCTGTGGGACAGGGTTCACACACAGCGTTACAGCCTACACTGTAATCGTTAATAAACAACATTAGCAGGGATGAACAGTTTTGCCGCAATCACAAGAAAATAATCCCAAGATCAAAGTCTAGAAAATTATACCTACATGTGGTAAATTACTAATTGTGAGTGACTGCATTTGGGCATGCCAAAGACCATAGTGTAGAGGAAGAAGCTGAATTTGAAGGTGTATGTTTTGGACTGTGAAGTTTTGTTATTTATACATTACTGTCAGAGTGGGAGTGGACCCTTGTGTGCAGAGGTCTAGGTCCTGCAGCATCAGGATAGCAGTTTAAGGCACAGTATAAGATTTCAATAAAATAAAATTTTAATAAATTTCAGCAAATATCTGCACATGATCCATTAGCTGTCCATCCTGTGTGTACGCTGGACATATAAGTACAGCCCTGGCTCTGTAATTCTCTAAATCTCTGATCAAGCTAGTCCTAACATCAGTGGGACATTTTAGCAGTGAAGAATGCGTAACTGTAAAGTTCAGACAAGAAGCTTAGCAGGTAGACTGAGGCACCAGCATGGAACTGTTGTACCATTTAAGGTGCAACAGGAAATTCAAACTAGAAGCTCTGTAATGTAACTGCTGCACTGTTTAGGGTAAAGATCTGGGGGCGGGTTTTCGGGCATAGCACTGCAGGAAGGGTTGTATTTGTTTTACTGTTGTGTTCAAATATCCAAAATCAGAGCACAGAATTGTATACCGCACTTTTAACTCAGGCAGATACATATGACCTCAGATGTGAGACCTTTCACACTCAACACTAACAGTCCCAGCTCCATGAAGGGCTTGTATAATTCTCATAACTGCCTGAAGAGTTGGATCAGGTGTGTTAGAACTGGAGAAAACACTTGTGACAAGCAATTTGTGCGGCACTGCAGTGCCTCCAGGCCTAGGAGTAAGGAAACGGGTGAGTAAGACTATGATGCAAGGACCGTTCCCTGTGAGCACACACGCAGTGCATCCGGCACCATCTCCTCCTTTACACAGCTAAACCCTCGTCGTCCATCACCAGCACCCCCCCACCCACAGCCTACCGGACCTACCGCAGCTAAACGATGACAATCTACAAGGGAAATGAAGATGCACGAGCACCGTTGGAACGCTCTCTCAGCAGCTGCTGAGCTTCACAAGCAAATACTCTCAGAGCTTTTGATGACGGGCACTTAAATGGCGCATATAATAAAAAATAAACTAATTTTCCTCCTTTTTAATATATAAAAGAGCTGGCTGTAGCACTATTAAAGACTGGAATCCACTCCACAGTGGATATAGGGCATATATAGGGCTGCAAAAATAGCCCATTTAGAATTCTTTATTTTGGTGATGTCAACAACCAGATGTATTCCTGTATCATCTCTTCAGTCTACAGCAGTTTAGCCACTCCCTTCACTGATATGCTCTACAAATGGAACAGGGTTTCAGGTCATTAACATACACCAGTCTTAAAGGACTGGAATTTATTTATATGTATTTATTCATTTGCTGTCTTTGTGATTATAGTCTGCTACAGTTTGGCCCTGCCAACTCTCACTGAGTAAAAAGAATAGTTTCATCCTGGAATGCTTTTTAATGAGGCATAATTCAGTGCAGCCAATCAGAACAAAGATCATTTACATAAAGTCACATGAACAAAACCAGACAGTTGAATTCTAAGGAATAAAGAGAGGCTTAAAAAGATGTCATATGAAATATATGATGAATTATGAAGAATGATGTTATGTTTGTTCACTGTTAAGCTCTGTCATTACCTAACCTGCCTTTTAGATGTGAGCTTGTGTTCCTCTGAGAGTACTTTGAAACCAAAGCTCCAGTTTTTCCAGTCTTTGCTGTCTAGTTTATATACTTTATGACAAATTTAGACGGATATGATCAATATTTATTGAGCTACATATACAGGAGCAGTGTCTATCGGTAGTCATAGAGGTTTCTAATGGAGTCCTGTGATAATCCACCCCATGCATCTTAAATATTCTTAAATGTTCCTGCAGGTTTTGCAGTAGGGATGGAGGTGGAGGCCTTCTGGATGCATGGATCGTTCAGCTTGTGGCACACATGGATTCGTTGGCCATGTCAACCAAGACAAAGCGGGACCCGCTGCCATTCTGAGTCACCCCATGACAGTCTGGCACAGCACTATTGCAGTCTTTGGTGACGGTGACATGGTGTTAAGGGCTTACGTAGCTGTAAGGTGCCCAATGCTGCAGTTATTATAGTGCCACTGGTGTTCCTTAGCCCTCATGTAACTGCTGTAAACCCCTCATGTAAAGTGCTGTGATGTCGCAAAAAAATCGCTATCCTGTAGATCTGGACCTGAATATTCGATTTGGGGATTTGATTTAGTTTGGCCAAATATAGACTATCAATAAAGTCGAACTGCAACTTTACCCTTAATAAAACCATGCCACGGTAAGAGGACACAACAGCTACTCTGGAAAACCACCACTCCACCCGTATTCAAGGTCTTCAGCATAATAGTTTTTTTAAACAAACAGCCCAATGTAATCATACACATTTAAAAACTGGACTACTTCCACGGTAACGTAATCTCAGCTATAGGCGTTTAGCATCTTACTGAACTCACTGCAGTGAGCATCCTGCTAACACAGTGCTAGACAGCATGGATTCTTAATGAGGACTGTGATGAATGGTCTTAGTCGCCGGAGTTAGACCACCTCCGTGCTGATTAACCTGTGCATGCACTGTGCTCTTATTTCTCAGCTCGACCCTAAGAAAGGGCCTACTAAAGTAAAGCAGCCTGGAGAATTAGATTTTACAGTGGCACTGGGCACTGGGCACTGATTTTCTGAATGACTCTCCCAGGAGTTCTGCCAAAACTCTGGAGCCCAAATAACAGTACTCTGGCCAGTCCTACTAGCCAGATAGGAGCTACCAAGCATTTGTGCCTTTAACCTGATGATCTGGGTCCAGAAATTACATTCACACATATGGTGAGATAGCTTGTCACAACACTGGTTAACTCTAATTTTAGGGTACACAAACATGCCCACGTAAACATGAACCAAGGCTGTCCTTAGTCTATAAACCAACAGAGACACACTGTACAAAGAAGACGCAGGATATTGGCCTTTTAAAACGTGTGTGTGTGTGTGTGTGCTTTCTCATTATGTGGACCTGCTTTAGTGAGTAGGAGTCTGAGCTTTTGGCATTTTCAAAGGCCTCGTGCAAACGGAAGCGGAAAAAAGCCAATCAATGGCAATTAGAAGGCACCAATTTGAACTGCTCATTACAATCAAGCATGCAAATATTGAGTTTGCTAAGAACGAGAAAAACAAAAATACAAAGCCAGGAAAAAAACAGTTCGTCTCTGTTCATTTCGGATTAGCAATGTTGTGAATCAATTTTGACATTTAAGAATCATGCTGGGGTAATTTTATAGCTTCTCGTTCAGCTAACGTTGACAGGAGACCATTGTCATCACATGAAACATCATCATAATTGAAAATGGTGAACTAAGGAATGAGATTCAGCCGTAGTGTGAAACTCTCCCCCAGGTACAGGGCGATTCTCCTAAAAGCCTTGTATATCTAGTAGCTTGATATAAAGTGGATACCTGTGGTCTTAAATTCCGACTTGCCGAGCCGTGTTCAAAGCCATTCAGCACTCAATGTTCTCACACTGCTGCAGATGTTGCGGTAGGGATAGAGGTAGAGTGACACCAGGCCTTCTGGACATGTGACACGTGACAACAGGACGTTGATCTTGGCGCTGACCACGGTGCCTCCATGCACGGATTTGTTGGTCCATGACAGTCTGGGACGACACCAGTGCAGTCTTTGGTGATGTTGACGTGGTGTTAAGGAGAGTTGTTGTAACAGTCTGTGTGCACGTAGTCCTGCATCATGTACCCGTCTGCCAATGATGCTGGCACTAACAGGATGACTTAAGGAGGGCGGAACCCGGTTCTGTAGCAATGGTTAGCTAGATATTAGGCCACACAACTTCTCTATGAATATTAATAGTTTTGAAATATAGTTTATACTCTGTATATCTGTGATTCTCTGTAATAAACTGCATTAATGAAAGAGTAAAGAGTTATTTGTTAAGTCAGATCTGCCTTAAGCAGCATCATTCCCAGGCAGGAACACAAGGTCCCACTTCCTCCTATAGTGTGCTTATTAAATCCAAACAGTGCACTATTTATCCAGTAGGAATGAAGTAACTATAGGTTAGATATAAGCTCACTGTCTAAAAACAATCGCCTGCGACTAAAACAGACCTAATAGCATGTAATGCCTCCACTAGCACAAATAACAGCTGTGACTCGATTTGGTACAGACGCGACACGTTTCTGGATGTAGGCCTCATCAATGTTCAGACACTCTTCCATTAACGAATTGAGCAGTTGGGCCAGATTTGGGGGATGCCTTCCCTGCACAATTCTTGGGAGAAGTTCCTGTAGACTGGGATTTTAGCCACTGCTGGGAGACCCGTCTAACCATACTTTCCATACACCTGCTGATCCAGCTACTTCCTTCACACTGTGGTCTTTGGCACAGCCAAATCCAGTCACTCCGTTTAGCCAATCATTTACATCTGCTGGGCACATGAATCCCATTGCACACCCCAAAGGTATTTATAGCCCCATCATCCTCAATCAACCTATCTGCAGGTGACTAATTTATTGCTGCTGAAGGAGCCAGTGGTTTTAACTCCTACATGATGCTCTGTTCGGTGCTACATAAGACTAGAAAATTGCACAGAGGCCCATTGTTGTCACAGTGGTAATTTGGCAAACAAATACAAGTCAGTATTAGTAGTAGGCTGCTACACTTACTGTAAAGGAACTACATCTTTTGGCAGAACAATTCTTCATCTCAGTTATTTTCAATAATACCTTGAATTGCTTATAGCTTCATATCGCATGCTGTCCACGATATACAAACTGAGGGTGTGCATTACACTGATTTAACCTGCATTAACAATGACTGTAGCATACAGCCTCTCAAAGCTTACTGCTTTATTTTATACTGTACAAACAAAAAAAAGCCCCGCCCTTGTGCCATAAAATCTATTATGACTTGATAGATATAACTTAGTTTATTAAGGTTCAAGAACCTGAACTAGAAACTTTGTGCTAGAAACTGACAACGGCCACTATTACTAGCTTTGCCATCAGTCGGGCCTATAAAAAAGAAAACACAAAATAACATCCTTTTTTAACATATTTATTCGTTTTTCGCTGAAGAAATGCTGAAATCATTAAATAAAACTTTATTACATTATTTACAGTCAAGTATTTTACACCCAGTTTGGTCACATGCACATGTATGAAAAACAGATAAAATTGTAGAAACATTTACAATCCTCGGGAGGAGTCTGTGCAATAAGAAAGGCACCTTTGACCCTGTCGTTCCGCCCCGGCGTGATATAGTCTCTCTGCACTTGCCTTCAGCCGCCGTCAGCTTCTCCAGGCACAAAATCCGCCAGCTGAACTCTGGTCAGCAACTGATTACTGATGATTTATTAGTTTGAGTCTCTGCCAGATTATGTAACTATTGACTAGACTAATGGGGTTGCCAGACAACTATAAAAGCCCACATTTATTTCTGCACTCCAGGACATTTACTATGTTCTTATTACACAGCGTAACCAACAGGTACATAAATCATGGCAGATGTTTGCACAAATCAATCACAGATCCTTCAGAACCTACCACCAAATTCAATTCAACTTTAGCCCAACCCTATTGAAAATGACTGACAGACATGTCCAAAGCAGAGGCCTATGGCTCTTGTTACAGCCACCGCTGGGTTTTAAAGAGGCAGTGCAGCTTTAATGTTCTCTGATATAACGTTGCATATCATTGCTGTCATAAGAAAACTTAGAAACATAGTTTTTTTCTGGGTTTATTGTAGTCCATTTCAAAATGACATATGCACCATTAAAAATCTGAAGAGTAAAACTATGCATACTGTAGGACGTTAAGAACATCTTATCCTATAAAGTTCTCGGGTTTTCTTACGACAGTGACGATGTACTGAGGACAGAGTATGTGTAGAAAGCTGAGAGGACTGGTGTAAGGCAGCGCCTGCGGCTCAGGCTTAAAGACAGAGAGAGTTGGAGCGTAAGGCAAAGAGGCTGGAGCTAATTCCCGCCCACCCTTAGTGCTACGTTGGACAAAGCGGCAGCGCTAGAAGTGCAAAGCCCAGGTTAGTGCACAGGTAAAGGTAGACACCTACAAGGCAGGTGCTGACATCCTCCCGTAAAGCGGAAAAAGACTGAAGTGTCATTTATGTACAGTTTATTGGATTCCTACGGCATGTACGTGCCATGCATTACTGGTCTACAGCGTGAAAGCAAAGCACCTTAAAGCCACAATGATTCTACAGAAAGCACCATTGAAAAGTACCATAGCGCAGCTGAAAGCTTGGAGAAAGATAAAGCAGTAATGAATCAAGTTACACTGAAAACTACACTCGGTGCCAGAGAAGAGTCCACAGAAGAACATCTTCTGGTTCCCCAAAGAACCTTTCAAGGTTCTATAGTGAAGAAAAAAAGGCTCTTCTGTGACGTCGCTTCAACAACTCTTTCCAGCACCTCTATTTTTAAGCGTGTATGTGTGTTGGAAAGGCTGTACTTGTGTTGAGCACCAAAAGACAAGCCTGTGACAGACTGATTGGCATAGCCAGGACTAGTTAGCATTTAGGGATGCAAGTGTAAATCAAAGAGGATATTGCAAGTCAACCAATGGGCTTTCAGGAGCACTGTACTGGATTACACTCCAAGGCTGATGTTATCTGTGCAGAGCGGAGACCTTTAAACCCACCCTTTTCTACTGAACACACACACGTGATGAGGTCATATCCCTCCGGTTCACAGTCTTTGAGCTCTAGCAAAAACAAAGCAACGCTTCTCAACAAGCTTTCGTCGCACTCATACCATAGTCAGCATTCGAACCCAAAATGCTACAAAAGAAATGCTTTGATTCCTTTCATTTCTAAAATGAAATGAATAAAGACTGACGTCTAGTCTTTCTCAGCTCACTAATGAGGGGCACTTACTGAAAGGGTCTCACTTTAAGGGAAGGGATCTTTACTTTAGAGTTAATGGCTGTTTGCTTGGTTGAGAAGTAGCACTAAATAGAAGAGAAATACAGGAGGATCAGTGAAGACGAGAGAACCAGAAAAAAACTAGGCCTTTGGCAACAACTTTAACAATGTACAATTCCTTCATGGCAGACAGTAAAACCTGGTGTTGAATAAAAGCAACCAGATTTAGAAGAGAGTTGTTTCAGTCCCTTAAGAACCTGTCAGTGAGGGACATTATCATTCTACACGATCCTTTATGCAGCAGTTGGTTGCAGAGGTTATCCAGACTTCCCAACTGACGCTTAATACGATTCTATGACTACAATTAAGAGTTACTTGGTCTAAAACAGTGTCCAAATGTAGCACCGTAGCAAAGTCAGAGACCACCGTTCACCCGTTTCATTTTCTTCCATTTTCAGCACCAGAAAACAAATACACTATGCGACAAGTCACACAGCAGTTTGTCAGGTCCTCAGTATGCCCACCCTTCATTACAGCTTCCATTCTTTTCTAGAAGAAATCTGCAGGAATACGTTCTATAGCTCACAAGACTAGTCTTAGAAGTCTAGAAGTCTTGCATCTTCTGCTTCGTACAATCCAATTAACCCCCAACACTTTCAATCATGCTGAGGCCTGGACTCATTGTTCTGAGAACACCAGCGTGTTTGTTTTTGCTTTTCCCTTAAATTTTGTTCTCCATATTTCCTGTTTTCATTACAAACTATTTGACAGCTGCACATCTTTTCAGGCTCACAGTGTTGAGTTGATGGACAGAATGGTGTGTGGACGGTTTCAGTCTGATACAAGAATGGAGCTTGATTTTCACCTATAAAGGATGTACTGTGGCAGTCCTGTTTATCTGAAGGTGGCCCATCATGTCTTTGTGAAGAGTCCAGAGCTTGTAATACCTCTTTGGAATCCAGTTTTGAAATGTTTGCCATTTCCTTTTTCTTTCTTAAAACAGTTTCCACTTGGCATTAAACAAATGAAGGGTGGTCTCTGATTTGTGCACAGTGTTTTATACAGTATATAGTGTACACCTGAAATCTACACACATATAGCTATGAACTGGGTGTTTTGTCAGGGAAGAACTTGCACTGTCTAGTGCCTACTGATACGAACAGCCTCCTGACAGCAGTACAGAACTGTACATATACTGCTATTCTTACACCTCTTAAGTTCTTAATTAATTCTAAAGGTTTTATAAGGATCTCAGAGGCATTACTAAGCATGAGATGATACAGCAGTTTAGTTAGATGAGAGTGAACACCATCAGCACTATGCCTTTACCACTGAGACTTTCTAGGTCTCATATCGTGCTATATATAACATTCTCAAAGACACTACATTGGAGTAGCTTGGAAAAACTGATAGCAGCTTCACATAATAACCATGTCCTTTAGGGGAAAACAACATAATCATGAAATGGAACCAAGAGAGCGATGGAGCACTTGTACAAATATAGATTCCTTAATGGTTCTTGTCTTTGATGCACAGTTCTAGCAAAAACCATTCACTTGTCATCTAGAGATTCTTCAAAGGTTCTTCACACAGAAATGTTTCCATTGAACAGTTCTTCCGGGATCCAAAAGTGGTTCTTCCCAGAACCATTCCCGCCCAACTATTATTAAGGGAGTACCATTATGAAAAGTCGGTTTCATGCCTAAAGTGGTGAAAAGCGTAATGTATCAGCTGGACCTGGTTTGAACGTGTCCATTTCCACATGAATAAAAAATGCTACGTCAACACAACCAGGTGAAATCGTGTACTATGTTTTATTCAAGTGGAAATCACACAAATCAAGGCAGGCCATTGCTTTTCTCTGTTTATTATCCTACAGAGTATGTGGGCAAAAATCTGTTCACTTTTAGTGGGACACAAGCTACACTCCTTAAACACCACTCAAGGTGCAGCCATCTATGCTGCCGGGCTTTTAGCAGAGCAAATCCATCCCTCAGCGCTGGAAATCAGAGCTCAGGTCTGACAGCGGGAGCACCCACAGACAGCTGCTACTACAGATATAGAGCCGCCAGGGGCCGCCCAGGAAAAAAAGATGGGGCAGATTAGGGTGATAAATATGTTTCATTAAAAAAGACAGTAAATCTGGGGGCTGCGAGGAGAGCACAGCCCTGGAAGAGGATGATTGATGGTCTAAAAATACACGCGTGTATTAGTGTTGTGCCAAGATGAACCCCGCCATCGCCCACATACCCCCATCAGGCATGCTGCTCCTCCAGCACCGGGTAGGCTGCTTCCTGTTTCATTTAATAAGGAGAGAAACTCCTGCTTTTTTTTTTCAAGAGGGTAAAGAAAAAAAAGAAAAAGAAAAAAAACACAGCCCTGTATATGACCTACTTCCCAACACTCATTCTCTGCACATTACTGGGGGTTTTACCAGGGGAGAAGAAGCAGTGCAGTAATTGGGACGGATCCTACAAGATAATTCCGGATGAAGTCACAAATATCAACTGCTGTGCTGCCCAAAAGGCATCCCAAAACATTTGATGTTCTGCCATTGCTTGGTTTCTGCTGTGGGAATTTAAAAAAAGTCAGAACGCCTTGCAGAGTGGAAAATCAGTATTCTTAAAAATAGATTCTTTACATTTAAGAGTGTTCCCCAGGGAGGCAGGCTCTGTTTTCATTAGCCCAGTGCATGCTTCTTAGTCTTGTTTTGAGAATTGATCAGCTCATTGCTGGGAGACAACAACAACTGAGGCAAATACCTTTGAGAGTTACTCACCATCCTCTAATATGGCAATGCAAGAACTAACAGTGTCTTCATCGGCTCAACACAACATGTCCCCTAACAGTACATGTGCAGCAACCATTCTAACTAGGGATGCCAATTTTGGTAAATTCCTTCGACCAATACCCAGCAATCATTAGTTACCGACTGACCTGAAACACTTAGGCCTAAACCAGGAGTGGGGCCTTTAAAACATCACTAATAAAACGGACAGCTCCGGTTCTGAAATTTAAGTCATGTTCAAAGCTACTGTTAAAACACCTGATATATGCACACTACAAGCATACACATGAACTGAATTCTGTAATAATGTGACCATGCATTGTGTTGTAGATAGGTCAGGTCAAACACAGGCGTTTATAAAATGCTAAGAGTCGTATAAAACATATCAGCTCCACAAAATAACTAATAAATAATAATACGCCACTGAAGGTTCAGTAACACCTTAGTGTATTGTACCATCCATGACATCTACATAAGCCTGTCATTACCCCACATAAATGTTTATAAATACTTATTTCAATCTATAAAAGGCCACTCTACTAACAAATGGCAAATGTAGCCTTTATAGCAACTCATGCCTATTGGAATAAGCATTTACCTAGGGATATGTCAGTAGGGTTATGGCAGGTTGCCATGGCATGCTTATGCTTACGTGAATAGTACCCTTACCGAAAGTTCTATGTTCATTTTAATAATAAAATATTTCACTCTTTACTAGTCCAAACTGAAAGCAACATGAGAGCCCTGACCCTGGGGTAGCTTTGCCTCAATGTACTGTCGTCACCGTTCACCACAGTCTTCTCTGTAGTATCCTGACCCACTTCTGACCCACTTTCTGCCTCTCTGATTTCGATATGGTCACATAATTTCAGTGCTATTTTCCTCTGCACCCAAATACCACTATTTTTAACTTCAATATTTAGTAGACCTATCTAGTGGAGCAACCTGCCTATTATGCCCTCATGCTCACAGTTCAAAAGTGTTCCCCGACTTCAATGATAAACTGCTGTGTACTGGAAATGATATAAAATGATACAAAAGTACTGGTCAGTTATTTGCATCCCTAAGCAGCATGTTACCATACATACCAGAGCCTGTATGAAATTTTTAATCTCAGCCACACCTATGGGGATGATCACCTCACTGTAGATTAATCACTGTAGATCAACCTTAGATATAATAAACGTTATTTTGTTGCAGTTTTCAAATTTAGAGATAGGTCGAGGCATAGTCAGCTGTTGGCGCGCTGTGTTGTGGTTTTCATTTGAATCAATAAGCAACCAAGCAATGCAGGAACATCATGGGGAACTTATCAGGCTGTCTCATGGAATCCAATTCCAGCATCACTGCACCAGCTCTGCACCAAATGGAGCGCCCCCACAGTCTAAGCTGTATCAGATGGAGGTTATCAGGCACACTGACTCCCAGCAGGCACTGGATCCACCCTCCCCTTAAACCCCTTTGACGGGTAAGTCTCATTCTGCCTGCTTAAGCACCACAGCCTTCATTAGAGCAAAGTGCCAGTTTTACTGCACACTGTGGGCCCCCGCTGGCCCGGGCTTATTGGAGTCGGCCTCTCAAACTGCCTGCTCAGCAGCGTGTGGTTACGGGGCCTTGCGGAGCTCGGGGAGCGCTCAATACACAGATGAGTAATAACGAGACAGGGAAACGGATGTGAGCTAGGGCCCCAAAACGCAAACGGCAAGGGCTTTACGCCCCAAAAACTAATTTAAACCTGAGGTAGAGAACATAAAAACGTCACAGCACAGGAGAAACCACAGAGAGAATATGTTCTTGGAAAAGAGAGGAAGCGGATCCGCAAATGTGAAGCTGTACAAAGTTTTGTTGAGGGTAAGAAGACACCAAACTGCAAGAAAGTCCACAATTCTTGGAGAAAGACGATGGTGGGTGAGTGTGCCAATACTGTTACAGAATGGAGGATTCAGAAGCAGGTTCTGAAGAGTCGCGTTTGTACCCAGTTGCACCAGCAGATAGTAACAGATACTCCAGTGATGCTCCAACAGACAGTAAAAGAGAGGAATCTTCTCCTAGTACAATCTGGCTGCTGACTCACCAGGATACAGCCTCTGATATTCAGTCAACCAAAGACCAAAAACATATGGCTCTTCGGTGGTAAAAAATAAAAGTGCTTTCCCCCACCACTCGGCTCAGAAGTGACTTCCCAAGGCCTTTATCTTGGATTGTTTTTCATCCATGAAATAATAAATAAACAAACAAACAAACAAACAAAAGAAGCATCAGCAGCTACATCTAAAGATGTGACAAAGATTTTGTCTTTTCCTTCAAAGAACGAAGAGCACAGAAGGACACTTTCTGTAAACGTACGTGGTACGAAACGACTTAACATCTGCTCGTCATTTGGTGTAAAGTCAGAGATGCCAATATGGTGCCTTAAAAAAATTACAGACGAAAAAAAAAAACAAACAAACAAAAAAAATGGCACCTCAGATTCACTATTGCCTTCGACTGCTCATGAACATCCTTCCATTGCATCACCTTCTTGTGAGATGGGCTCGGATCTGCCGCAGAAGAACATGACCTCTGGCAACAGAGGTCAAGGTGTCTCCAGCCTGGCTGTGACCAAACAGCCAGGAGCCCAAGATAAGGGAACATTGATGACCATCTCTACAGATCTCCAGTTGTCACCTCTTCTTCGCCATCCTCACATTCCAGATCTTCACTGTTCTGTCACTGTGGGGTGAGAGACAGAGACATAAAATAAGAGAGGAGAAATAACAAACAAGACGGAAGTGAAAAAAAAATTAAATAAGTATCTCTCTTATTTTATATATATATATATATATATATATATATATATATATATATATATATATATATATATATATATATATATATATATATATATATATATATACAGTGACACGTTCGCTGAATCTTCAAACGCACTGACAGTTACTCCCACGCAGCCGATATGCGGCAGACATCAAAACCCCGAAGCTAACACAAAGAGAATGCCACAACATGGGCCCCCACCCAGACTCAAACCCTACACACACCAACACCTTTAATCCTGAATAAACAGCCAGTCCCCGCTGTGTGAACTACTCTCCCGCCACATGCTCTCATATAACTTATGCTTACTGTGCCTCTGACACAGACATGTTTTATATAGCCTCAAAGGCGCATACAATAAGATGTGGCACTATACTACTAGTGAGAATTTAATAGTAAAGATATTGGACCAGTGAGGCAGAGGAGCGAGGCGGTCAGAATTATGCGGCACAATATAGCACTCGCAGCTAGACCTCCAACAGGACACAATTAAGAGGATTTATGCCACCAGGGTTAGACCCAATTAAAACCGCAATAGGTTTTTTTTTTCCTCTCAGAAAGAGAAATTCTGTAGAACACATCAGGATGGCAAAAACTGAGCTTAGAGCTGACATCAAGCCTAATTGGGTGAGTTCCTGCCTGGTCCAAAAGAGGAATGAAATGACAAAGTGCTTACAGAGAGCAAGAGAACAAAAAGTCGGGAACAAAAAGAGACATCATGAAAAGAGATACAGGAGGTACAAGAGACAAACCTGAAAACAAGAGAAAGAAGAAAAACAAGAAAAAGAAGAAGAAGAGGGAGAAAAGGTAAACAAGGAGTGAGAGAGAGAGAGAGAGAGAGAGAGAGAGAGAGAGAGAGAGAGAGAGAGAGAGAGAGAGAGAGAGAGAGAGAGAGAGAGAGAGAGAGAGAGAGAGAGAGAGACTTGAACTCTATTGGATTAGTTGTACCTGGGGAGGTTCTATAATTCAAGTGACTAATGAGATCTGTGTCCAGCACAAACCTGCAGTGTCCAACAGTAATAATTCCAGAGCAAATTATCTCCTGTATTTCCCAGAGCTCACTCGGTAATAACAGTTCCTCTTTGAATCTCACATTATTGTCATAAGAAAGCCTGCTAACATACCAGACTGCATGAGTTACTGTTATTGAGTGCAGTGCTGATGAGAATGCACAGGCTGATGGCTTTTGGTTCAGGCTGTCTGTGGTAATCTGGAGAAATTACACACAAACATCCACTGATGTACCTAATCCATCTGGAGTTTAGAGTTAAAGCTTTAGAGGAAGCTTGCAAGGGGGATAGAGACAGGCATTAAGAACGAGAAAAGGCAGTACCAGAGGGTGGAAGGCAGGAGGTGTTAGTGGAGGCTCTCAGGGGAGGCTGGTGGCTCGGCCCTTGATGGCCAGCACCCGACGGGGCAGACAGGGTGTTAACCCCGGGACATAACTCCACAACTTCACCCTACAGTCACTACTCACCACAACACAGACAGAGGAGAGGAGAATGCAGAAGAAAAAATAAGAAAATAAGAGACAGAAGGAAGGAAGGATGGCAGAAATAACAAAAACGAAGAGAGTGAATAAGAAACAAAAGAGTGTTTAAAAGAGTGAAAAGAAAATGAAGGTGTTTAAAAAAGTAACAAGTGAATTAAGGGAAAAAAGACAGAATAGAAGGAGAGGAGAAAGAACATGTGGGCAAGGAAGGAAGGAAAGAAAGAAAGAAAGAAAAAAAGAAAGAATGAAAGAATGAAAGAAAGTAAGAAAAAGAAAGAAAGAAAGAAAGAAAGAAAGAAAAAGAAAGAAAGAAAGAAAGAAAGAAAGAAAGAAAGAAAGCATATCCAAGAGATAAATGAGTGGTGGAAAGACAGAAAGAAAGAAGAGAGCGATAGAGAGAGTTTAAAATACACAGAAAGGAAATGAGGGGTAAAAGAAAGGAAAACAGAAAAATGGACATGGAGACATAAAAGAAGAAAGAAAGAAAGAAAGAAAGAAAGAAAGAAAGAAAGAAAGAAAGAAAGAAAGAAAGAAAGGGAAGTCAAGCAACCAAACAAAACGAAGAAGAAAACAATCATGTCCAAAAATAGGGAAAAGGGAAAATGAAAAGAAAGCGAAAGAGAGAATAAAAAAATGGTTTATGAGACCAAGAGGGGAGAAAAGGAGAAAGAAAGAAAAGGAACAGACAGAAGAGAGAAGGTTATATACACAGGAGAGCAGTGTTAGAGCAGTGTTAGTGCAGGTAGGTGAAGGTGGTGCAGGCATGCAGAGAAACCCAGGCCTGCTTATGCAATGATCAACGAGAACAAGTCTTCATTTCATCTCCTTCAAACTCAGCGCTGCAGACAACGACCCAAAAATTATGCAGCAGTAGGCCTGTAAAATTAATAGGCTGGTCTGTAAGTAGTCTACTGTCTGGAGCCAAAGATTAAACAAAACACCAGCGATTACAGACGGAGAAAGAGAACAGGCGCTCTGAAGAATAAAGTGCCGAACGAGAAGTTATTAATAAATAGCCCTGTCCACCTCAAACAGCCTGGAGAATTACAGTTTCCCATCCCTCCGCGACACTACTATCATCCCCTACTAGAACTTGCCCTTTCCTCGCCAAATTGCTCTTTACAGCTCTAAGAGGCTGTTTATACCTGGAGGCGGTGAAGATTTGTTTGGAGTTGGTGCAGATGGCGTTGATGGGGCTTTCGTGACCTTTGATCTCTCCGATGGGGGTGAAGTTGTCCACGTTCCACACCTTCAACATGCCCCCCCGACAGGCACTCAGCAGCATGGGCCGGCCAGGTACGTAGGCCAGTGCACACACCCAGTCCTTATGTGCATTTGGTATTTGCTGATGGGGACAAAGAAGATTTGCTTTTAAGATTTAGCCAGATCTGCTGCTGTTTACTAATGAGCATATCGATCATTAGTAATATTAGCTTTGCTATATTTAGAAGATGGAAAGCTCATGCAAAGCTCATGCAAAGTACTACTGTGTGTTATTAGTTTAGTGTTTGTCTATATTCCTAAGGCTTCACTTCCTGATCTTGTAACTGTGGATGTCATCAACTGAGAAGCTCTACAGAGAACCAAAAGTCTTCTATGGCATCTATTCCAAAAGGACCAGGCTTATATCTGGTTTAAACTGAGACTGAAACTTAGATGGTCTCTGTACTGTACTGTACCACTGCTCTCACTAAAACAAAACAACACAAGTGAAAATGAACACGGTTCTGACTGGGGTGCACCCACCACTACGGCGATCGTTACAGTCTAAACAAGCCAACAGAAGAAAGAGCTTCATTACATCCAATAACCTAATAAACTGTAAAGGGAGAGGACGCGTAGACCAGCACAGTCACGCATCCTTCAGAGCTGTGGAAGACTGTGGAAGCATTCCCACAAAAGCCCAAAACCCAACTGACTTAACTCAGCAAATTTACCCAAACACATATACAAAGGCTGAGAGACAGGTAGCACAGGGAGACACAATCACATGAGGAACGCTTACAGTGCTAAAGTACCTAGAAGTTAAAATTAACATGAAGAAGACAACACAGGTTTAGCCCTCTCTCACCATATATATCATCACTGATATGCAACTCCTTAAAACCTGCCATTTATGGCGTGTGCATGGGTATAATAAAACAGATCATCATGTGAAATGTGCCGCTTTCTGTGCACGTGCATGTTTTGTATAACCACATAAAAGAAACATCATGCTGCCTTTCTTGTTGGATATATATACAGTTTGTTTATATATATGTTTATATATAATATATATAATATAAAATTATATATAAAATAATATATAATAATACATTATGCTTTCTTCAACATATCATGCATATCATCAATACTCATAGAACACGGACCAACTGCCCGTCCCATGTTTAGATATAGAGCAAAATTAGTCCCATTTATCTAGATTTAGTACAACAGGGTATGTTAAACACTCAATACAAGTGAATCAGCGTGTTCACAGTGATTTTGACATAATTGTCAAAATAACACCACTGACTTTTATCTCTGTTCCAACAGATCAGGTGTCTGAAAATAAATATGGTGAGATATCTTCTAGAGTGCAGTGTCGCCATATAGTATTTTTTACCATATTGCCTAACTCTACCTATTACTGCTTTGTATCTTGTTGTTAATCATAAAAACTGAGGTTTAAAGCACACTGCTTTTCATGTGCTTGTTTAAACTGCCACAATTTTTGCATTATTTTTGTCCCGAACATTAAATTCGAATTTCCAGCTGGCACTTCGGCTGTCGATCCTGTCGTTGTATATCTACCGATTTCTCCTCACTGACTTAATGCATAATGGACTCCAACATGCTGTATGGATTTATGGAGCTTGAAAGACAAATGAATGCAAAATTTCACTCTACTTTACTATCAAAAAGAAATCACTATTTTTTGTCAACCTCAGCCAAAATCTGCTGAAAATGCACAAAATATTTGCTTATTGAAGCTTAAAAAATTAATGCAAATGAGGTGATAAACCTCCTACCACTGACATATGTTCCCCTATTGTTCTCATCTCTCCAGCATGAGCAGCTAATGTTGCTCTAAAGCCAACTCAGATTTCCCCTGACAGGTGGGTGGCTGATTTGAGACACCGCAGTCTTCACTCCGCCATGTAATAATCTGCAATTATTTCTGCCCTTTTCAGGCTCCAGAAAAGCAAGGTACATCTAGCAGCCTAATACTGTAAGTGGATGATTGGCTTGAAGCTTAAGGAACCATTCAAAGCCCAGTCATTAGTAAGAAATCTCCCAGCTGTCAAACCACCTCCACCACTGTCACTACAAGTGATAAATGAAGCAATCCCACCTCTACACCAATTGACAGCAAAGTAACAATGGACCGAATATTACCTATGCAGCATAATTGGTTTCTAAGAAGCCAAAAAAAGGATGCTAATACTGTATCGGGACAGTTTAGTCCCTGTCAGTCAAGGAGCTGCAAGGTAAAGACAGCTCCCATTAACAAACTAACTTACTTCTCCTAAAGTGTCCACGCTAACTCAATTTCATTTTGCATGCACAGATGATAACTCAAATAACAAACAACATTTGCATAACAAAGCAGCTTTCCTCCAGATGTTTGAAATGTTAAGAAACAAGATATTTCTAAAAAAGCAATTAGCCATGGCACTGACTCAACCATACCTGAATTAGTTCCTGCTGTTCCAGATCCCACTTCTTAATGCCATTGTCACGGGAGCCACTGAAGAGAACGTCACCGTGGACGGCCAGGCACTCAATGCCGTCGTAGTGAGGAGGCTCAAAGTTGTGGGCGGGGCCAATGTTTCCCTGAGCACCCTCCGCCACGTCAAACACCTGTTCAAACATCCCAACAGCAGAGTCAGCTTGCACATGCGGCAGTCTACCAGCCTTTAAACAGCTGACCATTAACAGCAGGCCTACTGAGCCAGACTGCTTCTCACAACAGACACACGCTATTGTTGTTAAGCCCAGCGATGACCAAAACGGAAACCAGTCTGTCTTCCCAAGCATCACTAACGTTCAGCACCATTACTTTTTCTGCATGGAAGATGTATGAACAAAACAGACAGCAAACTTTCCAAACAAATAAGCAGCAGAGAAAAGCAAGTACCTTCACATAGTGGTCTTTAGAACCGGTGATGACCTGGTCTTTGCCCCCACCAGAGTAGCCCACTGTTAGACACATAACTGAGCCAATGTGGCCTGTTAGCTTCCCAGTGGCCTGCATCCTGCACAAAAGACGCATCAGCTTTAGCGTATACTATAAAACACACAATTATTAGAATTTCTTTTCACCTTCAGGTTTCAGCAACTGTGCATAGCTGTCCGCTGCATGTACATGTTCTGTTCATTTCTAAATACAGCCAAAGTATCATCTGTGATGAGGGGCAGACTTGCCATAATTAAATCATCATGCTGGAAGCAAAGCTTTCAGTGGTTTGATGTGAAATGAATTGAAGTATTCAAAGCAGTGGTGACAGGAATCAGATATCCAATGCATTTAATACCTCCGAAAGCTAAAATACCAAGGGCTGATACACAAAGTGGCCACAGATTCATTACTCCTTCATGAAGTTGTTATAAAAAACAACAGAACATCAGAATATCATCTGAGTATGCACTTTATAAATGAGCTCATAGCTAGCCGGTAACTACATTACTGTAAATGCTAGCATTTTAGTAGATGGGGTACCTGTTCAAGTCCCAGGTCCTGACTGTGTTGCCTGCTGCAGCGTAGAGCACAGAGCCCAAGGGATTCAGGGCGATTTGGTTGATCTGATACTCGCCCTGGGTCGTGGTGATGGTGCGTGTGGTGGTGCCAGCGCAGGCATCTCCTGATACCACTTGACCCGAGGAACTGGAGTGGAAAGAGAAGAGCAACCAGACCGTAAAAAATGGGGATCCCATAAAGTCCCTATAAAGCAGCTTGTGTTTTGGTTTATAGAGTAACTGTGTTAGACACTTTTCCTCTTCACTCTCGGTTTTACCTGTTATAACCTCTTTTTGTTATTATCCATCTGTGAGCTTTTCATTTTAGGGAACAAGGAACAGAATGAGTTAATGTGAATAGTCCTGTAGTGTAAGAAACACTCACGTGAAAGTGCGCACACATTTGGCCGAGTCACGAATGTCCCACACTTTGATGTAGGAGGTGGAAACGGTGAACACCAGGCCGGAGCTTCTGCAGTATTTGACGGACACCACATTGTTTGGGTGACCCCTCAGTGTAACTATCTCCTGTCCTGTCACCAGGTTCCACATTTTACAGGTGCGATCTGAGCAGACATGAAAAAGCAAGACAGTTCCATATATAAGCATGTAAAAAGAATAAATGATCCTCATTTACATTTGTTTATGTAAAATAATTTTAAGTCATATTAAACACAGCATTAAAATAAATCTTTACTATAACATTTTTAGGCAACACCTTTCCTCAGGATAACCACATTCTCCTATCATTTATAGGTCTATAGGTTTATAGGTCTGGAAAATCAATATATCCTGGAATATCAATACATAGCTCACCTGGGTAATCATGTTCAATGACCAAACAGACTTGCACTTAATGAGCAGGGGTAATGTAGCCCTCTACCGCTGTCTAGCCTAGCTACTTGTTTTTTGCCATCAAACCTTATTAAGTGGATGGGCTCCAGTAATGCTGCTGGATCCCATTAATGACACTAGGACACTGAGAGAGAGGGACAGAATACAGGTTGCCTCTGGCTACCCCAAGGCAGGTACTTCCCAATTGCTAGAACATTTACTGTACAGCAGGTGACAGCCTGGCAGGATCTCGAATATCTAGTGACTGCTAGTAAAATATATAATAATGGTTCTGAAGGCAGTAACGTCTTTGATCCAGCTATATAATATACACCAATGGCTCTAATTTAATAGCTTGATTCTTTAGTATAGATGAAAAGTGGATCGTTAGTAGTCAAAAAGTCAGGTCCTGTTCAGTAGGTCCTTTTCTCCACCTTGGTCAGCCTGCACAACGAGAGCTTGTACAGTGGCTCAGTAAGCCATGCTGAGCATGACACCAGTGCACACTGAGAATGCAAACCAGACTGACTCATATTTTATATGTCTGTGTGTGTGGATGTGTCTTCCTGCACTCATTCTCAGGTCAAGCTGAAGTACTCCGGTTTAATACAAGTGGTTAATAACTAATGTGTGAATATCCAGAAATTACTCATTAGTTGTAAGTGTGCACATGTGAGTGTGTGTACGTTTGTACCTTTGGATCCAGTGAAGAGCAGCTCGTCAGTGGCATCAAGGCAGAGCACGGGCTTAGAGTGTCCCTCGGCCATAGCCACGCACTGCAGAGGAGCTGTCCGGCCCCCCTTTAGCCCAGCTATGGGACTGATCACTCCCCTGCATAAGACATACATATGTATTCATGCACTGACAATACACGTGTGTGGTGAGGAAGACATTCTGGAGCTGATAAAATGAACAGTGAGTGTAAATAGGAGGTGTTCCTAATAAAGTGACTGGTGTGTATACAAATTAGACCTATATATAATTCCACAGTTCAGAGACCTGAGGGGAGATCACTAAACATTCAGATATCAGAGACAATGAAAACATTTCTTATGTCACAAGCATGTTTGAGCTGACCAATCATCCCGAAACGAAGACAGACCTTGTTTCCTGGATCAAAATGAGCATGACATAAACAAAAATCAACTTAAAAAAAAAAAAAGTTTGTCTGTGTTTTTAATGGCAGCACCACACTTGCTATAACAGTACTCCACTTTCTTAAAAGGTGAACAGAGCTTTCAGTCTATACATATTAAAATGCTAATTGACACTTATGGTGCTACTGTTATTAAGTGTACTTAAAAAAGAAAAGATTGTGGTAGGTAAATTCCCCGTAGCACCCCGTGGTCAAATGCATTGAGTTGAAATATCCATTATTATAAATGCCAAAAATTCTCTTTCCTTCGCAATAAAACTTGTGACGTGCTAACGTTTCGCAAAGTAACTCTCCAATAAAGTTTGGTTGCATACTGGGTTTGACTCATATAGGGCTTTTTTTTTGCACTGATTAATATGCGCATATTTGTAAACAGTAAAGCTGTCAATCACTGCCTTGACGCAAAAATAATAAATCTATTGCAATGTCAAGATTATTGACATTGCAATGATAAACCTGTCAAATTGCCCAGAAAGTGCTTGCCGAAATGTGGCTTTTCTAAGGCTTCGCACATCATACCTCATCGTGCTGTGATCGACATGTTATCGGGTCAGAATGTTCAGACGGGCTGTGCTAGCACAGTAGCAGTGCGTTCCCAGAGTGGCACGGCATATAGAAACTTGCTGTTAAGCCTTTTGCCATTCAGCAGAATACTGTAACATAAGCTATGATAAAAATGAATCAGAAACCTGAATACAGTATGACAAATGCAAATCCTACAATGCTTGTTATTAAATAAGACACTAGCTAAACATTCCTTGTAGTGTAGACATTTCCTGGTAGGTCTGCTACGCTTAAATGCTTCTCACTGGAAAGTAACTACAGTTGCCTTAATGTACGTGTGAATGACTGACGTGTGCAAGCTGCAGCATTCACACTGCCACATTCACAGCAAGTGGAGCTACTCTGTGTGAAGCGGGCTTAAGTGAGTGCTTGTGTGTGTCTGTGTTGTTCCTGTCAACATCACAGTGATTACCATCAGCCACACACCGCTGACCATCATTGTCTTTCTCAATCAGTTTTTCCAAAAGCCCCACTGCTTCCACGCCTCCTCTTCCGCCACCTCCAAGTCTCCTCCTCTCTGCAGTTCATTATCAGTGCTGTGCTCCTTAATCAGCTTCATCAAACCGTAGCAGGGAATTGTCTCTCCACACCAGGCCCACTCTCTGTAGTCTGTAGTCTCCGGGCTGCACGTCACCCAGGATACCTCCATCAAGTCATGCGACAGATAAAAGTCGACCGAAACAATGGAAGCAGCTTCATATCCAGGGCAGGTGCTAATTAAGGCCTGCTGTGCTGTTTCTCTAAACAGCATGAGGGAGATCAGCGGAGGAGGATGTGCAGGTAGCGCAGAGCGGGAATTCTAAGATGTGTGTAAGCAAGAATGAGAACTTCCACAGTCCATAAGACACCGGCGGATCTGGGCTACTGGCCAGGGTTTGTGTGTAGCCATGTACATCCAGTCACACCCGAGATATAAGGGGGATCATCTCTAAGCCATTGCCTAAGATCACTTACTGATGGTGATGTTTAGGATCTTGAAAGCGTTTCCTGAGTCAAAACCAAGCTAAACCAATCAGATGACGTTGAGAATCTATGAGAACATCTCTGTGCTGAGAATATTAGTTCAAGGGATTATGAAATAAATGTTTATATGCGCATTTGTTAAAGTCCGGAGCCATGTGTCTGGGTGCTGGAGATAGAGAAGTGTGTCCATGCGTGCATATTGTGTGCATGCTGAGTAGCAAAAGCGACTGTAGGTTATCTGCGGAAGCTCTTGTGCTCCTTTAGTGATAGAGAGGGGGAAGAAGTAACAAGCATCTGAGGACAAGAAGCAGTAGGAGGCTTTTAAAGACTTATTTATTTATTTAGATCCCCATAAAATGTTCAAAAGGAGGTTTGCTGGAGCCAGGCACAGCTCTCTCTTCGTCGCGAGCACAAACTTTAGAAAGATCCGCTTCCAATTAGGCACCGCAGAATCTTCCTGGCAGCTCCCAAAAGACACCTCGAATCTGCTTAGCCTCACATGTCGACTATCACATGGCTTCATACTGCACTGCTGTGGGTTTAGAGCCTGATTCCAGGTCCTTCCCTTAAAAAAGCAAAGTTGCTTAAAAGGGTTCTTGGGAGCGATGTCACAGAAGAAACTCTTTTAATGGACAGGCCCCTAACCCGGCACTATGGCCGATTTGGACGATTCGGAGACTTTGCTGGTAGAAATGCATGTAGGAACATTCTGTAGGACAGGCTGTGCTGCTGCCCACTTTCCAAGCCGATGGATCCGATGACTGTGAGCCAGTCGGTAAAGTGTTCAAAGATCTGAAGGACGTGTTCTATTGCCATTATATCAGAATCAGGATGCTGATTTTACATGTAATGGCCTTGATGTCATGGCTCTATACACTTTTCTCTGATAGCTAAAAGGCTCTACATCCAAAAACCTTTTGGGAACCTGTTTTTAAGGTTGTAGCCTTACAAGCTAAAAAGACGCAAAGGAGTCGCAAAAGAGGCAGTGAGGGTTCCTCGCCTCCATTTTCGAGAATGTGACCTATGATGTCGCCGCCTTGCGCTCTGTCACAAGGATGACAGAATTAGCATGAACGTCACATGACACCTGTCATGCTCGCTCGCATCAAAGTGCGGGGAGAGTAGACGCCACCGCCAGCCTCTCTTCCTACCGCCTTGCCCCAGAATAGCACTGGCGAGCTTCCGAGTTGGCTGCAACCTAAATCTCCACATCTGTCTCAAAAGTGTCCGAGAGAGTGCTCTGAAAGGACATGATGCGCACTGACAGCTGGCAGTCCAAGTTTCTGAACAGAGTACTGACGAACTTGAGCCACAGGCAAAATAAGAGGCTCCATCATGGAGAAACAGTTCCGCACATTTGTTGTCTGAATCGTACAGGAGTGTTTTCCATCTCCACTAACTGCCCCAGAACTGCTGGTGAGGAACTCTCTTAAGGAGTACCACTATTTTTCCATCCAGAGGGACCGAGGCGATGAAACTTTTTTGCGGTACAGTTTCCTCTTATTCATAAACAGATGATGAGACACATGGGTAGGTAAAACAGCGTCCCCTCATGGCAAAACGAGGAATCATTTGTATCTTGGAGAGTGGAAAAGAAAGATAATAAAAGAAGGCTATGTAGTTAGTTTTTTTCCACTGCAGGATAGAAAGCTTACCAGAGCTGACTGAATAACCATTTTACCTTGAAATTGCAATTTTATTTCTCAAGTTGCAATCAAGCAACATGTTTTGAAATAGAATAGGCGGGACAAATTTTGTGAGACGAAAATTAACGTCAGTCTAGGCTATGTGGAATTAGCAGAAAAGTCATTGAACGTAAATACCAGCAGTAGAATTCAGTGTTTCTTGACCCTGGTACGGAAGGTACCCTGACCTGCACATTTTAGTGCTTTCCCTGCTTCCACACCTGATTAACAGCTCATTAGCAAACTCTTTTAGAGTTGCAGGGGGCGTGCTAAAGCAGGGAATCCACTAATATGTGCAGGGCAGAGTGCCTCGAGGACCAGGCTTAAGAAACACTGGTATAATCGATAGATTGTTGGAAAAGAACACAACAACAGCAGCTCCATAACAGAGAGCTCTAAGAGAGTTGCCAATATGCTAATACAGTATATCTGTATCACAAGCTTCAAGTAAAACATGGAATGTCTTTTAGATCCTGCAAATATCTGTATTTAATGTTTATTGTTATAAAAATAATAATATAGATTGGTGTCAGCTTTAGGACTGACCATCACTTGGTCCCAAGAGGATGCTATGGCTTTGACAATGATGGCTCAAATGAATGACTAGCTTTAACAGTGATGATTTGCCACTGTAGCATACATGATCAACATACCTAACTGTATGCTTGTATATAAGTAGACCTATCAGAGGCAACACCCATGTGCTTGATAGATGACAACACTACGACAACTGGCCGTCTGGCACAGTACACTCAGTGCTAATGCCTCAAGCTAGAAATCATGGATATGCTTCTCTTAACAGGCCAAAAAAATGCCTGAAGCATAATTAATAAAAAGTCTATTAGCTGTAATGCTTTCCACCCTTATGGCTGGTATTGTTAGTGGTGATGCTTTCTTTATCCATCTGTTGTGATGATAAATCAGGACTAGGAGGTACCTAAAAAAGCTACAGGGACCAAACTATCCTGCTACACTGAGCAAAGTTAGCTATCTGTGTTTCTGGTAAGCACTCTACACCAAACCATGTCCAGGCGATTAAGACAGATAATCTCTATGCCCCGGAACTGTTCAGTCCTACAGTGGAAAAGAAGCTACAGATGTGTACCACTGCATCTCTGGTGCTCTGCACACCCTGCTTAAAAACATATAGAGAATCGCAAATGGCTCTTGACTTCTAAAGTTGTTTATCCAGGTCAGATTACACACAGATGTGTGTATGAACCAGTTCAATGCTGCAAAAGTTAAGACTTAAGGCTTAAAGTCCTGTTCTAGTACAGTATTATTTCAGTCGGTGGGTGGCAAACCGATCCTTGGAATCTACAACCATGAATCGGCTCAATGTGTGCAAACGAGTGAGTGTGTGCTTTGCGCCTTAAAAACCCAAAGGGACCCTCTCCTCAAAACAATCACTGTTGGTGCAGTTCTAGTGTTAAAGCTTTCCTGGTCCAAAAGCTTTGCATCGCTCCTTCTATAGTTTTCTCTGCCAATTAGCCCACATTATTCCATGAAATCCATCAGCAGGCTGGCAGAGCTAAACAATCCTGCCCTCCCTCCTGCAAAGTAATGAGGATCTCCCCTCTGGGCTGGCAATGTTCCCGGCAAGCCTAGGCACGGGTCGCTCTCTCTCCGGGTAGGCGTCCGAGTGAGACGAAGACGGAGCGGGAGTTTCAGGAAGGAAGGAAAAATTGGTCTCCAGTGGACAAGAGTCCGGCTCGACTGCTCCACGCTCCTTATAATTCGGGCTCAGTTGCTCAGGAGGTGACAGGAGGATAGCTGATTAAAGGAGAAACTGGGACAGGGTGGCTTTCATTGTACAGTGGTTGGAAGAGGAAGCTGGTAGGGGAGCCGTCACACGCTGCTCAGTGTACTGGGGTGCTTTTGAAGTAGGCGCATGAGTTGCTGATGAGGATGACTGCTATTGTTGTTCACCACATTCTGAATTCACTTTTAACAAGAGCAGTTCACAGTTAAGTCTGCTGACCTAGGACATGCCTACATGCTTTGGAAGATCCTTATTCATAAGGATTTCGATGGCCAAAAAACTTAAAACTACTGGAGGGTATCAGGTATCAAGTTTGCATGAACTGTTCCAGGTGCTAGATCTTAGACTGCATATCGCTGCTGTCAGAACAGAGCCTTAAAGTAATAAACATTTAAACATAATGCAAACGGCAATATGTCTTTTCAAATGATTTCAAATATTTTAAAACATTAAAATCAGAGATGGTTTTGTTCTGACAGCATTGACATGCAGGTAAGTCTCATGTCTCAGGTGAGTCTCATGGAAGCCTAATTTTCTCTATATCCATAAATATCATCTGGATTTTTCTCAGAAGTATCTTCTGCAAAATAAATAACCTGTACTTTGTCTATGAACTGGGAATTTAATGTCTTTGACCTAGGAACCTGGACAAGCTATGAAACTGGTTTGAACTGGGAATTTAATAAGTGAGCCAAAGTTACACACCCCTTTCTCATCTTTGTGTTTTAGGAGTAATGAGTACATGTAAAAAATAAAGCACAAGTGCAAAAGTCTGGTCATCCATTTATTTATTTCCCACTTTTCAATTTTATAGCCTTTGCATTCCAGGTTTCTAGGTTAAAGAGATTTAATTCCCAGTTCATTGCCAAAGTACAGGTTATTTATTTTGCAGAAGATATTTCTGTGAGAAATCCACATGATATTTATGGATATAGGAAAAATTAGACTTCTATGAGACTACTAGTCTACCATCAAAACCGAAATCATCTCATAAACAGAGGTTAAAGCTTTAGTCTTAGAGAGAGGAGCTGCTCTTGCTCCAGACCATCCACAGATGTTTGTGTCCATTGTTTCACTGTGAGAAGACAACTCAACACTGTGGGTCTGAAAGAGTGTGTAGCTGTCATGAAGAATCTCTGAAATCTGAAAATCTGATAATCAAACAACTAAACTGCTCATTTACCTAATCACCCTTTTGACTGAAAATAAAAGAAATCAAATAATTGAAAGTGCGGTGTCTGACAGTACAGTGCTGAATGTATTGGTATTCAATAGAACCCTACTGCTGATTGGAGGCAGTTATTTGCAAACAATCCATGCATGGTCAGAAAATGTGGTGCTGGGCATTAGGTACTCTGAACAGCTTTTGTAAAAAGCCCTCTTGTATCAAACACACCATATGATTCCTGCTGGAGAAATAGTGTTGATGTAACTTTCTGCAAGAACACGTTGCTCGAGTTTGTGTGTTGACTTGATAGAATAGCCGTGGGCTGGTAATGGCTGATCAGCTCACTTGACTCTGCAGGTGAGTAATAACAGCAAAGCTGAGAGTAATTCATGCAGTGTCTCTTCAGCCCTCACTGCTCTCCAAATCTCTCGTACGATCTCACCCACAGCCCCCAATCAGATT
This sequence comes from Prochilodus magdalenae, assembly GCA_024036415.1. Lineage (NCBI taxonomy): Eukaryota > Metazoa > Chordata > Actinopteri > Characiformes > Prochilodontidae > Prochilodus > Prochilodus magdalenae. The sequence goes on along the minus strand of JAMWET010003670.1, from coordinate 758,246 downwards.
CAACCCAAATGTAGTGCCATGCTGAGCAAAACGTGTGAGCTAAAGTCCTTTCAAGCACACGCACACATATACACAGATGTAAAATCTCCACATGCAGCTACTGTCATCCTACAATCTGAACCAAAACTGAAGAAATCCACAAAAGTGCAGCAAAATAATGCATCCAATACACAGCACATAAAAAGCCCAAACAAAATCAATGAGGTTCTCAAATCAAGTCTACATGCAGCACTCCAAGTCAATGCAGAGTGAGCTCGTGGTTCCTGACCCATCCGCAGGGTCAGGAACGAGGGGCACCGGAACATTTTCTCTTCATCTCCAGACAAGATGAGGAGGGTGAAGATGTGTGATGAAGCAAAACACATTCAGTGGATAACCAGAGGGGGGGATTTAGGTGTGAATGAACCTTATCGGACCACTGCCACAATGGGATTTAGGCAAGAGCACTGCTGTCTAATGAATAATAAGCCTTAGCTATAGCCAGCCTTGGGCTGATCAAAGAAGATCTGGAATCGGGGCAAAAAGAAGCCTTCATGGTGTACTGGCACACGATTAGACGAGTTAGCTGACGGCCAGAATCTCACATGGCGCTTCTTAATGAGATCAGTCATTACTGTACTTTGTTGTCTGCTGCGAATAGCAGGTTACATGCTATGTGCGATTGTCTACAGCTCTACTCAAGCAGTCTTGGTAGGGAGAAAACTGCAGAAGGGAGTTATTCCACGCTCCCCATGTTCCATCACAGTGCCATTAGTTTGTAATGGGATAACAAGAGAGCGTCTCGACAGAAGCAAGAAAAATGCAATCGCAGTGTCAGGATAATGGGGGCTATGAGAGGTGCTGAGAAATGGCACTACAGGCTCTATTAGATAAGGTAAAGCGAATTGAGCGGCACACAAGGCGCAGCCTGCAGGCTCCGACAGTGCCAGATTTAAGGAATCTCTCGTGCTCAAAGAAACAACAAATTCCTGCAGCTAACATTTTCATTATTTGAGGTTTAATAGTCTAAAAAAAGGCTGTTAACTCACGTTAATTGAGGAAGAGCTATAGACACAGTGGTATAACAGCAGAGAGTGCTCTGCAAGCTGCAGTCCAATAAACTACGTTTCAGTAAGATTTTCTCCAGCTAAATGATTTTTGGAGCAAAATGATGCTGAACTCCATCGCAAATATACAGTGCTAAAGTTCTATATCAGGATATTTTTCAAAAGCACCACATTATCATGGTTGTTTTACGATTCCATGAATAAGGCTAATGAGATAATGCTTAATGAACAGCACTACTCTGTGCTAATATACTGTCTCACAAAGCTAAAATATTTAGTTTTAACTGTTGACTGCTCTGTTCTGTTGATGTACCACTGTGGGAATGTTCTTGGGGTCAAAAAAGTGTAGAGTTAGTACCACATATAGCGTTTCCGATGGCCAAAATGTTCAATTTTACACTCTTAAAATGACAAAAACGGGAACTTTATACAATATTGCAAATCTTAATTAAATTAATTGAAAAGCACCCCTTAAAATTTTACCTGGCAGCTAAAAGTTTTTTTATTTATTAACTCAAAAACCTATACTGTTTATTAAAACCTACACAGATACACTATGGATGATATACTGCCCAGCACTACTACTAGATTTCATTTCTTTTGTCACATTGAGGTTGACTGCAATTAGAAAGGCCCATAGCCTAAGCTAACGTGTCACCTAATAATGTCATATGGTAGCAAAAGCTTGTGAAATTAGCAGGATATATATCTCATAAATCAGTTTTGCTTTTCAGACTGAATCACATATAAAGAACTCTGATTGGCTCTAGTGTGTAGAAGGACCTCAAACCAAGTCTCTCCATGATCAGACCATAAGGTTCATTCGGGGCATCCAGGGTTCACAGCAAACACAGAACAGAAATGGAAAGGGGAGGTGGCCAGTGAGCATGCTCAAACATTGGTCACACCCTCGACAAACACAGCCTAGGAAACAGGAAACAGAATGACAGACAAAGATCTCTACCTGAGCACCTCCGACAGAGAGGAGTCGCTGTCATCAGACCTAAAGGGCAAAACAGCAGCAGGGTTACGGGAGGGTGGGAGGAGGAGTCTGTTACAGAGAGAGGGGGAGGGTTTAGAGGAAGCAGGTAGCAGACAGGGAGCAAGGAATTAGGAGAGGGGAGGAGTTAACAGGAAAGAGTATGCAGAGTTGGTCAGGAAGGGTTAAATGATATCCGACTGGACATCACAGGACGTGGAGGAGCCCACTCTCGGCTGCAATCTTCAAAACATTTGCTCCAGCACTCCTAAATCCCACCGCAGACATTTACGAGCCTCGCGGTGCTGTGTTTTCATCAAACCGCGCGCCGCTCTTATAAATATTTCATAGTTTAATTCACTGAGCTGTCCTTTTAAAGTGAGCCGCTTTACTGAGTCGGTCGAGGCAGGAAAAACCCACTCCATTGTCTTTCAAAACGAGCTCACTGTCTATACGCTGCGGTGAACGCACATTTTGATTCTTTTAAGATCTGTGGCTGCAAATTAAGATACAAAACAAAGAGCGCTCTTGAATAAAGGGAAACGAGCATTTGCACACAAAACACCAAAGCGCATTAGATGTTCAGAGTTTCAAAGCTGCTGAAATGTTACACTGGTGAGATGTAAGCTTAAAGGAGCCTGAAAATTTGATCATTAAGATGGCAAATGCAAATGCATCTCGGAAGAGCAACAGGAGCAAATGTTTTTCCTGAAATAAAACTTGTGGGATAATTAACAGAAGTGCTTGTGATGTTGTTCTTGTAAAACATTTCAGTCCCATCAGCTTAACTGTTACAAAATGCAGTTATATAATCAGCTCTATCAGCTCTACAGAACTTTGGAGAAGCTTTCTAAGTTAGCATGGACTTTCTGTTTGGAAAAGCGCAAGCTTTCACAACGGTTCTGTTCTGTGGGTTTGGTCTGGCACCACAGCAAAAAACACTCGTGATCCTGCTCATTTTTTGTACGAAGCCAATGTCTTTCGGTAAACTACAGGGAAGGCTGAGCTGCTACACGGCAAGAAACAATAACTCTACGAGAGAAAATCAGAACCGACAAGGAACAAAGGGCTGGAGTGCTACTGCAACAGCCGTATGCATCAGTGGTTTTAAAACAGCGGCAGTGCAAGACTGTACCCGCAGAAGCCAAGAGAACAACATGTAGGCCTGTCAGTTCCTGAGTATTTGAACCGAGTTATTTACGTTCCGCATTCATTAAACAGCACCCTATGGTGGTACAAGCCGCACAACAGGTTGCAGTGAATAACACCAAGCCACCGTTTTCCACCTCACCTCCTACTTCAAAGTAAGACATTTCTTGTGCACGGAATTCTAACTGCAGAAAGCAGAGTTTAAAACGATCCCACATAATTTAGGTTTTTCTCATTCAGAGGAAGATCTGACAAGGGTCAATGCACAGTGACCGGTGTAATAAGGGTCTACCCCATTGAACTTCTTCAAATTGCGAGTCTACGTGAAGGGAAGATCAAGCAGAGCGGGGGCGATAACTCAAAGTCAGGGGAAAACAATACAGGGACCTCTGAACAAAAGCGGAATGAACCGCAGGTTAATGAAGTGTCTATCTCTTCCACTTTAGGACACTACCAGCAATCAGCCCTGGTAAGTGAAAATTAATCAACACGGCATTTATCACAGTCGGCAAGCACACGCACACGAAAGGGAAGGGATGAATCATGCATGAAGTTTTGACAGAGGGTTGGGTCCTGTTGCCTGCCCTCTTTTGTCTTACACCGATTTTAATGATGAAACACAGCTATTCATATGGAGCTGTCAGAACCTCTGTCCACTGTCCAAATTCTTCATTCAACGCTAATTTCAAGACAGGTTATCTGAGATCAGTGTTTCGCTTAGGGCATTCATTCCTACTAGGCTAACAGAAACAGTAATAAGGAGAACACTGTAGCATATGAAGGTAGAAAAATCCAAAGCCCTATATAAAAGGATACGTTCCATACATATTAATAGGGCTGTAATTATAGACTGTATTAGTGACTAGTATAGTCATTATTTTAAAACTTTGACTTTATTAAAGGCCATGCAATTAAAAAATGGACTTAACTGAACAATAACAAACCATGCAAAGATTCTTAAGTAAGAAAAAAAGAAAGAAAGACATTATTATGCAAAAATAAATGTGCCTTTCAGGCTATTCCTGGGTGCATTTTTACTAACTATGGCTGATTGTAATTGTCAGTTCAGTAACTAGGGCCGCCTATTACAATCTTAAGGGTCACCGCTTTAATTCCTTACTCTATAACTAACTAATGAGGATTCACAATGGCACAATAATCTTATCAAAATACATCAGATCAGCACATCCATACACAGAAAAGATCGTAAGTCACAGCATGAGGTTGGTGCAGTAACTCCACTGAATGACCAAAGGTGTTCAACCTGGAGATCTACTTTGTGGATGATGTACTTGCGATCTGATGTATTGGCAGCATTAGACCTATGTTTAGATTTGACCAATATTTCAAACTGATATTTGATGAAGTACTTATGAAGATATTTTTGTACGCTGTAAGAGCAGAATGTTTAGGCAACACTGAGCTAGCACTGGTCCAAACCATCCACATTTTATTCATTTTATTAGAAATCAGAATTCCCATATTGGGGCATTCTTACTAATTACATGATCTATACAAAACTGGAATATCAGTTTCACACTAGTCATTAAATGGTAATCCTGAAAGTTAATAGGCATGGGGGTTAAGGGGTTAATTTAGCTAATTTAAGAGAATAGAGATCAATTAATAATAGTCTGCAAGATATAAATGAAATCTAATCAAGTGGTAAACAAATAAAATGATGTTCTGGATCCAGTGGGCAAAAAGAAAATGATGCTGATTCTATGAAGCACAGAAAAGCAAACTAAGGTGTTTAAATAAATCCTAGTGAGAAACAGAAACTACGAACATCATAAACATAAACATAACAATGGCCTTTCAGAAAGTGCACAGAGAAAACTACAATCTTACAGTGAAGTGTGCCACTTCTCCAGACACACTATGCAACGCACACAAGCCCATATTCAGCGGGATGAAAGTAACGAGATGACTCCATGACAGGCAATCCAATGACCGCTTCAGCTCTGTATGGCAATCTCAGGCACTGCTGATTCGATTACAGAGGGAAAAGGCTAAGACAGCCATCTTCAGAAGGTGGAATAATTGGTTATCCTGCCCTAATTTGCCCACTCGCCGCGCTATAATGAGTATCCACAGGAGTCGTGCAGCTAACTGAAGCTTATGGTGTCGGGCCCTTGTTATCTCTGCGATCCTGCTGCAGTGCTTCTAGCAGCTCATACAGGCTGCACTCACAGACCTATCAGAGCTGGGAATTAGCCACTGTATTAATCACAGGGGAATCTGGAGCGATGTTGATGAACTCAAAGAAGGCTTTGACTTATCATCTCTGCTGGGGACACAGAAGTTCTTGCCTAATTGGCAACTGCAAAGACCTGACCCTCAACTTGCTGTCATACTGACAGAATGCTATGTTTCATCACAAAGTTATCTTAATCCAACAGTAAAGGAAAACAACCCATGGGAGGATAAAAAGAATAATCAGAAAGTTAAACAACAGACACCCACATTAGAATGCTGACAAACGCAGTCTGCGTGCAGTACTCACTTGTCCAGTGCAGACCCCTGGCTCTGGTTGCTGGTAAGGCGGGAGAAAACATTGCGGTCGTTGCGAGTACGAAGAGGAGGGGAGGAAGGAGGTGTGTAGATCACCTCAGGAGGCCTAAGGAAAAACAAATATTACATCAGGTCAAGCTCTAACAAATAACACTCAACAGCACTAGTTAGTTTTATCAAGGGGGGGTCTGTAATGTCACATATAATGGATATGACTGACGTTAGGACAAAGCATCTACCATGAGTTACCCAAACAACAACACAAAACTCAAAATTAAAATATATACTGTACACTCTGAACGCAGAAATGTACAACTACAGAGATCAAAGATTCATACTGGGTCATGTCATTGGTAATGATTTCAATTACTGTTCCGCTTCATTAAACAAATCCAGTATGAAACGTGAACTTATTTGCCAAACAAAAGACACTGCAGATTCATCCTGGATTAAATCAGGGATCTGGAAGACAATCACATAAATAAGTATACCTACATAAATATACCAGGCAAAACAAATCCAGCATGAATTACAAATTTACTCAACATTTCTCACATCTCAGATTTACAAAAGCTACAAGACTGCAGATTCAAACTGGAATAAACCATGAATCCTTATGAATCCTTATGAATCCAGTATGAATCATGGGTTCACTCAAGAATTACTTTTAGATGTGTAAAATAATCACAATAATTGCTAATTCATAATGGATTAAACTATGAATCTCATTGTTTATCATTTAAATATTTCTCCAGTCAAAACCAATCCAGTGTGAATCAGCCTTATACTCTAGAATATCTGTCAGATGACTAAAAACTACAAAGACCGCAGATTCACACTGGACTAAATCAATAAATCTCACAGGTAATCAATACATTTACTGCTCCTTTTCATGTAAAGTGAAACCAGCTGAAACGGGGCTAAAACACATCACTACAATAAATATACTGTCCTATATCAAAACAGAACCTTCTACTGTTGGAACTGCACATGACATTAGGCCAGAAAGACACCCCACGCAAGTTTGCCATCGCTTTGAGCTACACAAAACTGATTTCGCGCATCACTGCTCTGCAAAATGTGTCACCTAAAACTCACAATGCATGCTGAGAACCGCAGCAAGGCTCGCCATGGTGAGAAGAACCCATGCGGAAATTGGACAGACATATTCCGTCCGTCCTCTGTGTCATTCAGCGGCCACATACACAACCCTCTAGTCTTTTTTCACATGAGCAACAACTAAAGCAGCGCACACTTAAAACTGTGGTGCTGTTGGCTGGAGGTGATTATTGTTGTTGCGGCTGTTGTATCAGTAGCGGAAGCAGTTATTAGACTCTGTGATTAGCACTCTATGTCTCCCTTGAGTATTGAGGTTTATAACCACCATTATAATATAAGAATGGATGATGTTCTGCTGGCTGGGTGTTGCCATGTAAATACTGGTATGTTTCTGGATTTTTCCAGCAGTTACATTCACTTATCATAACTGTCTTGGCAGAACCTGATCATAACCTTATAGCTAATAACCTGATGATAACTATAAAATGTTTGAGCAATGTACAGGGCAGCTGTAAAACAGCAGTGTTACCAAACATTAAAAGGAGAAATCTTCAAAGCAGTTAAATACCTGTACTGGTTCCGGTCATAAGACTGTCTCCTGGTCAAAGGAGATGATGTGTCTGAGACTCTGGACTGCCTGGGGCTGAGGAGTACACAGACAAGGGCATAAAAATCTTCAACAATTCGTTTCCATGCACACAGGCAGAAGTCTCACACCGCAACACTAGACATGGACAGATGCTATAGATAGCAGTCTCACTCACAATGTGTGTCCTCGGACAGGCAGGCTGATTGTGCGGGAGACACTTTCTCTGTAGGGCTCCCGGAGAGCAAAGCCCAAACCGTTCTCATGGATCTCAGACAGAGACGCCAAAGACTTGGTGATGTTCTTGGAAGTGGAGTCGAGGATGGGTCCCAAGTATTCGGCGGATACTGCCTTCATTTGAACAGAGATGCGAGGTTCAGCCTGAAAAGGTGCATGAGGTACAAAAGCTGATTGGAGATCCGTTTCTGAACTTTCCTGGCTGTATGGATTGAGCTGAGCTGAGCAGGTCTTAGCTGTGCACCTCTACTTTAACATTCTAGCGCCTTCTGTGTTATACTCTACTGCCATCCAGTGACCACTCCACTAAAACTAAGTTAGAGGTGTAGAAGCACTCCGTTTGGTAGCCCAGGAGATCAGGACATAAACAACTGATTTATTAATTACCAACAACACAGCAACGTAGTAAAATTAAAACTGCCTTCATTTGTTCATGGGACAGGATTACCTTAAGCTTGAAGTCATCCTGACTGGCCGAAGATTTCATTTGGGAGTAACTGTGGAAAAAAAGTACAAGTCTTTAAAAACGTTCACAGGTTGGGCATGATTATAAAGCATACAAGCCCGGACAGAAAGCTGACCTGGTATCTGAGGTCTGGCTGAATTCCGACACCTCCTCGTCCGTGCTGGCATAGCCATTCTCTGTGGAGAACAACAACCATTTTGCTCTATAACATTTAAAGCACGCAGCCGATGAACAGCAGATGAACAAAATCCATGTTTCAGACTAAAACAGAAATGATAATAGACTTTGCTCATTGTCATTGTTAGAACCTAACGCACAGCTTATTGAAAAATCTGAAGAATGTGATGAATTTTTACGGTGCACTGAGCTCATCAGCTGACTAATAAAGATAAAGTTTGATTAACTTCCTAAATTGCATAAACTCGCACAAGAAATAATTTTATTACTTTTTTTCCAACATGGATACCGAAAGAACTTTTTTTGAGTCAGGTATTCACAAGTCACTATAAATAACAAATAAAGATCTATTATTCATAAAATTTTACTAAACCTGCAATACGTTTTGTAACTGTACATAAATGTCATAAATCACACACAGAAACTGTAAAACTAAACTCACATAAAGCTTTATAGCATAAAGTGAGAAAATGTATTGTAATACACTAAATATAAATACACACACACACACACACACAAGCTTTATGTGAGTTTAGTTTTATATATAAATATATATATACATATCAATATAAATACATATAATGATTCTGGTATTCCTCTGTATAGATGTTCTTATTTAGGACAATCTTACGTTACTTAAAGGTGTTATGTGTAATGTGTAAATTAACATGGAGTAATTCACAGAGATGAGCAAGAACATCCCTTTACCTAAAGGAGAGTTTTAAGTGTTCAACAGAATTTTTATATACGTATATAGTATACTGAGTAAAAGCGTATGCTAGTGTTTAGGTATCAGTGTATAAAGATATTGTACCACATTATGTCACTTTGTGCCATGAAGCTTTATATCATTATTTAATGATTATGAGGATTTATGTACAGTTGTGGCTTATGTAAAGTATTATAAAGCATTATGAATGGTTTATACATTTCTATTGATGCTTTTATAATGAATTATGAATATCTGATTCACAGAAAGTGTCACAAAAACACCAGATCAATACAGATTTACTCTCATTTTACATTTGTAAAAACTCACCCTGTTGGACATTGTGAATGAGAGCCTGTAACTCTGGGATACACTCTGCCTTCTCTCTCAAAGCATCCAGGATCATGTGATTATGGGAAGAGCCAATCACATCAGTCTGACGCAGCTGCCCCTCCAGCAGCCTGATCTGTGCCTCTTTCTGAGCCACCTGCAAGTTCTGTGCACATACATATGGGTTAATGAAATTCTGAAATTAATCTTAATTCTCCACGTACAAAGTCTGATAACGTACCACTGTCACAGCTCTAGATTTGCACTCAGCCTCCCTCACCTCACATACTTTACCGTGCTCTCGTTTTTATTCTGGGTAAGTGGGAGTTTTAGCCCGCTTACCTTATCTATAGAGGCCTTCAGGAAGTGGTCCAGGAGGTGTCGAGCTTCAGCCAGGGAGCAGGAACTAATGACAACTGAGGTGTCCACTGAGTCCAGCTCATCCTACAGGAAAGACGCAGAATCACATGCCTGATCATATCTTTAGTGTGAGTCATCACCAAATTCCCTCTTGCAGCCTCAGACTCATTACGTGGCAAAACCTAAGCAAAGCACATGCTTCCTCTGAAACGCAGCAAGCCAGCCACCATCTCTTTTTTCTCTAATTACTGCTTGTAAATTGTTGCTGAATGAGTGAGTACTGGCTGCCTGTTTCTGTTAGTGAGCTGGCAGATGCACAGACCTAAAAGCTATTCATGTACTGAAAACAAGACTTCTGAAACGTATACTGACACGGACATTTAAATAAAATAGGCCATATTTGCATATACTAAAAGGTCTGACTAGTTTCTAAATGACTAAGAAGGTTATTGTGCTAAAGCAGCAAACGCTTAAACCTGTGGTGCTGTTGGCTGGAGATGATTATTGTTGCTGCGGCTGTTGTATCAGTAGCAGAAGCAGTTATGCACAGTGCATATTGCTAGGACTTTGCATCCAACAGACATTCATCCAGTAAATGGAGAAACGTCATCCTTACTTTCTGTGAACTACTGTTCAATAAGATGTCAACGGCTTGCCAATGAATTTAGCTTGAGGCACTAACCTTGGTCTCCTCAATCTGTACAATGGTTGCCTGGCAGTCTGACAGGCTGTCGTTGATGTAGTCGATATTGGCATTAAGCACCTCGATTTCCTCATTCATCTCTTGAACGACCCTCTCATCTTCCTCCTCCCTGGGCCCTTCACTTAAGAGTTTCTCTCGCTTACGCAACAGCGCCTCCTGCTGCATGGACAGCTCCTCTCGTTTCTGATAGGAAGAAGTACATATGGATCAGCAAGACCGTTCCACATGCCAATTAAAATAAAATAAGGTGGCATATCTTGTACAGGGAACTTTAAAATGGTACTTGTATGCACAGAGAAGTGCACAGTTTATATTTGTTTATAAAAAAGATTAGACAGAAAATATTAAATGTGTCATAACTGCGATAACATAAATAGCCTAATTTTTTTACGTTCTTCTTTCGATTAAATTTAGCAAATAAACAGTAACTGTGCATATAAATATGCAGAAGTGTGCTGGGCCCAAACCTTCACATATGATTTTACACATATACAAATAAACATAAAAATATACACTCAACATCAAAAGAACAGCTGAACCCAGAAGGAAGTACTGAATTGCAATGCTATTGGGAAGAAAAGCAAAGGTAATACATGATGATACATTTAGACTGATATGGGCAATATTTACTGAGCTACACTTACAGACGTAGTGTCTCAGTATGGCGTACTGAATATTCTCACACAGTTCCTGGAGATTATGCCATAGGGGTGGAGGTAAGCTGACACAAGGCCTTATGGACATGTGACACATTCCTGACTGTTTCTGGGTGCAACTACTAATGGATTTGTGCTTTTGACAATGAGTGTACATATAGGCATATTTATATACATGCGTTTATATGTACAATCATGTCACAACTATGTATAGGTCAGCTTGGCACTACGTGACCCAAAGAAGGCTCTCATCACTACACCCGGAAAACCATCCTGCATCTCGCTTAGACGACAATAGCAGTGGCAGTTGAAATGTGTTTCTAAATCTGTACTCTGAACTAACACGTGTTAATTAATAACACTAAGCTGAGAAGTTACTGTGTGGATGTTTGTACTGGCAACAAATTCAAAACACTGGTTTGTTCCATGACATGTCCTGATTGGGGCTCAGGCTAGACGACTAGCTAGCCAGGTCAGCTGTCACAGCACACTGATAATGTAGCAAGCTAACTATTTGTAGAGCAGGCCAGAAAGGTAAAAAAGTCAAATGTGGAACATCATATTACATAACCCTACAAATGTATACAACTTAAAGACTAATTTTTACTCACTCAAAAGTAGAATACCAATAATAAAAATCATGCAGGCAGCACCTTTATAAGGCGGTCCATGTCAGCCTCTACATTGGAAATGGTCATCCTCTGCATCACTATGTCCATCACCCTCCTCTCCAAAGCTTGCCACTTCTGCCGTGCCGTCTTTGAGAAGCTGCTGCTCACTCCTTTTCTCTGAAACTTTTTCCTGCTGCTGCACCAAACAGACCAAAAGGGATATGCGATCAATTAGTAGGCTTTCATTTACTGATCCCTTAATCATCTGTTAAGCTGGCAAAGAGTTTCAATATTCCAAATGCTGTTATAAACATAAAGTCTTAAAAGTCTAAAAACTCATCTTCAAAATTCCAAAATTAGGATACAGAGAGGATAGAGACATATTAGGACAGAGAGAGGGTATTCTAAATTAACCACTCTGTCATCATTCATAAGTAAGAAACAAGTAGAAATGTCTTCACAACCCCAGAACACAGACAATCAGAAGACAGAAGATATTGAGCCACTGCTTAAATCAACTCAGCCTTAACACATGCACCCACACACTCACTTGGCCAGCCGAGACCCTCCCCCACTGTTCTCGCTCTCTCCAAGGTAGCCATTCAGCTTGGAGTTCCACTGGCGCACGATACTGGAGACAGAGCGGCTGGACTCAGGCTCCGACGAGGTGGTGGTGGTGCTGGCAGATAGCTCAGCTCCAGAGTCGTGATTGGGCTGCCGGCGAGACACACGGCCAGCCACACGCTCAGACATGGGCTTAGCAAGCCTCCGAAGGGCAGTCACCTCCTGAGTCTTCCTGCGCAGGACAATCTCCTGCTGCCGCTTCTGGGACTCCAGCGCTCGGATCTGATACTGTGAGGAAAATGTACATGGTTTAACTCCTATATCTCTAAGGGAGATACATGTGGGGTAACATCACAAATGGGGAGGTCGTTTTTGAACCTTAGATCTGACCTTCAGAGGCAATTTTGAGCTTCGTGGGTACATTCACATTAACAGTGAAATTTTCCAGTTCTGATTTTTTTGCCTTCATGTGGCACATTACTGTTATTTCAGACCAGTGTGAACACATGAAGTCAGATCTGAGCCACTCACATGTGGCTTAATCACAGATCCGTATGCAGTCCATGGCCATGTGACCTTAACGAGAAAATGATCAGTTCGGAATTCATGTTCTTTTGTGTTTTATGAACAGTCATTCAGTGCTACCAGGGCAACAGCACCTTACCCTAATAATGAACCATAGCTAACAGTTATTCAGAAGTAATTATGTTTGTGATTAAAAACCTGTTCTGCTGGTTTAGTTTGTTTGTTGTTTGTTGACATACAGGGTTAATGTCGCACGATGTTACTTACTGGGATGTGTGCATGCAGGACGCTTCAGACACAGGCTGAAGGCTTTCTCACTTGCATATAAAAATTTAAATCATTATGTTAAATGATAAAAAAAAGAAAGATCAAATGAACTTTTAAAGCACGTTTAAAATGTTGATTAAACTGTTGAATGTAGAAGTACTTAAAATTGTTCATTTTTACGGAACTGGTAGTCGGAGCAAGTGCAAGCAGAGCGAGTGCAATATGGTCTCTCTTATTGGCGTGGGTATTTAAACTAGCTGCAACATTAAGGGCATTGCAGTAATAACTGGCTAATCCCAACGTATGAAGAGGACATCAGTAGAATAAAGATAAAAGTATTTGGATGAACTAAAATCAATATCAAACCAGGAGCTAGGAGGAATGGGTTATAACTGATGAATACTGATTAAAGGTGTAATAAATGGTGTACAGAAAAATGAAAACATGGTCAGTGTACACAATCCATGGATGCACGTGTCCTCCATATTGAATAATAATGTAATGATGTACAGCTAAACGCTGCTGGACTATTCTTGAACTAACCTCCTGCCGTCGCTGTTCCTTCTTGAGCTGAGCGATCTCTCTGTTCCTCTTGGCCTCAATCATCCTCCTCCTCTGCTGCTCCTCTTTCATCTGCTTCATCAGAGCCACCTGCATGTGGAGGTCCAAACAGCACGTTGAACATGTGTACAGAAATCTAGCCACTGGTTCCGAGCATCTTTGTATGTGCTACATTACACTATGCTATGCTAACACGCTAAACAGTATCAGCAGCAGATAAACATAAAATGATAAAGATAAACATTATTATATATGAAAAGACTCAAAATTGTAAGATCAGTCTACTAATGAAGCACTTTATGATTCAAGCATTTCAAGCATAAACCTATAAAGCTCCCTCAACACTATGTCTACACTTTACCTCTAGGTGGCAGCATTTCTCTACATACTGCTAGTTATCATGTCTATGCAAACTGTACCTTGGCTTTCTTCATCTCAGCCACCTCAGCCTGCAGTTTCTTGAGCTCTCTCTCATAGCGCCCCTGGTTCTTCAGCAGGCGAGCGTGCTCCTTCTGTGCAGCCTGAAGCTTTACCAGATCCCTGTTCATCTCCTTCAAACGCTTCTCATAGTCGGCTTTCACCTTGTTGGCCTTTTCCTCCGTGTAGTTCTCCATGGACACTGTTAGAACACCATGCAGAGCACTTGTTTAGGAGAACTATACCAAGCCTGCCTTTTTACAGCCAACCAAGCAAAAACACAATATTGTATTTAGGATAAAATATAATTTATCCTCCCTTTTTTTGTTGTTTTTGGAAAAATAGAATAATAAAAGCTGAATATTTTGACCGAAACAAATGACACTAAAACGGCAAAAACAATTTAATTGGTAAAAACAGTGATTAAAAACATTCTGTGAAGGTAACTGTTTATTCAGTTACTTCTGTTTTCCATTCCACCTTAAATAGTGTCATTTACCTAGTACCTGAAGGTACTACATGTAATCCTCTGCACCACTTAAGGTGGAAGAGAACATCTGCATAAGCAGCAACGTAAATAGGAGGCAAGGTCCTTTCATAGATCAAAGGAGATATAAATTTAATAAATACTCCAGCATTTTCTCCATCTAGTCTCCATCTGCCTGGCCAATTATAACAGATAATTCCCATGGGTTTCCGTGTACTCCTATTATATAAGTTCTTTAAGACAAAGTTTTTTCTCTCCTTCTCTAAGCAGTTGTCCACACTCATCAGATGCAAGCTGCAAATGCTGCAAGTGCAAGAATCGGCTGAAAACTCTGGAGTATTCCTTGAAGAATGTACAGGTAAGCACCTGATGTTGCATGTGGCTCCAGCTTTAATCATGTGTGACGAACATGTGTTGGGGTGGAGACTTACTGAGGTTGTGCAATACACGGTCTCTCTCCAGCTGTGTGTCCCGGATCTTGTTCTGAAGTAGGATGAGCTTCTCCTCGTACTGGAGCTTCAGAGTCATCAGCCGCCGTTGGCTGTTCTCCAGCTCGTCGATCAGTCTCTGCTTGATCTCGATTTCACACGTCAAGTCTGCCAAGTCCGCCTGTAAGTTAGCTGAGAGAAGAAAACCACAGAACAGACATCTAAGCCTCTTTACATTTGCAAAACTTGCAGATTCTCTGGCTGTCTTTTTTATATCAGCAGTCTTAACTGACATCAGTTTTCTGATCCAGAAAGCAAACCTTTTTCATCGGAGTCAGAGTCAGAGTCCACCAGACTCTCATCGCTGTCAAACTCTTCCTCCTCTCTGGTCTCTTCTTCCTCATCCTCCTCGTCCTCATCACAGCCACTCTCTTCCTCAGGAAGAGGGTACATGCCATCCTGAACAGATTAAAATAAAAACAGCATGAATGAAGAAAAACTGCACCACAGCTCTGCCTTACTGAACATAGTGTGCTGTCATTAATTAAGAGGTTTTGACAGTCACGATATGCTGAAAGTGCTTTGAAACTGTTCTGCCTTCTTTTGCAAGCATTTGTTGTGTTGAACTACTGTATGTTGACAGAAAAGTTCAAGTTTCAGTATAAATATAAAGCTGCTTCCCAACAGCAACATCATTACTGGTGCCCCATCTATATATCAGTTCGCCAAAAATATACCCTTTTGCAATTTTTGGTTTTATTTGCAACACTGTAAATGCTGGGATAATTTAAACTCTTGTCTCCAGCGACAGAGTAAAGTCTTGAAGAGGTCAACATGAGACGCCTGATATGCAAATGCGTACTCTTATAAGGGGCTCTATTCAGGGGGTTGAATAATTCCCAAACTGCAGTAGTCGTGGAAGATGTAGAAGTGGAATTTTCTGCTGAATTTGAATAAAACACTTTCTGTATTAATTGTGCTGAACTATTTAAATTATTCTTGTTTGATTGGTTTATTGCAAACAGCTGAAAGTTTTTCAGTTTTGCTAATAAACCTCATTTGTGGGTTGAATAATTTTGATAGTTGTACTTTTATAATGGTACAGGTTCTGCTGTATTGGTTTGAGCCAGAGTCAGATCCTGAAAGTCAGGTAGAATAAATTGGTAGATTTATTTTCACAAGCTAATCTGGAGAAGGAAGTTTCAGATTGGAAGTTTGTACTTTCTTAGCTATCTGTGTGTCGTGTAGGGGGGCGTGCCAAGCTTGCCAGTAAACAGGCATCAAGTATGAATGACGTCAATTTAGTAACAGAGAAAAGGACTGGAATTTTACGAAGTTGAGTAATGTGGTTCCTATTGGAGAGAGTTTCTCCCTCTAGCATCTACTTTGTGCTTTACAAGACTGTAACACACTAAAAGAAATGGAAATAATAGTAAAGTAACCTCTACACTAAGAGATAATAGAAACAGAAAAGTGCTGTAGATCATAGAAGGTTTTTTTGGACATTTAAATCTGTACCGCACAGCCAGGGCCTAAATGATCACAGAATAACACATCTAAGTCTCTTCAAAGACTAATTTTGTACTGTGTACTGACTTCTTCAGGCTCGTTATCAGAGTCACCGTCTCCGTTTTCTCTTTTCAAGACACTCTCTCTGCTCTCTCCATTCTGCTCGATCTCCTGAGCCTGGAGCTTTGCTCTCTTCTTCAAGCCCTTCTCCCTCTCTGGACTGCAGAAAGCGAGAAAAACACAGGTTTGAAAAAATTACCAAACCATAACAAAGACCTACACATAACCACAGACTGTGGCTGGTATTATGGACCAAAATGTGGGCAGTCATATTTGCACAAGAAATGAATACTACAGTGGAGTGGAATGTTGCATAATGATAAGAAAAGGCCTAGAGCAAAGCTGCGAAAGACATTCAGCATGCAGGTCTGATGAAACTTATTCTACTGTGACCAAACATGTGAACAAGTTATACCAGACTAATGGTAAACATAGCACCTGCGTGGTTTTTTACTTAGAGCATATAAACACCAACAAATAAGGCCAAAGTCTGAACATAATACTGCATATTTATATTGTACTGTGCTGTAAAAAATACTGTAGACATCTCCTCCTATTAAATACAATATACTATAAGAAGTACCTTAAATGGGTTAAACTAGGAATACAAAACCGAGGACCTTACTGGAAATACTACTCCTAATATCTTGTGGACATATCACAAGGTCACAAGAGATACATTTGGCCTCATCCATATTGCTTACTGAGTCCTGTTTCATAACTCCAGTGAATTTGAGCAATCAAGAAGCAGGCTAATGGCAATTTGATTTGACCAGAGGGACCAATAACTGCAGGAAAAATTAATTTATAGAGCTGTTGCTTCTGCCCTTGCTCAGTCTGAGTCATTTCTTTGACTGACCTATAATATCTGCAGGAGCGCTGAGGATCAAAGAGCTTAGCCATTACCTGAGACCCCTTACTTATTAGAGCCAAATTAAACTTCTCCACTGCAGCAGCAGCAGGATGTCCCGCTACTCTTCCTCATTACCCAGAGAGATTTATGGAGGGCTATTTGTATCTGTGCCAGATTGTTGTCCTTCTCTTTAATCTGAGTCGCACACGTATTCTCTAACACCAGCTCAAGTGTGTCCGATAAATCTGATGTCAGCAGGCTTTACAGCTGAAAGTAACATGGTGCTGCTGTTGTACGAGTTTAAAGGAAGTGCAATTGCTTCTGCCACTGGAAAGTACAGAATAAAAACATACTGGACGCTATAAAAGAGGCCTGCTTTGGCAATTCTGCCCAGTTCTCATGACATACCATACACTCATGTGCCACTTTATTAGAGACACCAACTTTTGTTTTGAGTGTTGATGCATATCAATCTTCCAGCACCAGTTTCTGCTCACAGAGCTGCTTAATGATGAACATATACACATTAACACTTGCTATATTAGTTGTGTTGAGCTATTGTTATCATGACGCATCATACACTCATCTGCCACTTTATTAGAGACACCAACTTTGTGTCTTGAGTGTAGATCCATCCAACCAATCTTCCAGTCCTTCAGAAACGTTCAGCGTGTGATCACAGAGTTGCTCGATGATGAATGCGTTAGGGGGCAGCTGTACAAACTGAGCAATTGACAATCTGATTACAGACAGGCTACAGTCTGTAACCCTTCACAAAGCCCACTGCTTCAGGTCACTGTTGCTACATATGACAACCTTTCAAGCTCGAAAGATCTCTATAGCATGCACTGTGGTGATCACTCGGTAGCCTGATAATGCCAGAAGGGCAAGGAGAGAAATTAATAGTGCAGATCGTAATCAAGAGGTGATATGATTCAAAATTCCATTCTCTCTTCAAGCCTTTGGAATACAGGCTGTCAGGTGTGACCAGGCTTAGTTACAGTGGCAATTGCTAGGAGTACAGTTTATCAAAGGGTAAAATATACACCTATAAAGGGTACTCATAAAGCAGGTGGAGGTTATAAGGTGACTAATAACTGCAGAGTTGCTCTTCTACTCTTCTGCTCTTCTACATTACCTACTTATGAATTTCAAATTTAGTAAAATTCACAGTCAAATTCAGAGTCAACTGTTCAGCAGTCATCACTATTCACCTCTTGCGCCTCTGATTCCTCTCCTTCTTCTTCAGTCGTTCGATGTCCAGCTTGGCTTGACGAATCACATCCGTCATCTCGGCCTCCATGGAAACGGAGGGGGAGGAGCCCAG
Organism: Prochilodus magdalenae; assembly: GCA_024036415.1. Lineage (NCBI taxonomy): Eukaryota > Metazoa > Chordata > Actinopteri > Characiformes > Prochilodontidae > Prochilodus > Prochilodus magdalenae. The sequence continues at coordinate 739,666 of JAMWET010003670.1, read as the reverse complement.
CGGGAGCCCCGGGGTGGGGGCATGGGAGGCAGGGTAAGGAGAGCGAGCAGAGAGACGAGACACACTGCGTCTTAAGGATTCATTTATTGCCTCACTTTCCAATAACTTAGACCTACGGCAAAAAAGGAAACATTTACATCCAAAGATGGATATACTGTGGACAGAATAGATGAATGGATAGGCTTCATGTTGAGCATTATGCTAATTACAGCATGTAAACTATTAGTTACCAGCTACAGATTCACACGCTTCATAAAAGCTATTCCTTTGAGTTTATTAACTACTCGTCCCCAGCAGGACGAAATAAGACCAAATTAAACCCAAGAATCAGGGCAGTAGGGTCTCACCTGAGTTCCTCGATCTCTCTGATGTAGTTTTGAATCAGATTACCAATCTCCTCATTAGTCTCACCTGAAGAGAAACCACAATCAATCAGCAAGCTCCATTAATCAGCTTTTTATCGGAATAACATGAAGAAAAAATGGGGTCACATTAATGACATGGTGCACCCACTCTTCAAAACTCTGCATATGGATCTGACCTGTCTTGGTGAGAAGCAGATTGATCTCGTTGGTGAGGAGCTGAGTGACTCTGGTGTTGAGGTGGTCGATGGTCTCCTGCATGGCCTTCACGCGCATGCGCAAGGTATCGTTCTCCCTCTGCAGCATGGAGTTCTCCTGGAACAGGTCGCTGAAGCCTTCGGAGCCGTCCTCGCAGGCCACACGCTTTCCCTGCAGAAGGACAAAGAGAGCAGACATTCAAACACATGGGTTATACTTTGATGGAGCACCCAAGAATATGGACACCTTCTGAACTTCCTCTAGATCAAAAGAACGCCTAGCTGTGGTTGATTACACTATTGCACTACAGACAAGTACTGAGATATACTGAACTTCAACAGGAGGCTGCAAGAAAGATGCGTACCTTTAGTATCTGTGCTCATGATGAGACAGAAATCCACTTTATTGTTATTAAGGCTACCATAAACCTTACAAAAACGCAGTCAACATGTCTATATCTTAGAGAAATACATTATGGTTAGTTTAGTGGTCGATCTATGGTCTTTGTTATCCAATCGTATCTAATCTGTTTTGGCCAGCAACCAGGGTGTCAGACAAAGAAGAACTTCAGTTCACTATGCTTTCTGTTTATAGCATATAGAAATTGGCTAGTGGACTGTAGGGTGCCCTACCTGAGCAAAAAGGCCCAGAAACAGATCTCAACTGTCATCATTTCAAATCCAATCAAATCAAATCACTTTTATTGTCACATTACATTTTCACAGGTGTGAAGGTGCGTAGTCCCTTACAGTACTTCAATACAAACATATAAATAGACAATAAATATACACAATATTAAGCACTAAAATCTCTGTTTACACTAATTTACAGTTATGAATAAAAGTTATGAATAAAAACTATGATATATGCAGATGTACACATTACCATATAGCACTATGGTAAGGCTGAGGTTGAGGGCTAAGGCTGAGGTAAGGCTGAGGTAGATGAGAGAACTTTGAAACTTAAGCTAGGTACTACTACACTAAACAAACAAGGCTGGCCTTGCTAGAATTTGCTTTCTCTTGGTGCAAAAGAACGGCTAGCTGTAGTTAGGCTACTGTACTACTGTCCAACAGATGAGATAGAAATATATTGCACTTCAACAAGAAGACACAAAAGAGACTCGTACCTCTGGTATCTGTGCTAATTCATAGGTTCAGAAATGCACTTTACCATTATGAAGTTACCTTAAACCTTACCAAAATACAGTCAAAAGAAACGGCTATGTTTTAGAGAAGTACATTTTGATTATTTTAGTGGTCAAAAAAAATAAAAGTGAGTTTTTGTTAGTCACTTGTATCTAAACTGTTTCTGCCAGAAATCATAGTGTTGGTTTTCTGTTACAGGAAATATAAAATGGCTGGGGGGCTGTAGAGCGATCTACTGAGGCAATAAAAGCCCAGAAACATATGTAATTCTTCATCATTTAAAGTTAAGATAAGAACTGAGGCAGGCAGAAGATTAGACTTTGTGTATTTACGTGACAGTATATAGGTTCACAAGGGGAAAACTGAAATAAGACCTAGAACATACATTAAGCCTGTAAATAAACATCTTTGTGCAACTAACATTCATATAAGGCTGACCTGCGGAACCTTGGGTGTATTCGCTGAGTGCAAAAAATAAATAAATAAAATAAAATTACATTATTTGAATTGTTCATTTATGATTTAAAGTTTGTGTCACCCCACCCTACCCTTGCTCCCTACCTCACAAGGTATATTTCAAACCTGTGGGAGAAAAAATACTGGAGAGGAAAAGAGCAAAGAGCTGAGTGAGAAGGAAGGAGTAACGTACTGGATGCCTTACGTTATATATACCTGTACATTTTATAAAAATGTAACCCCACATTAAGTCTCTTCTTTGCCATCAGTCATTCTTTGTAAGTGAACGAACACCACTCTCCATACTTATCCTTGGTCCAGTGACCTCCTCCTCCTCGTACTTCGGCACAGCTCATGACTACTGGTGTTAACCACTGGCCACTAACTGCTAACGCTAAGCCCTGAATTCCCTCTCATCCAGGTCATCACAAAGGCATAGTGTTCAGTCACTGCCACGGTCCATTGACCTGCCACTGGAGTATGATCCTATAAACCCACATCCTGTTAATCGGTGTTGTCGTCCAAATCCGCCTCATCCTCCACTACCTACCTTCAACCTTCCTGCCCTATCCTGTTTGGGACACATAGCTGGTTTCCGTCTGACAAAAATCAGTGAACGAGGAAAAAAGAAAGTTCCATGGAAACAGCCTACTTCTTATCAAGGCCCCTAAGTAAGTGGGCAGTATGAAATGTGCTATAATGGAGCAAAAAGGTTTTACGTTACTGCAGAGTGATGCCTCATATTCAGCTCCAGTTTTTCACTCTGTGACCAAATAAATAAACAATAGGATCTCTTCCTGTTTACTTTTAACTTGGCTTCTCTGAAACCATGGCCAGCAAACTATCTGACATCTGACATCCTGTTGGCAAAGAGACATCGCCTGGAGACAATGGCCAGAAAACGATACAACTGAAAAAGATATTATCAGAAATGTTGTATGTTAAACAAAGAGTGAAACAATTGAGAGAGGCTTCAGACGTAACTGGCCTGCAAAACATAGACGTGTTAAGTGTTGCATAAAGCATGCACTTGCATTCAGTGAAAAACTAAAATTGACACTACAAGGCGTGCATGAAGATTCTACAGGAACGCTTATTAATATTAATAAAGGCTAGTAGGGGCTTTGGGCTTGTGTATATATATATATATAGTGAGAGAGAGAACGATTATCTCCTTAAATTAAATGAGTACATTTAAAAAACATAATCTATTTAAGATTATATTTCTTATACCTGGAAATAACAGTTCTTAAGCGTCTGTATCAATGTGAGGCCTGTGACATGTTCCCTGATAAGTTTGTGGTAACATAGATAAGGACAAGTGTACGACAAGTTCATTGTAGGTAAACTTGGATTAGCTGGCAGGGCTCTTATTTCTTCTGTTCATGCCTGAATTAGTTATATTAACTTTGATGAAATATTTTTCTTTGTGGAACATATTACCTTCAGTTACAACAATTCCATTATATTAAATAGACCGTTTTGTACAGTAATGAATAAATGGCATGGATCAGACTAGAAGTTAGCCAGGTTCTAACAGCTTAATGAATATTTGCCAATCTGTTGATGTTGAAAACATCATCACAGTGAGAATAAAAACATGTAAAATGCGTCAAAATTTAAGATATAGGTTTAAACTTAAGACTATGTTATGATACAAAAATATCATTTTTCAAAGAAAACTACAATTATAAATGACACAAAATAAAAGTTAATTAACAGAAACTAACAAAAGCGCAGAGAAATGTAGGATGTATCTGAATGAACTGATCTTAAGTGGGTCATAAAGTAGTAGGTTATAAAGAAATATAATAACGTTAGTTTAGAGTAATGTAAAAGTGCAGTTTTCATGTCTTACAGTGTGTGGTACAGGAGTTGGGACTGGCACTTTTCATTATCATAGAACTGATAATGTGATCGTTGGGGAACTTTAACATTCTTTGGCCAGACTGCTGACATCATTAGGAGGCACATTATCTTCGTTGACTGAATCTGACTATGCTAAGTGTTGTTTCTAGTCTTCGGTTTAGCAGTTCTGACCTGGGTATGCACATTTAATGTCAAATGCTTTGAGGCCAAGTCGGTGGTAGATGTTTTATGAGATTCAATGTGTGGTCCTCTCTTTTACAATCATGGGGTCTATTGCATAACAGAACTCAACAATGAGTGTTTTTCATGCATTGCTACATTTAAACCCTAGCCGTGTTCTTGCAGATCACAGAACACCTTCATCTTTCTCACCGCTTTGTACTCCATGAGCTCCATCTGCAGACGGGCGATTTCAGCTCTCAGTGCACTGATCTGCTGGCTGGTCTTGTCCTGGTTCACCACCACCTTATTCTTAATGTTGCGTGCCCGGTTAGCGTACTTCAGTGTGTTCAGTGTTTCCATGAAGTCCCGGTCTGATGGGCTGATGCAAGCGATCATGACTGTTCGACTAGGGGTTGTGGGTAGAGCAAGAGACAAATTAAGAAAAGGAGATGACAGGACAAGAAAAAATGAAAGAGAATGTAAAAATAAAATAGGGAGAAGAGAGGAGAAGAGAAGAGAAGAGAAGAGAAGAGAAGAGAAGAGAAGAGAAGAGAAGAGACGTAATTAATAAAGTTCAAAATACAAAAACAACACACCCATATACAAATTCACTCTCAGCCAGACACAGTATCTCTGTGCGCACACGCGCGTGTGCTTCTGCGTGCGTGTGCGGGCCAGTTTTGCATGCTTTATGATCACGCTAACTGCTTGAAGGCGGTTCTGTTGCTGCAGGCCCCTCATGTTTAATTCAGAAGAATTCCTCCTCACATCCCAAATCATAAACATGTGCATGTGGCCAGTGTGCTCTTGCTGTGGGCTAAATATCTGCACCCTGGACTCGCACGCGCACGCTCACACACAAACACACACAGAATGCATGCATTAACCTTCTGAGGAGCGCGTAGGAGTAACAATACCTTCACTGTTCCCAGTAAAACAGTATGTACATGCACCACCAACCATATTGCGTCATAAATGTAATCTTGCCAACTATGTGTTTATGTGTAAATGCACACGGCATTCTAAAGAGCTGTAACTTTACTGAACACACAGTTTAACCCTGGCTTACCGTATGTGTCACCAGCAATACATTCAGAAACCTCACCTTCCATTATTCTATTCAAATTCATTCAAGTCTGAACACAGAATATTGGTTTTGCCTGCATATTACATCTTCATATAGTAAAAGCATGTGGAGTAGGGCTCATCACTACGACCAAATCAAATCTATGATTATTTGTGATAACAGGACCTGGAGTGTTCTGATGCTTTCATACAACAGTTCTGACATGCTTTAATATATGTGAATAAAGTTGTGACCATTATACCTACAGATAGCACCATAAAGTTTTCAACATGAAGTTCGGCTCAGCCTTTTCTGTGCTTGTCAGTTTGAGCTGAATGTTGTTTTTTTCCAGCCAGTTTGCAAAACAATTCACATCTTATTTTGTTTGCCCTGAAGTATTCTACTGGCTTCTGGCTAATTCCAGTTTGTTCAGTTGTTCTGCCATTGTAGATGGCAAATAAAAATCTTGCTTAGGGGCAGTAATAGTTTCAGACTTTGATAGAGGCCTGCTGTCATACTCTTCTTAAGAATCTGACCAAACGTGACCAAACAGGTCTGATATCATCTTACAAAAGTATTTATCTTCTGTTTCTGTATGAGCTAAAGTTACTTAGAAACATAGAAATGGTATGTTCACATGTATTCATTACACAGACCCTGGCAAACTGGATACTCTGCCACCTGAAAAGTTCCCAGACCGAAGTAGTATGCAGAAGGTTCCCTCAGCTGTTCAGTTTTTCCAACTTTTGCTGTCAACCACAATAGTGAAATAAAACCAATATTGAAGCCTCTGGGAGCCATAGGTGCCAATTTTTCATTGTCAAGCCAAACCTAGTATTTCTCAACACAAATGAAAGACTACAGAGTGTCTTATTTTGTTTATTTACAGTCGACACGGCAAAAGCTTTCCTCTGAGGATCGCCATTCACGCTATTTTTCCAACGAAAACATGTGAACACACCATAATGGTTAGCCGCAGCATAAAGAGAGCAGTTTGGTTGGCACTCAGCAGTAAAATACTGTCATTGTAATAAATAATGTACTGTTATTACACATAACAGAATCAGCAGAATGTTTCTCAACCAATCAAACGGTGCCAAATGAACTGAATCCCTACATAAAGCACAACGCTGCTGTACTTGGTGGATGCACTGTGTTCAGTATACAATACAATTCCCTTTTTATTGATTTCACCATAATAATAAAGGCCAGTTGAGGTGTTAAGGATGTTCCTGTTCAGGACATGCTCCTGATCTACTGGAATAAGCATTTATAGACATTTATGTAGGGTTATATCAGTTGTCATAGCTTAGGTAGATGGCATGCACCCTTATGAACAGAACCTTATGAGCCTTATGAAAGTTTCTTTAATATTAAATGCAATATCTGTGGCTAACATTTGTTACTAGAACCTAAAACCTTTCTTCTCCATTAACATCTTTATAAAAATAAATTATAAAAATAAATAAAGCAATGCTATTCTCTGTTTGCCCTCATCTGGTTTTGACTAGTTTCACTGTGTTCTGATGAAAGGTGGCTGTTGTCTTTGTCAAGATGGAGCATCAGTGCGATGCAACCTAGAACTAGGGGCTGGTGTAGATAGCATTGCAATACGAGCGTTTCAGTTTTGTCAGTGTTGCGTATTATGTTAGGATTAGAAGTTTTTCAGTCTAAAACTTCAATGTCTAGAATGTGTTAAACAATCAAGGTGAAAGAAAATAGCAACCTGTACATTCAGCAATTAACTTAAGGAACTTGCTAATAAAGCTAATAAAGCTGCATTTTGTAGGGTGCGAATGTGTGTGTGTGTGTGTGGAAACATTACCTGTTCCCCCCCAGTGAGTCCTGCAGCAGGCGAGTGAGTTTGGAGTCTCGGTAAGGCACATGACCAGACTTCTTACTCTGATCTCCCAGCGCACTGATCACATTACCCAGGGCCAGCTGCAAAACATACAAACATGCACCGTCACACATCCCGTCACACTCCATCACATCCCCGGCTTACTGTTACATAAGAGAGATTAAACCCTTTTAAATGGCCCCACTTACTATAGATTAACTGAGTTACAGACACAATGGGCTCTGTTCTGGCACTGATCCAAGCTCCAAGAAAATGTGCCTCGTATGAGGTGATTTCTCACAATGCAATTACCTGCGCCTTCACCAGCCCTGTCTGACAATAGAGCCCAAGTAATGACTCTCACAGATCCCACAGCTGACCAATGCCCTGTCACATCAAAAACTGCAAGAAAGTGCTGACTGCATCAGAAAGCAGCTTGTGGTCATAATTAATTCTAGGAGACCTGCATGTAAAAAATCCCTGACAAAGCAAACTTGCTGCATAATAGTTAAAATGATAGTTTGGCTAAAAATCTCATTTGCACAGTGTTGATTAGCCAAGACATGTTTAGTGTCATTTGCACTGGAGATACAAGGTAATATATCTAACAAATTAAAGTTTAATGCCACCAACTATACCATTAAGTTTAGCCGTTTCTGGGCAAAGCACGTGTTTTATTGCTGTTAGTTATATAACTGAATTTAACATTCTGATTAAACACATAAAACATGACCTGTGCAAAAGATATGGAACACTTTATAGCTTTTATGTTTTTTTCTCTAAAGGTTAAACCCGGCAAATAAATTAAAAGTTTGCACAAATAGTAGATGCAAAGTGCCATAATTAAGCTTATTCCTTGTTCTGTGGAGTTAAGAAACCAAACTCATGAGCACTGGTGGCAGAATTGATTAATCTACAAAGTGGTTTTCAGTACGAGGCACTGCACAGAAGCTGAAACTGTCTACAGTGGTATGTTATTTATTTATTTATTTTTTAATATCAAAGGATGTACTGGACATAATGCATGTGTCTAATGTACACAGGAGTGGGAATAAAAAGACAACAGGGTTGTGCTCCTTGAAAAAAGTGCTTGGTCCTTCTTGATCCTTCCCCACTACAAAATCTGCAGGAGGGACAGTGTCAGGTGTCCCTCTTGATTTTAGAAATCTACCTCCACTAGGCTGGGCACCTTCAACATTTCCAGGCTTTCCTAAAGGCTTATTGACATCGGCAGGTTAGTGGTGGTCAAGTTTTCTCAGGAGCTTGATCCACGGAAGGCACCAGTACGAGACACAGAACAGAGCAGCGCTCCACAACTTCTTACTGCTGTTCATCAAGTCTCTTTGATGACCATCTAGAGGAACTGCTCATTTGTCTGGCATTTTAGTGAGCTGTATGGGGAGCAGTACTGACCCTATAATGTACACAAGCCTGTCCATCTTGCAAATACACTTAAGAATATTTTTTTTTACTTTACAAGTATGTTTATGGAGGCCTTATGGAACACTTGGCAATTCCAGTGCTTTCAAATACAAGAACTTTATGTAAAAACTCTAGAGACTCTAGAGAAAAACCACTAAGTCAAACTGTAAACATACTTCCCGAAAGACCTAGACAAAAATGAAAGACTTCAGATGGCAAACAGTGTCGTCTGCCTGGGGAATCTGCTGCTAGTGTTAAAATAATAATTTCTGCTATTTAAACCAAGCATATGTTGCATATAGCAAATTTATATCCCGAGAGTCTTTTGACACAGTTGTCTATAAAAATGGGATAGCTAAACACAGTAGGACCAGGAAGCCCACATGCTATTATCCACTCTATGTGAGTAAATAGGCAAATTTTGTCTCAAGTTCTAGCGTCTCATCTAACAACTCAGTTTGAGCCCAGCATGATGATTTAAGCAAGCAGTTTTTGATAAAGCTAAAGCTGATATTTGCTTAAAAAAATCTGTGTACATTTCATTAAGCCAAGGGTAAAGGCTGACTCGTACCAGGCCACAGTTGATAGAGATGCCTTCTCGTGCCCGCTCTCCTGTGGCTCCTGTGCGTTTAAGCCTCTCCGATCCAGCCAAGTCCACAAAATGAAACTTGGCAGTTAAGGTCTCATACTCAGGCTGGGAGATAGAGCCATCGGCAGATTCATTCTCTTCAGCATTCACTGACCCATTCACCTTCAAACAGGTAGAAAAGAAGAGGAGAACGCATGACGCACGTAACATAAGCACAGCTTAACAAGCTTATAAAGCATTCAGCTCTTATTCAGTATCTATCCATCAATAACAGAAATGTAATGCTGACATGCAGGTGTGGCACTCAGGGCATTTAACTGAAGATTAGTGTAAAGAACTGCAGTCTGTTCCTTAGCCGTGTCTAAACTTGCTCTTGGCACAATAACGGTGCATTTGAATGCGTGTTAAAGAACTCCATCTGGCAGGATAGGCTGAATGCATAAACTCCATTAGCTGTTATTGATTAATCGTTATCTGGGCCATACCAGGGGCTGGGTACACACTCTCATCTGGCAAAGGTGAATGGTGAAGATGGCGTGAGAGCGAGAACTCTGTGCGTTCATCTGTGTGCTAGCGGTGGTCCGTGACAGAGCGCCGAGTTTCAGGCACTGCAGGAGCTGAGGGCACAACACACAGGAAGGGGGGTCAGTGTCTCAGTGTGTATGGACATACATGTTTGCACAATAAAGGCAGGCCTATTTTTATACTGAGCCGTTATGTGAACCTTCTTATAGAATGTTATTCATCAGTGCACAATATCATCATCTCATTATGTCTACGGGACAAGTAAAAACATGAAGTGGTTCAATCCAAATACTCAGTCTTCTGCAATTCAATCAACCCAAAGACGCAAATGATTTCTGGATCTTTCTCTCTCTCTCTTTCTTTCTTTCTTTGTTTCTCTCTCTCTCTCTTTTTCTTTCTTTGTTTCTCTCTTTTAAAATCTGCCATAAAAATCATGCTGCTTTTACTCTCCATACTTAAGTACATTTAAAAGTAATTAAAAGTAAATACTTTAGTAATTTTACTCAAGTGGACGTCTAAAGGGTCCTTCTACTTTTACTGGAGGGATCTTTTAATTTGGGTATCTCTATTTTAACTCAACTGCATGGCTTGAGTACTCTGTCCACCACATTTTTTATTTTTGTGTTTTATACATTTTTCAAGTTTCAAATTTTAAAAAAAGGGATCAGGTTTTAGTCATTGCTCAAATTTATTCGAAATGGAACATTTACTATAACGAAAGATCTCATTCGTTTAATAGAGGCTCATAATAAAAAACTGTGGTGATTTTCATTATAATCAAACCGTTTTCACCTTGGTGAAAATATTAAAGCTGATCACACTCAATAGGGGTAAAGCAGTCACACAGTTGTAGTAGTAGTAGTAGTAGTAGTAGTAGTAGTAGTAGTAGTAGTAGTAGTAATAATAATAATAATAATAATAATAACAATAACAATAACAATAACAATAACAATAATAAAAGAAGGAAAACACCCCCATTTCTCTCTCACTCTGTTACACGCAGCATGACACACACATGCATGCAAATCCCTTACCTCTTCCTCTGAGCTGACCAGGCGCGAGGTCACTCCTGAGGTGTAGATTCCTCCGCTGCCATCTTCATGGATCTTAATGTTGGACTTCCTGCCTCGAGCCTCAGGATCGCGTGCACTGTCAAACAGGTCCAGGATCTCCTCATTATAGAGCTGCAAGACAAACACACATGCACGCTGACCCACTGCTGACCACAGGTCAAGAAGCCAAAAGGCCAGAGAGAACACAGCCTTTCAGGAGGGTCCACACACTATGGGGACCACACAGAAAGCCAAAGAGGGCTCTGATCATGACAAATACCGATAACCACACCACCTTTAAAGATAAGAATGAGGGAAGGAGGGACAGGGAATAAAAGAGGCAGAGGAAGGAAGGTCTTTCACAGTGTGAGAGTCAAACGAAAAGTGGCCCACATCCATTAACATGACTACTGACTGTGAAATGAGAGTGCACAAACTTCACCAACAATCTCAATACTTTATCATTTGTTTCTTCAGTACATGTGTAGAATCAGGTTCACAAAAATATTGACAGTAATAATCGCACACATGGAATGGAAATGGAAATGTGAACTGGATCTTTATTAGCTTGTTATTCCTTAATGTATAAACAGATAAAAGGTTGAGGACAGGTCGCTTCTTGATTTAATGCCTTTTTAAATAACATAAATAAAGTGCCTTGTCGACGGTACAAGAGCTACTGCTGTCTCAGCACCATGAGTCATATGTAATTACACTACAGCTTCAATGAAACACAAATCAAGTCCAAATGAGTGGCATGTTCTTCTGGGAAAAAAATGTCCAGTTTGAATTTTGGCCAATTCTGCAATCCTAGTTCACACCCTTGTAAATTTAGCCGTGTTTCATTTACATGCTATACATATTAAATAAACTGTGATTTTCTTTGCAAATGATATGTAAATAATAAGTAACCAACGTCCAGTTGCTTGTTTTAGTTAACTTTAATCAAAATATTACCTAAATACAGCCATTTATTTACTATCCAAACCCACCAGTGAACGCACATGTGATTTGTATGTCTGTAGTTTTGTATACAATGTTGATGCGGGTAAATCTGAACAAGACCGTTCTCTTAGGGAACTAGCACACCTGTATGTATCTTCATGACTTGAATTTATGGAATTAAAAAAAAATATGTTGCAGACAAAACCTTTTAGGCCAAATAGATAGTTGATGTCAACATGACGCCACCACCATGCTAATGAAATGCCTGTGGCACTCGTAGATCCCCTTACTGTACACATTAAGGATCTGGTCAGATAAAATGTAGCCACAGTGTGTTACCCGGTTTATGTGGTAAGTGTAAGTGTCAGTGTAAGTCTGACAGCTTGAGGAAACAGAGGCAGAAGAGCTGAGCCAGTGAAAGAGAAGCCTTTGGGCAGCTAGAGTGAAGAGTGAGAGTGAAACTTTCAGTCATCCCAAAGTTTGCTCTTCCTCAGTATAGAGAACTATTCACGACTGAACATTGACAGTGATGATAGACTCATGCAAGCACGTACAACTAAACAAACTTACACACGTTATACAAGTATGTATGTCCATATTGCCTATTCTTTAGCTAGACAATGAATGGCAGAATGTTAACAGCGTGCTTAACTCCATCAAACATAAATGTGCAACGGTTACTCACTTTGGTGATGCAGAACAGCATTAGGGTGATGTGGTCTGGCCCCTCGTCAGACAAAGTAATTATATGGCTTTATCTTTAGGCTTTTACCTCCTGTGATGTGTAGGTTTATGGATTATGTATGGGTAATTATAGATGTTACTATGGTAATCATGCACAATCAGGTCTCAAGATCATTTATAGATTTGGTATAAATTAACGCCTCTGATCAAGCTTTTCCTTGACATTTATATGATATTGATATGGAAGCCATAATCAGCATTGACAGCTCATGCACATTATGCTCATGGAATACCAATAGTATGGTTACGGTATACTTGTTCCAGGTTTTTCGAACATCGTATCATATAAGGGAGCTTAATACGGCACAAACTGTCTGGTTCCTACCACCACTGTGAATAATTCTGACTTGGTTAGTTTTTGTAGAACAGATTCTGAACAGCTCTACTGACATATTAACGACTTCTTATTGATTTATACTGGAACTTCCCCGGAATTTCACTTTCAAGAGATAGGATAGAGACCGAATTCAAAATTTAGACACACGAAGAGGCAGATGCCACAAGGCTGAAAGAGTAAACCCAAAAGACCTAAACAGAGGGCTACTCTAATAGAATAAGGGGCTTATTACTGGCCCATTAAGACTGGCTCTGGGGAGAGCCTCATTCATTTTACAGCAACAGAGATGCTTTTGAAAAATGCCCCCTGTTATAACCCAAGACAGACATCCTAAGAGAGGAGGGACCCTGCTCAGCCATGTATTAAAACACTCAAATGGGGTTTATAGACATTAGTCCAGCATTACATGAACAGGGTGTGAACGGTGGTGTCCAGCTCTTTGTGTGTGGGCTGTAATGATAAATGACTAACAGGAAGCTGAAGATGGGCTTCCGCTGGCTTTTCCTATAGGTCTGTCACCACTCCTACTGTATCACTCTCTTCTTCCTTTTCAATTAAGCTTTTACCCTCCTAAGCCTTTGCACTCTGTTTCAACACAGACACACTATCCTACATACATACATGATGTGATTTCAGTCAGTTGTGCTGGACATGATCATTACCCTATCCAAACAGACAGGGATAAATGGGGTTATGATCCGGACAGGAGCAGCACAACCCCCAGCCATCTGCTTCCATTAGCTTCATCAGCATTTCTACTTTGTTATACATGCATACTTAATGCAATCAAATCATAACCATTATAACCCAGGTACACTGGGGAGAAGATAATGAGCAAATGAAAGCATTGAGTGCTCAGACAGAGTTGTTCCCCATGTTGAACCCCATGTTCAAGACCTCTCTGGTAGGGGTAGGGGTGAATGATTTCAGCCATATTCGCTATTTGAATAACCATTACACCCTGCCACCCCTGGACTGGTGGCATGTCCAGAATGTTTCCTGCCTCCTCCCCAAAGAGAGGCCAGATAGGCTCCAGCACACCCTGTGATCCGGAGGGGTAAGCAGCTTAGAAGATGAATGCATGACGGAATGAATGAGCATTACTGTAAACAAGTAATGCTCAAAAATCAGATAAACAAGGCATTACTCTGATTTGTAACTCGATGATTTGGGAGGATTCTGTGATTTATCTCTCCATTTCTGGCATATGTGGTAACATACTAGCTGTCTGTTTGCTTTGGTAGTGTCCAGTATATCCAGTAGGCTCACCAGTAAAAATGACATGTGTTAACCAAACACAAAACATAATATCTGTAATCATAGAATTATGAATATGCTAGTGGACTCACATCCACCCTAAATATGTACAAATCTAATCCAGAACAAAAATAATAAAATTTCCCTGAGGGACAGAGGGCACGCTTTCAGGATAGTTCCGGTGCGGCTCCTGTATTTTCCTGGAGACTCTGTTCATCTTTACTTACTAGGAAACAAAACACTACTAACTCTGAAAAAGAACTGGCTTTAACTAAATGGTACTTGCACTGCATTTTCTGTTGGAGATGCCTGCCTCACCTCCAGGAACTGGGCGCTGACTTTGAACTCTGGCGGGTGTGTGCCACGTTCCTGAGCCTCCAGCCGCCGTCGCTGAACACCCTGGAAAAGCTGGTGCACGGCACGTGGGATGATGCCCTGCTCATCGTCACTCACACTCACGTCAAAGCCTGTGCCCATGGTGTACGTCTTCCCCGAGCCCGTCTGGAATCAGAAAACAAAATCATACCGCAAGATCTTAAACTGAGGAACTTATGAGTCCTAAACTGCAGTAGACTAGTAAAAGCAATGAAGTTACTGAAGGCCTTTTGGTGTCTGCAGCTCATGACTGTCATGCCTTCAGTTATTTTAAATTAAAAAATTATGGAAATCAAACACAAATAGACTTGCCGAAAGCTCTAGAGTCTGAAGCTTGTGCACAGCTAGACTACATTATTAATGAGACAGGTTAAAGCCACCATGCAGTCAAAAGGGCCAATAAATATGAGTCATTCATTTTCATGAGAAATTTCTGAGGAGATCAGATACAAGCCTGCACCAGAAAGGAAAAGTAACAAACCAAGAGTTCCAGATGTTTGAAACATCTAAGACACCAAAAACGTAGGACTCCTAACAAGCATACGAGACCTGGTAGACCTCCAAAGCTCTCAGCATCAGAAGAACAGTACCTAAAGTTTTAATCTTGAAAAAGGAGAAATATGCCCCACTCCTGCTATTTTTAAATAAAACCACAGGAGTGTTTATCCATTCTTCCCCTGTGAGAAGACAACTCAAGGGAAAACATCTTAGCAGAATAGAAATCATAACATAGCGAAAGCGTTAACACCGTAAAAACTGATATTTAATTTTGAAGAGTTTATGACATTATAGAAGATATCATATTCTGTTGCTGAGGCCTCTGTGTCCTTTTCAGTGCCATGCGTTTTCTCCTTTTTTCCAGAACTTAATACTTTGTACTTAATGGCCATTTGAACAGGAAAAGGCTGGTGATATTTACACAGCACTACACATTCACATGGGCAGAATCTGAAACAACATGTCATACACAAAGCACACCTAGAGGCATTGGAGGTTTAAGAGTGCTGTATGTTTTTGTTTGATCACCCTTCTCTGATTTCTCAAATTTACATGACCTTTAGATCACTTACAACCCCCACCAACACTGGATGCCTAAATACAAGCAACAAACCCTGACTGCTTTCCAACAGAGACAAAGTGAAGTGCCAGACGTATTGCCTGATAGGCCTGTGGTCACATAAGAGGTCTATAGTCTATAGGCAAAGACACTCAGTAGAGCTGTCATCTCATATCTGCCTTTTAAAGAGATCGGTCATGGGGTCGACATGACGCTCGCTTCTGCTTTATTCACAGAATTAATTGCAGTGTGGTGGGGGGGTAGTATGACTTTACTGTAGTGAGAAAGCTAGTAGTAAGCATTTAGGAAACAGTATGTGCTATAGGGCACATGCATAGCTTTACATATTCCAGATTGGATTTGCAAATGCGTTCCATGCAAATGTATTTCCTCCATGTGGACTTAAATAGCTGTGGCTGGTGGGATTCGTGATGTGGGTGTGGATACAAGACTTCATAAACAACCTTATGTGGTTCATTTGGATATGTTTTGTGCCTGGAGCAGCTGTAATATGCGTGTGTGGACCCCACCTGGCCATATGCAAAGACTGTGGCATTGTATCCTTCAAAGCAGCCCTCGATGAGCTTCTGGACACAGGAGCCATAGATCTGTTGCTGATGGACGTCAATGTCGAAAACAAAGTCGTACGTGAAGGCCTTGTCTTTACCCAGCAGCACTTGGGGCTCCCCCGGGGTCACCAAGGTGCAGATGTGGCAACCCTCGATCTTCTCCTTTGCCATCTGAGGCCGGATCCTGCAATAGAGATATACACACGCGTTACATGTTATCAATCACACTTGCGTTATTTTGCCCTCTCCTTTAAAGTAGCCATTCTGGACATGTTATTCTTTGGACATCGCTGATATAAATTGCCTATTTATCCATTAACAGCAGTTTGGCTCCACCTATTAACACTGAAATTATAAGCAGTGTTTCGTGTCGGCATGCTTTTTGAATGAGGCATAATGAAGAGCAGTCAATAGGAACAGTGGAACAGTCTTTTAAATTCTTACAGAAATATGCTGGAAAATCGTCATGTAGAAATTCGTTTAGCGGATCTTTATTACATAACCCACACAAACATCATAAGCAGACCTCATGCCTAACATAAGAAAATACAAGACAAATGCACCCTTTACAGTATTTCTGGGCCCTTTTTATTGGTCCATTTGTTATGAGATTTAAAAGACAGCTCACTAAAACACTAAGCTCATTATAGGCTCACTTCATTTACTCAGTCAGTCAAAGTCACTGAATGAGTCGGTTTCTATTGGGACATTTTTTAGATCGTACGAGTTACTTACAATTAAGGCTCAGCCATCAGTATCACAAAGATTACTACCTCTCTTAAGCCTTTTGAAATGAAATCTCACGTATGAGACATAAGACAAATAATAAACTGATAATAAGGAAGACTTTCTTTGCATTATATATACTGATAACCGTATATATGTATGTATTTCAGAGTGTTGTGAGTGTGTTTTTGGCTTGCTTTGGGTGGCAGAGCTCCCGAATCGCCCGGCAAGGGATATAAGCTTCTCTGGGTGATGAGCCCAGGCAGAGCGGATTTGGGAGCAGCTCCAGCCCCCTCTGCTCCAAACTAAGAACCGGCCCCCCATGGAGAACTGCTGAGATCTGTCGGCTGCAGCTCAGCAAAGGGCGCACACTCCACACAAAAATCTGTTTCCAGTTGAATTCAAGCCTCATTCCTATGCTCACCTTAATCCTGTTTATTACTGGGCTGGGTATCGCTCGATGTGAAATACTGAAAGCAGTGCAGACATAAATTCCGCAGTGATGTTTTTTGGGATACTTAAAAATTACATCCCTGAAATGAGCTGCTGAACGTGTACATATTTAAAGACTTCAGCAAACTGCAGACTAATTGAGTAGCGCTAAGAGTAATACGAGGCATGACGAATGTAACAATAGCCACCAATCTAAATATTGAAACAAGCATGCTAATTCGCTTACCAAGACCGACAACTTGGGTATTAAAATGTGCTAGTCTTAAACAACACTGGCATTTCGACAGTTAATATTTAAATACAGGGGTTTACAGTTCAAGTTGGGGACCGTTTTAAACTAAACGCATTAGGATGTGATAGGCGACTGGTTCTGCTAGTCTGGCCTGCTACAAAATTAAGCATGTGGCTAAAAATAGTGGTAGTGGAAGATCACAGTACAAAGCCATCAAGGGAATACAAAGTCTTATTTTCAGACATATCAGACGTATCAGTAAGTCATAAGGCATAGCATTAATCGTGTTAAATCATTCCATAATTACAGATTCACACATGTACGCACTAAAATTAGGGCCGTGTATTGGCACGAACCTGGTGATGCGGTATTTATCATCTTACAGGGGTTGTTATTAAATATGTTGCAATATAATACATACAATACATATTAATATTGCTAATTTTAAAATGGAAGCTTAGGAAAACTATCAAACACATGTATAGGTAGCGTTAGCTGTGTACGCTTGTGCTCACTTAGCGCAAACATCTGGTGCCATGTATTGACAAGAGCTTTCAAGAGCTACTGAGCTACTTAAAGCTATCCTGCTAATGGCATGGCTTAACTCATTATAGAACTCCAGTAGCTTAGTAGTATTTTCAGTTTTGTTTTTCTAATCATTTTCGCTGTTCTGCTAGTCATGCACTTTACAGTGCAAGGTTTTAAAACAGCTCAGTTGATGTCTGTGTTCTCAAGTGTGCATATATCAAATTTCATACAATGGCTTTAAAGCTTTATAATAACTGCTGGACCATGTAAGGTGGAACAGGAAAACAGGAACATGTAGCAAGTAACTGAGAAGCTGAATGCCTGCACCAGAATGTAAATACTGCACCATTTAAGATGGGACAGGAAACTCCAAATAAGAAGAGCTCACTTCAGTCTCATAGTTTTACTAATACTAAGGAACAAAAATCTTCGCTCTTTGCTCCCTAAAAGCCAAGAATTCCTTTTTCTGCATCTCCCAACTGGTGCTGTAGTTCCACCAAATGCAAACAGCCTCTTCAACCTAAAAGCATAAAACATAAACAGCACTCTCTCCAGCTGGGGAGCCGTTTGTCCATTCTGGGCTATTGGAGCAACACTGCAGCTCCATACAGACAATAAATCCAGTATAGTTATTGGGAATTAAAATTGAGCATGTGCTTACCAAATATGCGTATATGCATCAAATATGACGAAACACAATCCGGTAACCCCTATTGTCTATAAAGCATTTATAATGTTTTATAATGCTTGACATTAGCCTTTGTAATTGTACATAAACATTCATAATCAAAGGTACATAATCATAAACGGGTATAAACACCGCCATGTATGACAATACAGTACAAATTGACTATGTTTCGATTTCCTTTCTCTGTTACTGTTATTACACTTTGTGTTGTTATTATGGTTGACCAATAATGACAAGGGGAAAGATTTTATTATAATGCATATATAAAATATATGTATTATAATTCATTCTATCACTTTGTGCTGTGAAGCTATACACTGTCATGTTACAATGGTTTATGTTCATGATTACGAATAATTATGCACAGATACAAATACGTATGTCTAGTACTATAAAGGCTTTATGGTGTTTAATGAATGCACCTATAATGCATTACAGATCCCTAATTCATAGAAAGTGTTACCAACAATTCTATTGGAACCTTCAGGTGCACTTTTATGTCTATAGCTAATGAAACAATTCAGATCAACCTCCGAAAAATATCAGGAGTAAGAGCATCCGTCATAAAAAGCCATTAAAAAGCATCTGTACAAAGAACCTTGTCATCAAACACTCCCATGTGCTAACCTCCAAACCCATCCCCCCCAGCGCTGCTGACTGAAGCAGTTTGTACCCCAGGTTCGCCTGAATGTAAAGAGCTACCGGCATTCCCTAAAGCAGCAGCACATTTCCATTACAATACGTTCCTCAAAGGTCATTTAAAGAAGCTTCTGAGGATGCACTGGCACGATGGTCAAGATGGAGGCTATTAAGGTCAGTACATATTAGCTGACGCACTTGCATCATTACAGAGAATGCTATTAGACTGAGTTATATCTGTTGTTTGTATCAGTGAGATCGGTAATGTGTGGATATTGCGCTGGCAGCAGCTTTGCTTTATGAGGCTATAAATGGAGGGGTGTGGAGGCCCATAGGACACTGCTGAGAAATAACCTAACTGTACACGTAACGGCAGAAGGCCAGCTTCAGTGCTGTCAAAGACACTGCATGCACGTGTATGCATATCATCTAAAAATACTGCCGCTCAATTTTAACTCCTGTTTTATAAATGTCCATTAACCCTCTGCTTTCTGGCTGAAATTGATTATTGGAGTAGCTTGAGAAATGCTCAGATTGACCCATTGTGACAGGAAACGAGACTGCCATGAATAATCAATTTGCACACGCGCAAGCACACAAAATCCCTCGACACTAGGCCAGATTCATCCTGCCTCACGCACACACATACACCCACACCCACATCGTCCTCATCCTCTCTAACTAGCCTGTAAAGCCCTGCTTCTCCCAACACGCCCCCATCTGCCCAGGCTCAGCTGGCCCGCAGCCTGTCCATCACACTACCCCCACCCTCTAAAGGACTGAAAATCTAAAGCGCATTGATCAGGACCACAAACATCCCACACATCATACACTTTCAGCCACTAAAAATAGCCCCCGCACAGGCGGCTCAGACACAGAACCTGCCTGATTCAGTCAGCCCTTTCAAACCAACTGGAATGAATGTGCTTTATTCAAAAAACACTGTCCCAGACGCTGATTTAGTACCAGCTTTCATTGTTTGAATCCTACCCTAATCTCTGTTAAGGCTGCCAATAATAGGCATGTAAAGACACCAATACAGGCATGGTTCCAAAATATATGGAAAGGCTGAATTGAAATTTAAGGGCATGTAGGTCCTATAAAGAAAGACACGAAGTCTTTAAAGGCATATCATAGAGTCAAAAGGCACAGCATAAGTGCAATACAGGACACAAGTGTTAATTCATTCTATAATTAGAGATTCACACATGCATGTGTCACAATTAGGCCTGTGTATTGGCAAGGAACTGGTGATGTGGTATTTATCATCTTGCAGGGGTTACAATTCCATATACTGCAAGGTACTGCATGCTAATGTTGACGTTAGCGGCGTGCCCTTACACCACTTGTTTACTATGGAATGGGAGTCTAATGTCTCAAGATTACAGCAAATATTATCTATCAGTCGGGGTTTAAACACAACACAGAATGAAACACTGTGTGCCACCAGTCTTTACCTAATTAGCAAACTATTAATGACAAATCAATACTGGGTTGCTGAGAACCGATACAGAGCAGACAGACTGCATGTAGTGATGATGGTTCCTTCAGGGTTTGCTCCGTTTAGACATCTGTGGGTCTTTTTGCTTTAACATTTCAACTGAACCACACTAGTCTTTTTAGTACTTTCCAGCATTCTGGGAACTAACAAACCAATAAGAAACACTGAAAACTAGGCTAAAGTCTAGTCACTATCAATGACTTTAGTGATCAAGTTTTGAAAAAGGAAAATGTGGCAAATAACCAATAACAAGAATCACGCACAGCCTTTCAAAGAATGCAAATGACGCTACAAGAAAAAGATGAATGTGATTTCATTTAAAACTTAATAAAGAAATAGTTTTAAGTGCATATAAAAGCACATGTCTATCATGTGTCTTACTGTAAAATGAGCAAGAAATAAACTTATTTTTTTATATATATATATATATATATATATATATATATATATATATATATATATATATATATATATATATATATATATATATATATATATATACACACATTATAATCATGCAAACTGGTCATTTATACACTGCTGTTTTAGAAGGGTAACCTCTTACTACTAATGCTAAACAATTCATAATGTGTTTGAAGAGGCTTGATTTCTGCAGCCTACGTTATGATTCTTTCCCTGTATATGTTATAAACAAATAGTGTGAGCTTAGCTAAATGTAAATGAGAATGCTATCTATAGCTCCAGGTCCAGCTTCATCTAATAAGATGTTTAAAATAAATGAAAAATTTAAAACTACGCTATTCGATTTAATTGGATGATGCACTATAATGTACAAAGTGTACAAACAAAGTACAGTAAATTGTAAAGGTTTCATTATTTCCTCCACCTGTACCGATTTTCTTAGAAGGTAAACTTTAAGCGGTTGATTTATTATCTGAGCAACCATGTCTAATCAAGTAATAATGTCAGCACTAATCTTCTTAACACAATGCAGCAAACTGGTCTCAGATCAGCATGGAAGGGAAATATCTTCCTACATCTCCTGGTTCTAATCATTTCATCTAGAGAAGAATATAACTGGCAGCATTCTGTGCTATGAAATAGATCTTGGAAAATTTTCCCCAACAACTCAACAGCTCAACTTTGGCTGATTACTCCCAGGGGGAACGCAAGATAATGGGCTTGATTAAAACAGTGAAGCTAGTCTTATTATCAGTGTTATTATCAGTCTGTAATTATTCATGAGGATTAAACTTCTAAACGTAAACAGCGTTTTAAATGAGCCAGTTTCACTCATCATACTGTGTCACTCTCTCATTCTCTCTCTCTCTCTCTGGAACTGACAGACTTCTCTGAAACAGGAGCCCACAGCCCACATGTAGGCCTCTGAGACCAATTTAATATGTAAAGCGATTCATCACTGTAGTGCAGAACTAATGACATCCATGATGAAACTCAGGCAGCAAACACACTCAGCACATCTGCGCTGCCGGCTGTGCGTGATTCCATGCATGTCTGTGCTTCTTTGTGTGCGTGAGGAAATAAAACCCAGCGTGTCATCACTTCACTCCTTCTGCATTTCCGGCCAGCAGACTGCTACGTTTTTCGCCACTTCCTCCTGTCAGGAATCGAGAAACAGAACAGCGCTGCTGTGGCAACCACAGTCACCACGCCTTCCCGCCCAGACTGCTGTAGGCCAAAAAAGAAACTTCCGACAATCGCATATGTGACTCCCCTCAAAGCTGCTCATGCTGGTAAGTATGTTTCAGGGTCAGAGTAAGATTCGGGGCCTAACCGATTAGATCACATAATTGCCTCACTGCAGTTACTTGAGCTGGTCAAAACTGTTTATGTTTATGCTCAATGCAGGCTATGGCTGAAAGATTAATCGAATTACGATGGGGGACGTTAAGATAATATCAGAGCGTGTAAACTGCCTCTAGTTAAATTAGACCAATCACAACCACAGCTAACAGAGAAAGGGGATGCTCTGATCCTGCTGACCAAATAACGGGCCTGGACTTTGGTTCTCTGAAGAAAACTGCAATTTCAAATCACAGTCACAATACTGATCAGGAAAACCACAGATATCCCTCCCATATCATTCAGTCCTAATGTAGGTCAATATTTCATACCAGCTTTAGGCACAACAAACTGATTGTGAATTGGATGTTTCTTCACCAGTTAGGCTGAGCCAAATGCATAAAGAAAACAGAAAGCATATTTACAGAGATTTTATGAAAACAACACATTTAAAGGACAGCTCAAATACACAATACTGGAAATACTAAAAGTAAACGTGCGACAGGAAATGTATCAATACAAAAGTCCTCAGTATAAACCAATATTATCTGACAACTGACGTATTAGTTGGGCCACTGGGGAAAGACCAGCAATCACTGCAGTACAGGTAGGTCTGCACGATGTTGGAAAAAAAAAAAGACGTGCACTGCGATATGAAAAACATTCAGGAATATTGCCCAGATGACTAGAATATCAGTTTTTAGAAAACATTATTTACTGTAAAATGAATGGGGTGAAAATAAGAGAACAAACAATAAAAAGAAAAGAAATTACTTTTTAACACCAACTAACGTTTCTGTATCTTTAATGTCCTACAATCTTTCAATGCCCAGAACACAAAAGCAGGTGAGTGCTGTGACCCAGGAAGCCTTAATCAGAGTCCAGGAGGAACCGTACACGTTTTTTTGTTTGTTTGTTTTTTGTATTACATGCATGATGTTTTTCAATTGACTTGTCTTACTAGGCATTGCATGTCTTGGATGTGAACATTGCCCATGTGCACATTGTGATCATGCTGAAATGATATATTGCAAAGTCCTAATTACAGGACAATGGTAGTGCTTCACTGTGTCCTGCTGTGTGAAATCTGATGATCTAAGATATCCACCTCTAAAGAACTCCTACAAAGTCTTTCCAGGACACTCATGTATGTGAGAGCACAATCAAGCTTTGAAAGTGGCATGAAGGAGAGAGAGGGAGAGGGAGGGAGGGAGAGGGAGAGCAAGAGAGAGGTAGAAAGAGAGAGAGAGAGAGAAAGAAAAGAGGGTGTTATGTGCACGTCAGGGGCAGAGAGTAAGTACATGGGAACTAAATAAAAGCACACAAACACTTTTCTCCTCCACTGGAGGTCAGTGAGCTTGGTTCCTGTAAGAACTGCTGACTCAAAAACGCTGGGTAGAGATATTGTGGCAAGGAATCTCACTACCAAAGATTGCTTAACTAAAGAGTTTATTTGTAGAACCAGTTAGCACAAGTAAAGACCCACACATACTAGGCCTGCCCGTGGTCAGCATCCCACCAGTGAATGCGGAGGGGTGGCTTTGTTTGGGCTGTACTCCAATGGCCTCGATTCATCTGAGCCAAAACCCAGCGGAGATGCAATATTCCTGGCACTGGACAAATCAAGCCGCTTCCACACATTGCCACCCTGACTATAAGAACACGGCGATTAGATTTAAGAGAATTCAAGTTGGGAAACGTTTTTGCATCCTATGCATGATGCAATACACAATGGGTTCCACTGGATAGATGGACTGCAAACAAAGCATGCAGCCATAAATAGTGGTGTTAGGGACCACTTCATAAGAGGACACACTACAAGGACAGACCATGTCGAAAGCTAACATCTGCAAACAGACAGTTTCGTCCTTCTAAAGAAAATGTGATGCATGCTGGAGTGGTGAAATCATACATGGTGTACAATCATAAATCATAGAGAAGGTGGAAAAACGGCGGCTTTTGAGAGCTGCTAAGGTATACTAAGCGAGAACTAGCCATGGTCACATAGTATTTGACGCATTTCAACTTGGGGTAGTAGTCCATCATACCAGCAGTCCAGCTTTTGTTAGGAATTCATTCAGAGCTCTTCTTTTTTTTAAAATAAATAAATACATATCCAGTTAGGAATGCTTGGAATAACATACAAATACATACACACTTCAGGTTGTATTTATAATAATATATTCATCACAAACATTACACATATACATACATATATATTTTTTAAATATAAATAAATACATATATACACACATTTATATACACATATACATATATATGCACACACACATACATATCTCTATATATATATATGCACACACACATACACATATATATATATATATATATATATATATATATACATACATATATATATACATACACATACACACATATACATATATATATATATATACAGATACATAATATATAATCTAGTATATACATATACAAATTACACACACACACACGCACGCACGCACGCACGCTTATACCCGGCCACATCAATGTATCTAACTTCCAAACAAGCAACTTGATGCAGCAATACAAAATGCCTAAATTTATGAACATAAATATTTCCAACAGTTAGCAATAGCTTTGAATATGGTTTAGCCAATCACACTTCAGAACAAGAACTTTCAGTTTTATCTGATATTTTGATACTTAATTTTAGGCTTGTTGGTTAACCATTAACCTCCACCTAAATGCGGATGGTTATCCGTCAGGATTTGCCAAAATAAGCATCTCTATATGATCACAGGTTGATAGGACAATTATGGCAGTGGATTCTTCTTGTGCATCCAAAGAACACAGCAGTGGGAGTGTCAAATGACAAAGCTGGGTGTGTTCACATGCTGCCTCTAAGAAAGAATTATTTCATGAAAAGAAGTTCCATGAGACGGGTCAGAGGAAAAGAGGTCACTGCAAGCACTTCAGATCATGAGAAGTGACCTCTATGTGTCACATACTCAGCGTGGACAAAACATCAGTCGCCTTTTGGATATAAATAAGAAAAGACTTAAGAACCTTTGAGTGGACAATTACTGCAGTGATTACTGTGTTTCAGTTGGAAACAATTCTTTAAGCTTTAACTCATGCAGCTCATTCCTACCCATACGGAAAGACGTATCCCGTGATCTTGAAAAAAAGGTGTTGCCTTGTTTCCGAAGGGTCAAATTATTAACAGGCATCAAAGAAAACAAGAAGAAGCTGAAATGACCACAACTGGGTTAAGGACTGTTCTGCGTATTATTAAAACCAGGAAGGAGAGTGATGAACCAGCAACTTCACAGTTGGTCCGGTTGAGGCTCAGCAATGTTATGTGGAAGCCTAAACGTGCAGAATGACCAGGATATCCCATCGATAGCATAGGCTTATTCCAGGACACACTCCAGTGTCAAGATTCACCGGATTGCGAAAGAGAGGTTCAGGGAACATGAGGAATCACTTCACACATGAACTGGCCCCCACAGAGTCCTGACCTTAGCCCCACTGAAAGTATTTTGGATGTGCTGATGACGACTTCATGGTGTGGTTAGACTCTCCCGTCATCAGTAAAAGATCTCGGCCAAATATGAATGCAACTCTGGCTGACAAAACAATGCCACAATGAATGTGCACCATAATAAAGGCTAAAAGACTAATGTCAGTCCATGATACATGGCTTTGGCCAGGCAGTGCACAGTCTGTGCTTAAACAGTTAGTTGACAAAGTTTATTACGTACAGATAAAGCCAATGGTGGAAAAAGGTGGGATACATACATATATTTACATCATTTACTTACACAACAAAAACACCTAACATTGCTATATAGTGTTCATATGATGCATGCAGTCATGCTGACAGATAAGACACTCCAGGAAGTGTTAGGGGAGATTCCCTTCTACTGTTTTTCACTGCACCATGAAACAAGAAACGCCTTGCTGTACAGAGTAAACATTAGCCGAATAATAGGTTCATTAATCCAGAAATGATAAATAGCCCTTAGCTGCAGCCCAGTCCTGTTGATGTATTTTGGAGAAGGGCCTGTACTGAGTGGACACTGCTCTAATCGGCCCACAGCAGGACTTTAAAAGTGGACCTGAGTTTGTTTTTACATCATCACCCCCGCCCCCACCCCCCTCAGAAAAACAGATCAGTAGGTCAGGAGGGAGGGGCAGCAGCACAGGAAATGGACCTCGTTCATTTCCTTTCCGACAGCGGGGGGAGACTCTCTTTACTGGCACCCACACTTCGGTTCTCTTGCTCTGTCTCGCACACACATAGATACATTGTTTCTCGCACAAACACTCGCTATTTTTGTAGCATTTACATGTTGTTTTCACACTTTCCTGTCTGGCACCCGTCCTCCCATTCGACTCCGCTCTCTCTTTTTCTCTTGCTCTCAGTTTTGTATTCAGCTCACTCATGTGGTTGGATAGACACAAGAGAAGCTCTTTAAAAGCTGATTCTGGAGGACACAAAAGGACCAGAAGTGTTTGTGTGTCTGCCAAGGCAAAAGCTCACATCCTGAACATCCAGACTTCATAGAGTTACTCTGAACTGAGGCACTTGGAGCCAAACACCTCCTCCTTTGTGTGTCTTTACAGCTCACACACGCGTTTTCATACAATGTCAGGACGTGATTTTATTTACACAGCACTGGAGCTGCAAAACCGTTTCGTGATAAGTTACATCACAATATGTTATAACAACATACTGAACATTTTGTGGATATATTCAGTATCTAAAAATCACTTTCCAACTGCAAGTTTGGTTAAAAACAATAGCATAAAACCTGTCATGTTTTATTGGGATTCAAGGAGGACTTTGTGGGAAATTTTATTTTAACTGAATAAAAATAAATCAGTATCAGGAATCAGTTTTGGTTAGTATGCTTAAAATATGGCACTACATTGTTCGTCCAGATGGCAGAAAAAATAAACATTGTGACACATTGTACATCGTCACTGCACAAAGAAAACAGGTATCTCCAACACGGCAACTTTACAACAGAGGCCAAAAACCTTTAATTTGAATGGAAGTTAATGAAACCAGACGTCTTTCCAAGCAGTTTGGGGCCGTTTCTGTTGGTCCACGCTTCATGAAACTTTCACACAGTGTAAATAGCAGCTCATATGAGCAAATGAGGCACAAAACTAAAAATCAGCAAAAATGGAGATACATGAACACAATAGTGTGCAAAAGTTAGGAGAACTTTTCCATTGAAAGCATCTCTTCTGTACAAGCCTTTCAATGCCCAGCATCAGGAGAAACAGCAGAAAATATCCAACTCTTTTAGTCTTGTAACAGTGTTTTTACAGCTACACATCCTCTCAGACCCACAGTAATGAGCTCAGTTTCCTTCTCACAGCGGAAGATGGACAGAAACATTTGCAGATTTTGGTTTAATGGATTATGTGTTCATTTTTCAGTATTAAAGCTTTATCTATAGCTGTTTATCTAATGGTGACCCTTTTGGTGGCCTACCAGGTCTTGCTCAGTTGTTAGGAGTCCCATTTTTCTACATGGTTTAATCACTACAATTTCATTATTGCAATATATTTGTTTCCTTTTTTCCTTTATATCCCCCTTTCTTATGCAACTGAGTAATCTTATATGTATGCACATGAGAAATAAAAGTGTGAGACAGCTAAGCGGTGTCAGGGTAGTTATTTCAATGGATACTGGCGTATGTTTGAAGTCAGTCTCAGTTCTGGGAACAGCTCTTGCTGGGAGGACACAGCTGAAACTTGTTGGTTATAGTTGAATGGAATAGTTAACGTGGCAGCAGGTGTACAGAAGTAAAGAGCGCCAGACTTGATGTTATACTTAGTATTGAGGGGGTTTGTGTAATTGTCCATCAGTTTCTTACTATTTATTTTCTATTCACTATTGTAATTTGTCCTGTATGTATTTATTTTCTTCTGAGCCTCATTCTAAAAAAAGTCCTTGAGTTTTTGGACAAGGACACTGAATGAAAGATGTATAACAACAAATGCAGACACATACACAATATGACCTCGCTGTACCCAGACACTGAACAATAAGCGGTGACATCATCACAGACACGTCTGAGGGCAGACGCTTGCCTACAGGAGGAAGGCCAGCAAAGCCAAACATTCATCCTTCAGCCGGTCCACTCTTTAAACAAACCCACAGAGCCGCCCGGGCAAGCTGATTGGGAGTCGCTGATTGACCAGCGTAACACACGATGCCAGCTACAGTCCATGTGAACCTTCCCGAACCTGTCATTGCCAATATGAAGAATGGTCTGTAAACAACATGCTATCGTTATTATGGTATATTATGTTTCTATACGTTTTGGAGATATCAGTGTTTCACCAGTGTATGATAATTAAAGTATAAACCTCACTGTAACAATTAGTTGATCCAATGTCAGCCATTTGTGCCATTCTCATAATTGTGGCATGCCATTATGTCTAAAAGCCTGCAGATACCTAATCATCTAATGTTCCTCTATAATCTAGGCTATTAATAGGCAGTTTGTAATAGCGTTCTGTTAAAGCTTGACACTCGATGTTGGAACACGGCTGTGAGAATTAGATTACATTCAGTCACAAGTGCAGGTTATTTTCCGAGGTTGGATGATTAGTTCAGGATCACAAACTCCACTCCAACTTCTCCCAAAGGTATTCTCCACTGCTTCATTCCACTGCTCTCCCAATGCTGGAGAGCTTTATAGCCCTTTGGTTGATGCTTGGCATTGGCTACGGTGATCCTAGGCTCATGTGCAGCTGCTTCGAAGCATAGCATTCAATTGGCAAAGCTTTTCTATGGGGATTGTACAAGCTCTGTGTGTGCATAACTGATTTTTCCTCCCATTTCCTTTAGAAAGTCACTGTTCTTAGGCTTTCTGTAGCACTGCTGCTTTGGTGGTTGACCTTAAGAAAACAATAAGTACACTCCATTACCAAAAGAACAGTTGAACAAATAGTGGCAGTCTTAAGGAATCGACTGACAGGAATGATAATTGGTGGGGAGATTGGAAATCGCGAGACATGCGAATGATTCAAGTTTCACGCTGGGCCGCACGTTTGATGTAAGCAAGGACTGCCTTGCCACTGTACCTGACTGAACCACCAGCTACGATTGCAGGCATTCAGCGAGCAGGGATGCCCTCCATTAGTCATCCTGTTAGCGCCAGCACCACTGGCAGATGGGTGCACAACATAAGGCTACATGCACTGTGACAACGACTGCCCCAAACGCCACGTTGACGTCACCACTGCACGACACTGCAATGCTGTCGTGCCAGTCTGTCATGGGTGACAGCGGGTCATCTTGGTGGAGACTACCAACAACTCTGTGGATGGAGGTATTGTGGTCAGCACCCAGATGAACGGTTTGTAGTCACGTATCACATGTTCAGAAGGCCCGGTGATACTCCACCTCTAACCTTATCGCAAAATCTGCAGGAACTGTGTGAGAATATTCAAGCTGCATGGGTGGATCATCACAGGACACCATCAGGAACCTCTACAATACCATGTTGTGACGTCCTGCAGGCAAACATGGTGACCCGATGCCATACTGAGAGATATTGCTTTTGTTGTGTAGCTAAATAAATATTGCCCATATCAGTCTAAATTAATAATTATTGTTTCTGGTAACCTTTACCTCCCTTCTAGCACTGCAATGCGACACTTCCTTCTGGGTGATATTCTTGTGGTGTTGTGTGTACTATAAAACATACTGTATATATATTAGTTCTGCCATATAAGTTCTCATGTACATACACACATGCATGGAAAACACTGCCCCTGATGTGTGGAAAGACTGAGCAGCTCATCCAGGATTTCCCCCTTTGTCCTGATGTGTCTATCCACTAGGAAAACATTTAGAGTAAACAAAGTTTTCACATTCATAATGGATTCAAAATAAAGGTTTATTAAGAAACTCAGATTACAATCGCACTCCTACCCAACGCACACTACCTGTTAATACTTAGCACTATGAAAATCCAGAGCTGAAAATAGTCTACAGTGAAAAGTCTCTAGAGCTGCATGGAACTGACTTTAGTTGCCACCAGCTCTTGGTCTGTTATCAGTGTTTAGCCACCCGTCGATTTGCATGAGGAGGCACAGGATTTGCATAAGGCCCACAGTCCTTTAGCTGCAAGGACACGGCTCAGCAGATCATCTAGGCTCGAGCAGTCCGTTCCCTACAGCCTCTTCATACGCTCACTCCCCAAAGTCTTCTCAAATACTCCACTGGGGCTGCACAATATTGCTATATATATATATATACACATCAATAATGTGATGCGTGATGTTCTTGTGCAACAACAACATATATGGGAACAGACCTTGTTTCTTCCTAGTATAAAGTGAAGATATTTTGTATCATTACTTAATTAATATATAGAATTGGAACAATTTCTTCAGAATAATGTTCAGGCAAGTTCAAATAACATTAATCAAAAGGAAATTTAACATTTCACTTATGAACACTTAATGTGTAAAATTGGCCAACATTATTTAAAAATATTTCACTTTAGTTGCATGTCGTAAATACCATGAAAGCAAACCCACTGAAAACCCACTTAGTGTTAATGGCTGTATTTAGTCACATTTAAAAATGCCATAAAATCAAATACAGTTTTTACATTCACAATGTGGGACAGTTCAGTAAATGCAGTATAAGTGACATACTATAAACCTCATGCACTGCTGTGCCTCCTTCAAATACAACTGTATTTTGCATTTGCAAAAGAGAGCAGTAAAATGGGCTGATTCCACAATCCTAAACTGTTACACAACAGACTCTAATTTACATAAAGCAAAGATAAAGCTACTGCCTCAGCGGTCGACATTGAAGACTAAGGAGAGAAGCAGTTAAAGTTTTATTAGCATCACCACCCCACCAAGCAACCTGTAAGTAGCAGCCATGCTGTGTGAGCTAATCCACCTTTTAAAGGTAGAAGCAGATCATCTTAATCTTAACGTTTTATGGTGAGTAACAGCTTTAATCTACTAATGTTAGCTATGGGAAGTCCCAAGTAGATAACGTTAGCATAGCTAGCATAGCCTCTACAAGCTGTAGCATGTAAGGTGGAACAGAACGTTTGATTGAGAAGCTGGTGAATAAGCCAGTTTCAGCCTTCGTTAAATCTGACAATCAACTATGCCTTTTGACCTATACCTTTTGACTAGGCTGTCTCTCTGAAAACCAGCAAGTCAGAGAAATCATTAAATTATTCATCAGGTTTCTGTCTAGGGCCAAATCATAGGATGTAAACGGGCACATAAAACCACATCTGGGAATTTTCCACCCCGGCCAAAATCATATACCTTCGATGCAGACATTTAAAATGCCCTGCATTGGATTGGCAGTCTGTCCAGAGTGTTTTGTGCCTTTGGCTTAGAAAAGAAATGAATGAACAGACATTTAAAATGCTAAATAAATTATTTCTATGGCACCGTTCACAGCAAATCAGCAATAATCCGACAGTGCGCACACACACACACATGCTCCCCTCGCAGACCAATACACTTAACACACACTTGACTCCTGCACAGACCCTTGTCATTAGAATCATCTTACAGGGCCGTAATGTCATCACAGTGTCTGTCTGCCATGTCTCCCACTCTCTCTGTCTAACACACACACACACACGCACACACATCTTCTGACAAATTAACACGTAAGTGCCGATGTGAGGGCAAACAGCCACCAATCAATCCTGGCTCATTTCGGGCAGAGTGCCCAGGGCGGACAGTGAGAAAGGACTTTTGTTCTTGGCTCTGTTTCCTAGATGTGCACATCAAGTACTCTCAGCCGGTATTATTACTGTGCCAGCGCTGCAGTAAATTACAAGAGGGCACAATTGGCTATAGTCACAGTAAACTGGCAAAGCCAAATGAGTTCAATTTAATGTTTCATCACTTTCCTGCAGGGAGGCTCATGAAGCAACCTTAGGAGGTGTCTGAAAGTATGAGTGAAAGCAGGAACCCTAACGCTACCATGACATGGTGAAACTTTTTGAAGTTTTTGAAACTTGAAACTAGTTTCACGCTGTGTGAAACACAATTCAGTCACCATGTAATACAGTGCAGATATAAGCACATTCTTATCCTATCAGCTATTGCATTAGTTTGGAATGTTAGTAAGTTGTACTTTTCCTATATTACATCATATTGGTTTATGACTTTTTATTTGCAATTTGCATAATTTTAAAAGGAATAACCATGATATGCAAATTACAATACAACAGACTACAAAAGAAGCATGCAAATACAATCACATCAGCTGGCTAGAAAGTAAAAGAAGTGGTCCAGCAAATAAATAATAATAAATAAATAAATTTAAGAAGTAGCTTAGTCAAAACATAATTACCTTCTTTAGGTTAGTGCTAAAGCTGAAGGCTAACATTCCTTACAAACAATAGAAGTGGACAGTCACCTAAATATTTTGTAAATCTAAATCTTATGCCCAAAACTTTATATTCATTAAGGTCTTCATTAAGGTGGCACAGACTTGCCTATATGGGTTAGGGAACAGTAAGACCTATAAACTAGGGTGGGTAACAGGAATGATATTGTTATTGTGATCAATCATTCTTTATATTTTGACTGGTAGTGTGCAAGATTTCTACCACATAAAGACAAACATTCCCGTAAAGGTTTATACGCCACTTATATACATTATAAGTCACATTTACACATAAAAAACACTATGCTTGAGATAAACTCTTGTAAAGCACACAGCCAAAAATACTGTCGAATGTTGTGATACATCTGTAAATCATCCGTCTCATATGTACATCTCTCTCTCTCACTCAAGCTTTCATCGCCAGCTGGCAGACACGGCTAGAATATGGTCTATATTACAACTTTAGTGTAGCGCTAAAGCTCTGAGGCTAGCGTTCCTTACGAACATAAGAAGCCGGTAGTCCCTTAAATCTTATCATAATCAAAACTTTACGCTCAGAAATTCTGATAACCCATCTAAACAACATTCAGGGCTTTAATACTGCGGCAAAGATTTGTCAATGTGGGTTAAGGAACAGTGTGACTATAAACTAGGGCTGGGTACCATCACAAAATACATTGTTATCATGATAAATGACTCATTATTAAGAGAGCAAAATGACCCCCGTTTAACTGCAGCAGGCAGGCAGTTTAGACAGTGGTGATGTGGTGTAACTGACTCCTCCGGGTGTTCATGCATGTTATGCAGCAAATGGATTTTACTTTCACAATTTCTGTTGTTTCCATTCATAAACACGAATATTATGTTAGAAAACACAGGATAATTGGTTATTTGTAATTAAAAGTAGTGTTCTTTTTTATGGTTAACTGTTAGTCATGTGTCTTACACTGCGTCAGCAGGTCTGACGACTCATGAGGTCTTAGAAGTGGTTTGAGAGAGGTTTAGGGGATGTACTTATGAATAAGATTTGAGTGACTACTGACTGTTAGTTTCTAGAGAGAGCAATGTTATTAGTAGAGTCATAATTCCAGCACTAAAGAGGTAAACCAAACATGTCTTGGCAGACTGATTACGTTTGGAGTAAACGGGAAAACTAAATACTCTACCTGTTACTGTACTAGTTAAGTAGTTATCAGCAAATGAGCAACGTTAGTTTTTTTTTGTTTGCCCATGATGTTAGAATGCTTGCGATGGTTAGAGCTTGTTAAGTGCGGTTGTAGAACGTTTTACACAATGCAACACAAGTGAAAATTACTTTCAGGCTAGTTTCAAGTAAATCAAGCTTCAGACAAACACGATTTCTGTGTGTCTTTTTCTGGGGTGTTAGTGATACATGGGGCCTCTGTGTGTAAGCTGACCTCAGTCCCCTTACTGGGAGGGAGGCAGTTCACATCCTCGGAACACAGGCTTGCATCGTAGAGTTACAGAAGAGCCACACAGGCGCAGGGAGCATGTGGCCTACGTGTGTTCAGGGGTGGAAGAGTGTGTGTGGGTGGCAGTGACCTCTCTTTGTCCTATGAGCCCCTTTTTCAAAGATCCCACAGCAATGTGGGATCATCTCTGTCCCCAGAGAGACTCACACTTAGCCGAGTCAGCTCACACTACCTCCACCCACGCTGAACCACACACAGACTGTCACTGCACCCTCACACATACAAAACCACAAATACCCTACAGGCCTGCTTACCGACCCGAGTCCACCAGAATCCAAATATCAGGTACAGGCTCAGCAATGGGCTTGATTTTACAAAGGATTCTCTTTTTGTAGATTCTGCGAACTCATGCATTTTACTCTCTTGAGCTCTCTCTCATCTCTCTCTTTTTTCCCCCTCATCTCTCTCTTTTTCTATCGTAACATTATAGCCTGTAGCTGCGTTCAGAATAGCTCTGGAGTGTAACGAGTGGGTGGATGCAGTCCTGGATGAAACTGGGAATGATGAGAGGGATGTGCTGGGTTGATAAATCGTGAAAGGGGATCTTTGCTCTTGCTTGTTATGCTCGATCAAGAGTTTTAGGCATTCATGCAAGTAGCATGAGGAAGCAGCATGAGGAAGTGTAGCACAGCAGGGCTAACAGCTGGTCACAGAAGGGTGGATGTTGTTTACCACCAGGAAAGATCCGAAATTCCATAAAAATATACCAATAATAAACAGTGTTAGCATATTACAGATGTGAGAGATACCAGTTTAGCCTGGCATATTTACGGTTGACCAATTTAAGCAATGATTAATAAAGCATAGCTCTGGAAAACCATATCTGCAATATCCATTTCTGTTAGCTGCTGTACAGATATACAAGAGTTAAGGCGGCCCTGGCCACTCAAAGCCAATGAATCTTGTGGCCAGAACCATATGAGACAAACGCATTGAGAGCACACAGTGGCAAAAATACTGCAGATCATCTGTAAATCATTTGTTTCATATGTACATCTCTCTCTCTCTCTCTCTCTCTCTATAGCTTTCATCGCCAGCTGCCACACACTGCTACAATATGGTAACTATTATAAGTCATCCAGATTATGAGTATTAGATAAGAAGCTGTGGAGCATCTTGGCTTGTAGCGGCAGTCAGGCCTGAGACTGAAGGATAGCTTGAAGTAGCTGGACAAGCAAGGGATGCCATAGGCAAAGCCAGCTAGACTTCATTCTAGGCTAATGACTAATGACTAATAAATCTCCAAAAGATCAGCAGAATGTGTGCTGGCACGTATTTGAAGTGTGTGAAGCTACCACTTTAGTAAGTCACTCTGTAAACTGGTATACTACAGCCTTCTCTGTTGATGCACAGGGCAGCCATCTTGGATTTAGAGGCCAGGGCTGGTGAGGCACACCTAAGTTTCCAAGTAAGTAGAAAATCTGACTTGTGGGGGCATTCCAGTTGAAAATTCCGACTTCCCAGTGTCAAGTCAACAAGTCATTACTATGTTTTGCCTTGTCTGTAAGCTGTTTTATCTGCATGTATTTGTGGCATCTTGGTAACGACAAAGAAGTTGTTCACCTGGTTGTTCACCTGGTATACTGCCCACTACCAACCCTCTGTACATAACTGTATCAACAGCACGGTTAGCAATTAAATAACCCATATCACCAACAAATCTATTCAGCTCTAATTTCTATTTCTCTCTTAACCTTCTCTCCATCCACTGTCTCATCTATAACCACACTCTGCTTTTCCTCTTCTCTCTTTGCTCTCTCTTTTTCTTGTGAATTAAAACTGGGTCCTGTGGTCATGCACCTAATGCAGTGAGATGACGCAAATGTGTCCCAGAGATTAGGATTAGTCTGTTCCGTCATGCACAACCGCACATAAATACACACAATAAAACACATGCGCACACACACACATACACACATACACACACACACACGCGTGCACACACACGCACACGCGCGCACACACACGCACACACGCGCACACACACACACCTGATGATGAGCTGAAGCAGCTGCTGCTGAAAGCCTGTGTGCCCTGCCCTTACCTCCACTTCATACACACACACACACACACACACACACACACACACACTTCAGAATTTAATGACTCGCAGCATGACAACGCATACAGGACCCATTGATCCTGAACAGAGCATAACAAAAACACACATGAGTCACATTTAGTTATGTGCAGGTAACAGAAGCCTCGAATTTACATAACAATTAAGAAAATGACAGCAGTTAACACTTAAACCACAATCTTCCAGCGAGTTTTAGACCATTTTAAATTCTGAAGTGAACTTGAGGGCGAACACAGTGACGGCACACAGGGTCAGGATGTACGCTGAAGCTAATCTCAAATAAAATAAATATAAATCTGCATGAACGCATTTAGTAACAGTTACCATTGTAGTATGCATTGTAGTAAACTTTACTAGTAGTAATCTGGTATTAAAGAACAGAATTGGCACGATGCACAAAATCTGGTCTGTAGTCTGTAGTCGCTTTGAATTTTCCCTGAGCAAAATCCAATTTGTTCTAAAACGTAACTAGCACCAGTACTACTTACTATGGAGATACATTTATCCAGCACAGCTCAGCAGCCACTTTTCTTCAACGGGGTAATCATTTATATAGGATATCACATCATTCAGCGTAGTATCAAGTATGTCCATATTCAGGAATATTAGTGTCTTGATATAATTTGCATGAAACTAATAAATTAATAACCTTTTTTTCAACCAGCAGTATTTTATTCACTGGCACTGGGTTCTGCTGCCACAGTCCCTCAGCTGTCACTGGGCACAAGCCTGATCACACCGTATGTGGTAAAGAGAGACCCTGATGAACAGAGGAAGAACTTTTCCAAGGCAACGTGAGGGCATGCCTGCTTTAGATCTTCAAAAAAGGACAAGGTGTCTTGGAATGTGCGAGTTCATGTGTGCATGTGCATGACGTGTTGATTGACCTTAACTCTGTTTTGGGTCTGAGGAGTGCACAGGATGTCTTTAGTGTAAACTCCAGAGAGTCACTCGTCTCTCTGCTCTTAACAGAGCTCGTTTAGCAAAGCCTCTTCTGAGCTCAGTCATATGGAAACTTCCGCCCCTTACTTCTGCTCACTCCTGAGAACAAACTCAGCACAATCATCACTAAAGCACAGAACAGGACAAAGAGAAAGAAGACAATTCTCCCGTCTGGTCAAAAAGCTCACCATTCGCCGCACTAAAACACTTACATAACCATACAGGCTCCACATAACCCCCAGGGTCTTTATCTAATGAGAAAAGCTGTACTGCATTTTCACAGTACACTGTAGATTAGAGGGAGGGTGCTTCATGCCTTTATCTCTCGGTTTAATCATCTGGTTTGACAAGACAGAGAACAAAGTCAAAATCTTAGTAGTAATTCACACTAAACACAATACACTTACAATATGATGCTTCTGATGAGGTCTGATCAATTGGAACAGGAACGATACACCAGAAAAAACATTTCTCAAAATTAGAACTACAGTGCAGGTTCACATGACGCTGCATGTGGAGTCATAACCCCAACAACAAACTGTAAGTAGAGGCCATGCTGTGTGAGTTTATCCACTGATAGGTGGTTGAAACTGGAAGCTTCACAGTGAGTAACAGCTTTAATTAAAAAACTAGTAGCTGGTATAGGTAACGTAACTACAAGAAAGCTCCAAGTAACTAACGTTAGCATAGCTAACTAAACCACATGATGATGCTAGGGCTGTGGACAATACCCGTATTACTGCAATACTACGTCATGTGATGCCAACCCCGTCAACTTTAGACATGCTTGGCATCACTCTACTCACTTTATTAACAGGTCTCCGTTGCTGAGCTGAGAAAGACTAGACTGTAACGTTACCTGTTTATCTAAAAGACTGTGTGGTGGCAGTATCTTGCTGCTCCAAAATGAATTTCAAGTGCTCCCGTCATACTGATCATAACGAGTAATCGGTATTCAGTGCCCCGAAAGCGACTTCAGTCTTTAGCCAGCGTCTTTAGTTCATTTTAAACTAAACTAGCACTCTGGACGTCTGTGTTTGCCTTTAGGTTCTGTTGTGCCGTTTACTGGATAGGAAAAGATTAACCATTTACAAATGGATACAGGAGAGCTCTATCATGTAATCACTGAGAATACTCTAACTACAGAAGTGCTATCGTGGTCTCAAAGAGAAGGGATTGGGGGGTTTGAGCTTCATACTGTCCTAGCCCTAGATGACACAGCTTATTACAAAGACGATCGATTAACTTTGCAGCCTGTGTCTATTTCGTTGCTTCTGTGCAACCACTGAAGTGTCTGCAACCAGCCAATCAGAGCAGAGCTCGTCAAATTATTCATGAGCTCACCAAAACTTTCATGCTCCTTTATTTCTAGGGCCAACTCCTAGGGTATAAATGGTCATGTAAAGGTGCATCTGGCCATTTTTTACCCAGACCAAGGCCACATACCTTCTATGGAGATCAATTTAAAATGCTGAACAAATGCATTCTATGGTACCTTTAATGAGCTCTATTAAAGGTTTAACTTAATAAACATAAAATAGATTAGTCGAGAACTTAATCTGAATTAGCTATTCTGCAAGCACACTATGCAGATGTTTAAAGCCATATCAAACGTGATACTGCTGAATGCTGTGATTGCATCCGCATCAGCAAAGCTGACAGGGAACATGACATGATTGGTTTTATTTAATTTAATGCTTATTTAATTGTTTTTGTTTATGTTGTTCTTAGGCTGAAATTCTTCTCACTTTACTGACTTGCTCATCTGTAAGTCAGTAAAGGTGAGTCTCCATCACTGACATATATATTTCTTATTCAGCATGTTGCTGTCAATACATAAATGTAAACAGGACCAATTATGCTTTCTATTTCTGCATGTCAATATATAAATGTAAACAGGACACAGATGCCTGGGGTTATCAAGATTAATTAGTGTCAATCACACTGCTAGTTTCCTGCCTTGCCCATCACAGATGTAAACAGAGAAGTAAATAATCCTTTGTTTCAATTAGGGATAATTCTGACTGCCATGTTCACAGTCATGATAAATTGCAGAGAGACTGAATGAGGTTCTCCACGAAAAGCCACAATCTGTGCGCTGCACCCACACTCCACACATAACCCGGACCGAGACGCCTGCATTATGAAAAGGCTGTCTGGTTTGAGCTATTATTTAACTAGCTAAGAGTGACCAAGCTGACCTCGTCTTCTCTTCACTATTGTACTTGTCCTCCCTTGAGACAGCCCAAAATAGGTCATGGCTGTGGCACAACAGGTAGAGAACAGAAGTTGTGGGCTGTTCTCTCATAGGTCTTCCTGTGCTACAATTCTACAGAGACTGCAGTGGCCCCTGTTTTGACTGCCACCGTGGTGCCAGAAACAGAAACAATCAGCTCATGTGACGATAACACAGGAGTTCGCTGAAGCCCAGGGAGAGATTCGAGCCTGATGTCCTGATTTGAAGATGACACTGTAATGATAATAACTCTCTGAATTTTTCAAGTGGGAGTTATTGTTGACTTATTGAAACTCCCAAGAGACATACCGCTGATGAGATATGAAGCTGAAACTAAAACCAGATACAGCTTTGAGCATTTGGCATTTACCTGAAAGGCAGGAGAAGTGACCTGAAGAGCTTGTACACCTGTTAAAGAGGTGTTATCTTGTCTTCCTGACAAAGGGGGACAGAGTACACGACTCCATTACTCCAATAACAGTGTGGATACTCAAATATTACCCCAACACAAGTAAAATCTGTTCAATCAAAATAATAAAAAAATAATAATAAAAAAAGTATCGCTGCCATAATGAATTTACACAGCCTAATGACTCTGAAACAGCCTACTGAACACATTGCCTTCATTTACTTAAAATTACTACACTCATCATCAAAAGAATAGATGCAGCCAGAAGGAAGGAAGATAAAAGCTACCAGGAACAATAAATGCAGAAACCTTTAGACCAATATGGGTAATATTTATTGAGCTACTCATACATAAGTAGTGCCTCCATATTTGCTAACACAACATGCCAGTCATCTTGGCATGGAGTCGTATAGGTTCCTAATGGTGTCCTGTCATAATCCACCCCATGCAGCTAGAATATTCGCACACAGTTTTCCCCCCTACAGCAGATTTTGTGGCAGGGGTGGAGGTGGAGTGACACCAGGCCTTCTGGACGCATGACACATGACTACAAAACCGTTAACCTTGGTGCTGACAGCGGTACCTCCACACACAGATTTGTTGGTTTTCACCTAGATGAAAGGAGGACACTGAGGATGACCCGGTGTTTGAAACATTTGCATGTGTCACAATGTCAAACCTTCCCACCAAGTTTGATTCTTTCTGGGTGTAACTGTTTCTGCAACTGTCCAGTTTTGATGATGAGTGTGTATTTCTGAATGGACTGTAGTCAATAATACTTTATCATCATACTCTAAAGTATGACAAATGAGAACTAGAAATGCAGTACACTCAAAAGTACAAATATTCAAACTGTACTTAAGAACATGCACCTAATTACTGCCCAACCCCTGGTAACTGAGTATAAGTGACTGTCACAGTATGAGGCATTTACAGTGTGGTAAAATAATTTCCAATCCATTATATCTATTATATTATACTATGAAAGTTTGGCTCCTTAAAATTATGTCATCAGAAGTATGAGTTATCAGACTTGAGTGTCAATGAACATAAACAAAAAAGGCCTGACAGATGTACTATAACTTTTGGAGTGTAATGGAATCCAAATATCTACAACAAAATATTATCCATAATAGTATAAGACTAATACTCTATAATATCAACGGTGACATCTGGTTGCCCCATGTAGCCCCTATCCCAGGTTGAGCCCTGAGTATTAGTAAAGACTATGTGCAAAATTATCCCTTTCAAAATAAAGCTAGCTAGCATAAACACCGCTTTGTAGAAAAGCCTTTCTATGCAATAAGCCTTTCAGTTTATTTTTAATGCAACCCAACAGTGATTTCACTCATATTAGAATAGTATATTAGACTATGGAGAGACAACAATCATAACTGAGAACAGCACTGAGAAATGACTCTCTGAATGGTCTTTGAGTGGTTTGGCCATCAGCATAATAGTCATTTTCCTCTCTATGCCACATTATTGATTTTATTGATTTCTTGGAGAATAATGAGAAGCTCCATTCAAACATAGACCCAAGAGGTCACATAAGCTCTCCTATGGTTGAGACCCAATTTTAGAAATCCTTAAGACAAATGATCCAATGATAAGACCATAGAGGACCTTAATAAGAGACCAGGGTTTTACCAGTGTGGGAACATTGCAGTAAATCTTGACTGGTTCTCCTACAAAATTAACGTTGCTGGAATACAAGGTTTTGTTATGACATCTACAATGCCATGAAAATATACAACCACATGACTTTATTGATCTGGTTTGAGCCAGGCAGCCTTGTATCCACCCTTCAGTATAAATGACACTGTCCAATAAGTAAGTGACCACTGTCGTATCCAGCGTAGTGCGCTAACGTCTGTCACCACAGACGCCATATGATAATCAACCTCCTCCTCCCCAGCAAAGGCCAGGACGACTGGGGACAGCAAGCTGTCATATTGTGGCTGCTTCAGCGTGGCCAGTTTCTTTGGCTCAGCTGTCTAATATCCCTTTAGGGACTTTGGCTAACTCCATTATTGCCACCTATGCCTTGCTTTACCAATGAAGGTGAGCAGGGTGAGATCAAGGGAAGAGACCCAGCAGGAAGACAACCCAGCGGATTGATTAAATGGAGGACAGTTGGATGGCAC
Organism: Prochilodus magdalenae; assembly: GCA_024036415.1. Taxonomy (NCBI): domain Eukaryota; kingdom Metazoa; phylum Chordata; class Actinopteri; order Characiformes; family Prochilodontidae; genus Prochilodus; species Prochilodus magdalenae. Next base: position 697,480 of record JAMWET010003670.1, on the reverse strand, counting down.
AGGTGGTGGAAAGAGTAAGCAATGAGTGCCAACATGCTGTTGTCCTTGTCTGGCACTGCCTCTCCTGATGCCTGTAGTACTGTTGCCAGAACGCCCTGCCCAGTTCCAGCAGGGGCAAGGAAAGGTGAGAGAAGAAGAAAGTAGGGATGCACTATACAGGACTGGTCAATGTGTAATTTCCAAAACATCAAAATGTAATTGCTAATACCAGTCTGACTGCTTTACAATAAAGAGAAAGTAAAATTGCTGTTTTTTTTGTTTGTTTTTTTTTTTAAATAAATGGGTCTGGACCTTAGATGACATAACATCCTCACATATTAAATCATAGTGACAATACTGGTGAGAAAAACAAATATATACGTTCTCCCAAATTGTTCAGCCTTGTTTTAAGTGAGGGTATTGGTACCAGAATTGGCCACCACATGTCGTTAATTATTGGTTTCGGTTAAATGCCAAACTCCCTGACTTTTTCCAGACGTGCACTGACTAAAAAGCCAAATTTCCATGACCTGTGATGGAAAAATAAGAGACAAAAACCAGCCACAGTATCTTGAAACCATAAATTTAATAAACCATAAAGTTTTATTTATTAGTTTGTAGCAAGGTTTCACTGCTTAAACACAGTTCACAATTAATGTAATTTTTCCTGGTATGTTTACCTTTGTTATCAGGTACAGGAGACTGCATATGTTGGCTGAAGTGATTGTGAGTTGCCGATGAGCGGGAAGGGGATAAATGAGCAGAGAAAAGCAAATAGGCATTAAAATCTCTTAAATTTTAACAAACAAAACTGCCTGATATTTCACTGGCCAAATATGGATCCCTGAAATCAACTCAATAACCCATGGAAACCTTTTTTTGGTCCAGAAATTCTAAATTGCCGCATACCCCTGAAGAAATAGAGCAGAAACCAACACCCAAGCCGCCAAGTTTACCATTACACTTCATGGACCACTATAGCTTATAGGTTCCAGTCATAAACCCTTCTACTGTAAGACGGTGGGTTTTAATTGAATAGCATGCAGTGCAGTGCCTGCCATGCCCCTCTCTTCATCATGCAAGCTACTTTGTTAGATTGAAATACCATGTACCCATAACTCAGTGGCTGACTACTGCATGTTCACACAAGTCCAGCACAGTGCCCGTGTTGGCATTCAGACAAGCAAACAAACACACAAACAAACACACAAACACACACACACGCATGTGCAGGCTTGCGGCTAGTAAGTAAACCCTACAAAGCATAATCGTGCTTGTTCAACTCTATTATTCTAAAACTGTTTATCTTTTTGACTGCTTATCCTTTGACTGCACCAATACAAAACCTAACAGCCCCTGTAGTAGCCTGTCATTCTCTGTTACCCAATCAATTAACAGTACAGCAAAAGAACTGAGCTCATACCCTACAATCCCACATTGAGCCAACAGCCTACAACTCCCAGAGGGACGTTCAGGAGCCGATCCCTGAGAGGGGCCTACAGGATGGGATTACGCCCATTATAAAGATCTAAAGAAAGCGCTATACGCAGCACAGTCATGGGCTTGGTTGGTCTGTGGGAAAGCGAGGGGCTGCTCTGCTGTATGAGTGCAACTTTAAAACATAGGCATAATAGCCTGTTAAATAAACAATGGCACAGACAGAGCAGAGACTGGAGGAGGTCAAGAATGTTATGGATAGTGTGTTGGAGTGGGTGTAGGAGTTGAATTGGAGTGGATAGAGTGATCGTGTGTGTGTATGAGAGAGAGAGAGAGAGAGAGAGAGAAAATTGTAGTATTGTATGCAAGAGGAAAAGTAAGCATGTGTGTGTGAGTGATAATTTATTTGTGTCACATGTTTGACATTATTAACACGTTTTCTTGTTTGACCATTTAAACCATGCACAGCCATCCGTATACTTCTTTTTGGGTGAAGTAAGTCTTTTTCAGGTCATATTTAAGTAAATAAGACAAAAGGGATGAATCGCCTAAACTTTATTAAATTGAAATTGATTAAATTGACATTCTTAAGTTTTAAGTTTAATCACATGTGATAGCTCTAGTAACACTCGGTCACAAAACCAGCAAAGAACTGGTTTTATCGCTGTAACAGGATTGTGGAAATTCAACAAGCAGTGATGCCCACCATGGCATTGGCACCATTAACACAACAGCAGCAATACCAAAGACTCCAATGGTGTCGTGCCAGACTGTCATGGAGTGACTCAGAATGGCAGTAGGTCATCTTCAGTGACTCTTGGTGGAGATGACCAACAAATCTGTGTGTGGAGGCACCATGGTCAGCACCAAGATGAACGTTTGGTGTCGTGCGTCACACAGCCAGAAGGCCTGGTGTCACACCACCTCCACCCCTACTGCAAAATCTGCAGGATCCATGTGAGAATTTTGAGCTACATGGGATGGATAATCACAGAACACAGTTAGGAACTCCATACTAGAAATTCTACAACTCCAAGACACAACTTCTGTATGTGCAGCTCAACAAATATTGCCAGTCTTATTTTTTCTTTCATTGTGCAGCTCCAGTGCATGTGTGCCTAAGATGCAGCCACAGGCACAATAGTACTAGGGCAACACAAGTCTCTATCCTAAATTCAGCTGCCTAGCAAGTGAAGCCACACTATTCCACCCCAGCAGAGCAGATTCCAGGTCAGTTCACATACACACTCACACACACACACACACACACACCAATCCACAACCTAGAAAGGCAGAACTAAGGAACTGGTCCTTTATAGACAATTAAGGCTACTTCCACCAGACACAGGCTCTAAAATGCTGACAAAGCACGGACACACGTGGACCCAAAACATAAACAGGAGCATACAAAATATAAGCAGGCCATGAGAGCTAAAACAGGAAACAATTTATGGAAATGCACGATCCAGAAAAAGAACAAACATGAAGACATGTGAAAGGAAAGAGGTACGCACACATTCACACACGCGCACGCACACACACACACACATTCATATACTAACATGGGAGAAGCCTCAGTAAACTCCCAGTGGCCAGGTTCAGTTACCTCCTCCTGCTGCTGCTGCTTCAAAGTCAGACTGACCGAGAACTGCAGCAAGGCGTGGCAGCGTGTTGGTGTCTGTGTGTGCCATTGACAAAGAAAGAGAAAGACCCCTACAAAATGAGTACTATATTACACTCATATTACAGTATATCGTTGCAGCCATTGTAACTGTCATAGTAATTCATAATTATGAATAAATAAATAAATATAACTGAACAGAAATAAAAAAAAAATACAAAATATTAATAAGCTGTTCCTGTTAATGGTTTGTTTTTGTGCTGTTTTATTGAAATACAGCATTCAATATTATGGAAATATGATAAGTCAAACTGCATTTTGCTCACCTAGTTTAGCTGTATGTAGGTTTTATCCTCTCCCCAATCCCCCCATGACCTGTCAGACCAAATGTGTACCCTGACTAGTGCAGAGAAAATGCCTGTGTAACAGTGTAGCATCACAATTATAGAAATCCACAATTATAGAAATCCAAAACGTTACGTCCCAATAGCATTGCAGTCCAACTATTTCTTCTGGTTGCTAGTATATTTCTGATGATGGGTGTAGAGTTTGACCAGAGGTGTCCACACCTTGGCATTCCTATTTGTAGGGGAGTGGATGCAAATTACATGGATTAGGGAAGTTAGTAGAATTCTTCAACGTTGGAAATATTCCACAGGAAATACATGAGCTTAAACACATCAGTCAAAAAAGCTTCTCTGTCCTTTAAATAGACCTCAAGGTTAATCAGTTTTAATTTGCACATTAACCTCAAATCATCAAACATTCATGCATTAATGTGCCACAGCCGGGTGATAATTAACCCCAGCGCTACACTCGGCTTTTTTTAGCGCTTCTATATGGGCAAATTCACTGCTCAGCATATCTCCACGACCCTGCTGAGAGTAGCCGGTTGTGCATGGGGCAGCCTGTGCATTCGTGGCCCAGGATGACCCCCCCTTGGAGGCGGGGGAGGGAGAAGAAGCAGTCTTTTTGATTCAGAATGCCTGGAGCTCCTCCCTGGGGATCACCCTGCCAGATTAGCTAAATGCCATCTCTGCATACGCAGTGGAGTTAAGAGTTTAGCGTGCACGAGTGAGTGTCTGTGTGGAGAAGGGAGAGACTCGCACACAGAGCTCCCTAAACGTCACGTCTGTCACAACTGCTCAAGGTGAGAAATGGAAATGCGATCCACATTCAGGGCAAATGGACAGAGGAAGACACAGCCAGCCTGAGCTACACACAATGCATCTAGGAATTCAATGGCCCAGCTTTAAAATGGAGGAGACACTTGACTCCATTAGCGCCTCGATGCACACTTAAACCTCCATTTCTTCCATTCACTCTCTGGTACTTACATCCGGCCTAATAATTTATGAATGCTAACACGTTTGTTGAAGTCCACACATAGCAGTAATAAATGTGTGTTCTGAGTTTGTCACTAATGTTCTATTGTCCAGTCAATCAATTCTGGATGATTCAAATATGACAAATGCATATAATTTGGTTCCATAACTGCATTCTCTGTTCTAAAACGCTGGGGGCATTTCAGAACTGATCAGGTTCAGAAACTGTAGGAATTGTAGGAATGTTAATTGTAGGAAAGTGTCAACTACCAGTATGACCTGAAAAATGGACGCTCTGCCGGCCACGATGCTAGAACAGAATTAAAATCATGATCTAAACTATATAACACATAAATGATTGCTTGACTCATCTATTTGGGAGGAATGGATGACATTCGTGAGTCAGTTGGGAGGCACGAACTGCGGTTAGCCGGTAGGCAACTATTAGGTCTAAATGGCTTCTGTTGAGGTATTGCCCCTGACAGAGGACTGGGAGTTGAAACAACGGACAGTTCAGCCTAAAATCAGACGTGTGGCCACTCTGGTCTGGTAGCACCGTTAGCCTGGCTGAAGTTGTCTGAGATGGGCCAGCGAGGAGTACCGCTGTGTAAAATACAGTCACTAGACGCTGATGTAGTTGATGCTAATGCACTCAAGTTTATATGACATTATTGGGTTAGTGGTGTGTCCATGCTTAGCATGGTTCCAGTGCGTCATAGCCATGATTTCAGGTCTGCACAAAAACCTTGAACACAACAATAATGAAAATACTGTCTAATGATCTAAATCCACAGTTCACTCGTCACAGTTCACATGCATTATGATGCTGACAATATATCAGACACAGTATATCAGATCTCAATTATAAGCTACTGCTGACATGGGGGCCAATTTGTTGTTGTTGCTGTTTTTGTTTCTAGCCTACCTTGTTTCATTTAGATACATATAACAGTGGTACTCAGGCACTAGAAACTAGAAACAGAATGTTATATATGGCTCTAAACAAAGATTGGTACAATTACTCATTCTGTCCTATCTCTCAATAAGTGCAATAACCGAGCATGCGGGTAAAGCATAGTACTTATACTGCCTCTACTAAAGAACACAAATCTATAAATGTCTTTAGCACTGAATTTTAAACAGTTTTGGGTTTTGTCCAGTTCTTCTCTAGCTTGCTGCATTAATTGGCTTCGTTCACACCACAGTACACCTACATGTGGGAGAGCCATGGTGCAGAGCCACCTCTTCTTCCCCAGCAGATCACACAATTCCAAGCCAGGCCCTCTGTTTAAGTGTGTAAGCTTCTTAGCACAGAAAGGCCTTAATTACCGGCTGGTCACCCAGATCCCAAAGGCCAGCCCTTTGTTATTGTTTATCAGAGTGAGTGAAGCATGGAGATAACCAAACACCAGAATGAGTGAGCTGTGGCTAGTTACTCCTGAGGTTTGGCAGACAAACCAGTTTCTTATGGTTATAATTATGTAACATGAACAGCAAAAAAAAGAGGGTGCATAGAGTACCAGGTCAATAACGAAAGGCCACTCCATTCACCCCATTGTTCCCCAGTCTCACTCTGCAGCCAGGCAAAAAAGAAAGAAGGGTTGCAGGGCGGCCAACGGGGGTCGGCGGGATTTCAAAAGGCTGGAGTGGAAGCGGTTAGTGAATGAGCCCGCGGGGTCACGGGATGGGGTCTGCATTCGTGGCCTCGCCGATCCGGACAGTCCGGCAGGGAGCCAGAGCAGCCTGTTGGAGCGTGAAGGAAGTAAATGGCTCATGTATGTGTTTTTGAATTTTCAATAAGAAAAGGGCCTCATTGAAATTCCTTGAAGCTTAGCTAGACTTCAGAAGTGGCAGTAGGCAAATGAAGCTCCGTCAGCAAAATAGTGCAGAGATTAAGTGCCCAAAACACCAGAGGTCCTCTGGATCAATTCTCAGACAATTATGGGGTGAAAGTACCTCTACAACTGACGAGTTGAGAGCTATGACCAAAAGGCTATTATACATCACAGCATAGTGGTACCTGAACATGGCAGAAACAGTTTAAAATGCATATACACTGACAGAATATGTCAGATAAGAATATGTGTTGTTTGGTAAGGGGTAACAGGTAGTGCTACATTATGCTAAATGCGTTCAGAACTATGAGAACAGCACCCAGGTAAGATCACCCACTACGCATCCTTCAGATTCTGAACTCACATGTCCTGATAACAGGGCAGAACTTTAAACAGCTATACCACGTAACAGCCCTGTTTAGGCATCTCAGGTTTTTTTTTTTTTTTTTTTTTTTGAGCAATAGGATTTGTTTTGAATTGTAGCGGTACACTGGCAGACTGGGTATCGTTACTGCCAGACAGCAAAATGGGCCTGGTTCCTCCAGGTGCTTCAGTTTCCTCCCACAGTCTAAAAACATCCAGTCAGGTAAACTGACGATACTAAATTGCCCCCTAGGTGTGAATGTGCATGTTGTGCGAACGTGTATGTCTGTTTGTCTGCCCTGGAATGGATTGACGGCCTGTTTACTGCCTTCCACCCACTGAATGCTGGGATAGGTTTCAGCACCCCTTTGCGAACCTAGGAGGATTAAGCCGCTCGGAAGACGAGTGAGAGACGAGAGTGTTCAGTTATAGACCTCGGCATACTGGGGGTTGCTACTAGTTGACTAGTTTTTTAAAAAAAAGCTTACCAGTCTACTAGCCATAATTATCTTAAAAAACATGAGTGTCCTAGACTCTCATAAAAAGTGGAGCGCCAGGTGCTGGAGTTTCAGGTGAGAGATGTTTTGTTAAATTTCAGCTTTAGAATTTTCAGTTTCAGCCTCGGGCACTCAGGCTGACAGAAGTCTGTCTGATGTACACTGCATGCTCAAATCATCTCTGGGCATCTAAGATCAGCACTGGTCTGTGCACTGTCCAGTAGGTAGCAGACCATTAATTATCAAGCAAGCAGTTTCACTTACTCACCAAAAAGCCTCCGAGGGCAAGATGTAGGCCCGGTCAATAAAGCCAGTAAGCATTCCTGATATCTACTCCTCATTTGTTTTCAGTGTGCCCATCGCACTAAACATTCAGACTGGATGTTTTGCATGTCAGTTAAACTACCTTTTCTATCAAGGTACTCAAGACCCCATGCAATCTGGTTTATGGGCCTGTATTTCAGCAGTATTCCAGTCTTATACAGTTTGCAGTGCCATTAGTCTAATTTCATGTAGTATTCCCACACTAATAAGGCACTTCAGACTTTGTACTTTGATGCCCACAGTGCTGACTAGTGGATTTATTACTTCGCTAATCAACTAGTCAATACAAAACTAAATCTTCCATCATGTTAAGTTTTTTACCCTACTATCAAATAGTTTACCTGCATATAACTCCTACAGTTACTCTAATATCAATATTAGTCAGAATGCACATCTCTACTGATGATATTTACGTTTATGGCATTTAGCTGAAGCTCTTATCCAGGTTAATCATATTACAGGTAGGCTAATGTGGCATTAGGAGTCTTTCCCAAGGACTTTTATTGGTGAAGCACAGCATAGACACCAGCAGGATTTGAACCCCAGTCTCCCACATGGTGTGGTAACTCATTGACAATTGGTGTTATCCATTGCGCCACACCAACCAACATGATATCCACATTACATTAAGAAAAGCTTACCCAGAAGTAGGTTATCATAATAACAACATTATCATATCAACCACCCCATTACAGTTACAACATATGTACAGTGTAAATACTCAGACTCAGTCTCTGACTGTTCAGACCTAATACAAAAAGCACACATGACCTGCCTATTCACTTACACAGCACTCAGCCTTCCATTAATATATAATTAGAGGCCGACATGTCACAATAATTCATTCCTTTAAAGCCTGTTTCCTTTCACATCCTCAAAGCACATCCATCTCGGGGTATATGTGACTGTAAAACACAGTGGCTGTTCAGTCTCCCAAGGGGTCCACACCTGGCTCCAGACCTCAGCCGTAAGCCCCTTACTCTCCTGCCCATGGGCCACTGTTAGTGGGAGACTGTAACACCAACACAGCTGTGTGTCCTTGTCATCAACACACACACACACACACATGCGCACACAGAATCATCTATACCACACTCACAATTAACAACACGCTTCTCTTTGTCTGCCTCCAGCAAGGCCTTAATGTTTATTTTTCCTCTGCCGCCCTTTTGACACTGAAAGAGAAAGAGACACTTCCTGCTTTCTCTCTTTATGTTTCTCTATGTTTCTCTCTCTCTCTCTCTCTCTCTCCTTCCCTCCCCCCTGCTTCCCCTCCACCCGATCTCTTCCTCTTTTCATCTCAAACACAAGCTACTCTTTTCATCCTATCAGGCAATGGAGTCCAAAAGGACAGCATCTAATTAACCAAGGAGGACGTCGTCAATCGACTCCCTCTCTTTCTCTCCGTCCCCTTCTCCCTCTCCCCATCTTTCCGCCTCACTGTCGCTTCATTGAAAGCATTGAGGACAGAGGAGGTGACTGTGGATGGCCTTTTAAAAAGAGACCCTGAGGCAAGAATGAGCGGTGGGCCAGTTATGGCTCGAGACACTTAATGCAGAGCTGGCGATTGTGTGTGATCGATGTTTTTGGCTATTAAAAAATTTCTGCAAGGCCACTGTAGGTAGCAGGAAAGCAGATTAGTCTTATAAGTAGGACACAGAAAACATAGCCCTGACCTCTTTGGCCTTCCCCTTCTCATCAGTGCATTGTGCTCCCTAAAATGAGTGCTGTACCCTCTTAAACAGGCTTCTTGGCTTGGACGTGCAGTATTGGGAAACTTTTTTTTTTTTTTTTGGAGGTTCTGGGAAAAACCCTACAGGAGGTTCCTTTAACCTTAAACAAGGCTCTTCACTCTCATATACGTCATTCAGAAGAATGATCCCTTTAAAAATCACCCGGTGAAAAGTTTGTCTGTGGAGTCACTCCAAAAAAAACGCACTGTAATGTGGTGCTGTTGTCTGGCTTTCAGTGCCAAACACACAATGCCTTATAGCACTTCTACTGAGCGATAACAGTGACTTTCTTTAAAGAAAGTGATTCTAAATTAAACACAACAATACAGGTACATGCACTGGACTGCAGTGTGGCATGAAACACATTGCCTCCCTCAGCCCTGTGAAAGGACTGCTGTAGGTCAGGAACAATGCCAACGCATGCTGTGGTTTGGGGCGAATACAGCCCCATCTTCGATCACTCTGGGCTTGCTCCGCCCATCCTGCCTTTGGCACCGGTGAGATTTGTAATGTTACGGCAACAGGAAACAGCGTGAAGGAGTGCCTCTGGCCCGCGTGGCTGAGAGGAAGTCATTCTGTTCGCATACACAGTCCGAAATCACTAATGGTGCTGTGAAAGAGACTTCAGAAGACAATAGACTGTTCCTCAAGGCATAAGCAAGCCATTACATCACGTTACAGACAAGACCTACCCCCCAAAAAAGGGTTTGTCCTCTACACCGTAGAGTGCCTAAATTAATCCCCAGATTAATCAAATCATCAAATTCATTATCTACTGATTTGGCACGGCCCTGAGGAACTGTTCCTGCAGCTGCAGCTAAGCGGCTCGACAGGACTAAAAAGATGCATTCGGATGTTTTTTTTTTTTTGTTCTCGTCACAAGTGGGGCAGAGCCCATGTGTTCGGTCGCACAATTACGCAAGAGATGCAGAGTTTATAACACAAAGGCAGAGGACACCTTTGCAGCAAAGTCACTGCAGTGTTCCTCCCCTTTGTGTCCTTCTGTGCTGAACTGAGACCTTTTCTGCTCCACTGCTCAATATCTGAACTTGCTTAGGATCTAACTGGTTTTACACTAGTTAAAAGAAAGAAAGACTCATAGTCATGCCTCCTGGGGGTCAAACCGGCCCCAACATGTGATTCCAATGAGAGGGAAATAAAGACCACGTCTTTAAAGCCACCATGAAGCTCTTAATCAAGAGGAGATCTTAACAAGCCCAAATCATTCACGCTTCACCCCTGCAGCCTTGAGGAAGGGGGCCATTCCCATAAACAGGGCTATTACGAGACTGGTTCCCACACAGTTCACCTCTTTAAACCAGCTCCCCCCCAACAAACCCCACGCATTCTCAGTCTGGCCCAAGCCAAGTTCAAACAAAGTCATGAGGAAGCAGACTGGACATGTAAACAGGACATACATTTTTCGAAACTGACGGCCTCCTGCCCTCATCGCCGAGACGTGGAATCACTCAAATTGTGCAGCTATTAAGCTTAAATCTGTCTCAGTATTTTTAGTCACATATGATTATGAATTCCAGACAATTCCCAAAGGAGGCACAAGATATGGGTTATCTCTGGCCTCAAGAGACATTTCTCATAGCAGCCTCAAATGGCAGTCGCAAAGTCAACACTTCACAGATAACTGTCCTGTATCGCTTGAGAATCGTCAGCAGCTGCCTCTAAACACATATTCTCTTTGGGTCTAATTATAATCACCAGTGACTCAACATCTTCTGAATCTTCATCTTATACCAGGGTGGGGGCAAAGGATGGCCTGCAGATGACACAGGCCCAGGGGAGAGACTCTGGCATACACAAATACAAACACCGGTTCCCACCCACCGGAGGACAAGAGAAATCAATCTTTCAACGACAGGCATTAACAGTGATTATGGAACAGCAGGAAAAGGAGGGGGCCAGAAAAAAAAAAACAACACTATGGAAGGGTCTGCAAGTGCTGAACCCAACGAGATGCGGGAGCAAAGATTAAGTTGTGATGCTTACTGTGCAGACCCATCCCTGACTGTAGAAATCTTTAAGGCTATCTACCTTAATGAAAGACCACCTATACAAATCCACTGCCGTTTACACACAGCTATGGGCTCAACAAACCAATCAATATTTCAATATTGTGATATTACAGTCGGGGTGAAGCAGTAAGATATGCGTTCTGACTTTGTCACATCACAGAAACATGCCAAAATGCCAAACTATTAGAAACTCATCCAGTATATGTAAATAGGTCCCTTTAAAACACTGGGGGTATGTTCGCTAAAGGTCATGAAGCTATCCCCAATCGTGGGATAGGTGCAGATTCTCTCAGGGGTCAAATACCCTGAAAAAAGGATGCTCTGTTTAGCAGCTCTATTGTACTCATCTAAGTCACCAAAGCCGGAATCCAATACGGACCCTGAGGACACTGACCTACCCGAGAATCAACCAACGGAGAAGTGACCTGTAGACTGCAAGCCCTGTTTCATCAGTGGCCGTTCTGGCTACCGCATCACCCAGAGACACATCACAATTACATTACATGGTCTTTGAGTGGGTTAGGCTTGGTTACTCAAAGAACCACATAGCTGACAGCGTCATTAGCCTAGCTTATGTTAGCAAAGCACATGAGGAGGGTTGGTGAGCCGTGACGAGAGCCAGGGCTCGCAGTGTGAATAGGGCCGCTGGGCACTAGGTTGTACAACAGTACAATGTTAGAGAAGAGGTCATGCTAAGTATGGCTCCAGTGCATCATTAAGCCAGAAAGTCTGGCCTGCTTAATATTCATCTTTAAATCCACAATACACTACTAACATAGTTCACCGTCTTTTCATATCTTTAGAGGGTGCATCAGGGGAATTACATCTGTTGTGGTTTGCATCACGATGCTGAGCAATCACTTGTATGGACTGTATGGACCAGTTATATGGACAGTTATAGTGAAAGCCAATTTTGTATAGGAGTGTGATATGATGTTATATGGTTGCCTCAACAAATGCTGTCACTATCAGCCTTTCCGAGCATGCTGTGGAAATGACAGACTAAGAGGGTCCCAGGTGATGTAGATGTGCAAATACTGTGGCATTATAATTTTGCAGTATTGCCCATCCCTAGTGCTTTCTCTGTCCTGATCGTACCTAGCGATGTCTATTACTGAGAGGATAACAGCAAACGGAACTGGCGATTGTGAATTCTCTTGTCCACATGACAATGCCAGGCTCCCTAAGGTGCCCACACAAAGTGCACGAGGTGCCAGACAGACAGGTTCTTGGATGACGTAAACCTTCAAACTGGCAGCACTGCCGCCTTTGTCATGCCTAGAGGACCACGTGAGCACCACTTCATTCATGGATGCAACGGCACCCTCCCATTCTGCAGGTATGACCTCCATGGCATGCGAGCCACGCTGATGCAGAGCACACCAATGCAGACGCATGCACCTGCAGCTTGACTTCCTACACGATCAGCCGACCGTAGGCTCGGCTCAGCCCTTTCAGCATTTTAGCATTTTAGCACATAGTGCTTCCTCTTTTGTGCAGCAGCAGAGCACAAAGGAAGCCACAGACGGGGCTTGTAGCCTGGGGAAATGGGGCTGTCTGCCATGCTCGGCTTCAGTTCAGGACTATTACACCTCATTTCTTGACCACAGAATGAACTGCACTCACCCCCCGCCCCTCAGGTCATATCACAGAAGAGTGGTGCGCAGACAATAGGCAGACCAGGTCTACTATCTCCAGGCTGGTGCTTACATGCAGCACTATTTTGTGAACTCGTCAAACCCCCACCCCTCCTCATATGCACTTGATCAGAAACGTCAGTGTGAGCTACAATCAGACTGAATCCGATCAATCCTTGATCCTGAGCAGCTAGAGGGTGTTAACAGGGAACATGACAGCCCACTGTGTTTAGACGGTCACTGCCTTGCAGCCGAGTCCTCCGGCACATAAACTATGTTGTGTTACTCCTGCAAACTCATCACCAGAAATTACCAGGAGGTCAATGCACGGACGTCTGCAGGGAAGGCTGGGAGAAATTACAAAATCTGATTAGCTGCTGGCATCACACAAGAGAAGCAGCATGGGAGAAGCTGCTGTAAAAATGCAGAATATTTGATAAGTCAGTCAGTCTGGGCTATTTTACACACGGTTGGGGGGCTTCAGCCCTGTGTGTAAAACGCGCGAGACCCACCTCACACCTCGTCTCGTGCGTTACCTCTCGCAGCAGCAGCAGAAGCAGCACCGCCCAAAAACACTGGCACAGAGGCACGACTGGCTCTAAACTACTTCATTAAACTGCAAGACCAGTTAACGTGCATGCTAAGTCCGTCGTGTCAGTCACCTCACACAAAGAGGAAACGACCGTTAGCCCGCAGGAGCAGACGCCAACGTTACGTTACCTGAGTCGCCTAATTTCTAAGCGTTATGAGCCAAACAAACGACCCTACCTTAGAGCGACTTTGACACAGCAGTCGTTTTGTCCCGCCATCGTCTCTCCGGTGTCCACAGCTCTTCCTTCGGGGTGCTGTCAGTTCTTGTGTGTGGTATCTTCTGCGGGAGCCCTGTGGAGGTGTCTACCAGCGCTCGTCGGTCACGTTGGAACACCAGTTAGCAACACGAACCCAGACATTGTCCGCCGCCGTGAGGGAGACGACTGAAAGGAAGCAGGCTAATGTTCTTTCTCTCCCCTAAAACATGACAAAACGCGCTCCTCTCCTCTGCAGTCCTGCAGTTCCGCTGTGCCCCGTCTGTCATGTGTGTGTGTCTGAGTATCGGCGTCCACACTGAGCCTCCTCTCTCGCGCCGGGTGGGCGTGGCCTCGTGCGAGTGACTGACAGCCTCCCAACCACACACGTCCCCTGGTCCCGCCCCCTGCGCGCTGTAATTGGCCAATTACACGCCGGCACCGGCGGAACCTGGAGAGTTACCCACAGTTAGGCGTGAACAGAAGGCAACATCTGAGTCGAGTTTAACGGCTGTAAACTGAGAGAGGTGGCTCTGAGGAGGAAAGGTACAAAGGGCAGCGTTTAAAACAGCTCGCGGGAGTTAAAGGGCACACAGGCTGAAAGGAATGCTGAAGAATGGTTTGGTCTGTTTCTATCATAGTGGAATAGCTGTGAGAAGCAGGGTGTGTACACTGGGCTGCCGTGTGCATCATACAGTACAAGCTAAAAGGGCAAGAAATGATAATAAGAGCGAAATATAAGTGTTAAATGAATGTGAATTTTGTTGCAAACCCCAGCTAGCCTTTGTATTGTGTTAATATGGTGGTAAATCCCACTGACAGAAGGGTGTTTGACCATTTGTTAGCTGGATTATTCTTTTAAAGGAGCAATGTGTAAAATTTCCCGTTTAAAACATTAATTCTAGAGCCACATCATAGGGTGTAAATGGGCATGTAAAACTGCATCTGGGCATCTTTTTTTTTTTACCCTGACCAAAGTCACGTATCTTGTATATATATATTGACATTATAGAGCAACTGAAAATGCTAAATAAATACATTTAGTGGTACCTTAAACTTTTTGTGTACACTGAGCTGATCAGTTGCACAGTTATGTATAAAGAATGGCAAAAAAAATAAGAGTAGTAAAAATTAAATTTAAGAAGAACATAAATTTGTTTGCATAATTTGTGCTAATATGATAATAAAATGAATAGTAAGTGCTATATGTGTGTGTGTGTGTGTGTGTGTGTGTGCGTGTGCGAGTGTGTGTGTGTGCAGGTGTGTGTGTGTGTGTGTGTGTTTTGGATGGATGGAAGTCTGGGGTAGGATACTGAATCATTCATAAGATGGAGTATGCTTTTAAAGGAGCAATATGTAAGTTTTTCAGTTTAAACCAATCCAAAGAAATAACCAAGTTAAATAACAGGAAATAACCATTTTGACGGTAAATCAAAGACATCTATGTACCCTATTGCAAAGATCTGCACTTAGGGTGGCCCTGGCTTGTCTTGTTTCAATACCACTTCATACCACAGGTATGCGGTGGGGAGTCACTACAGCGTCAAGTCTACCTTCAGTCCTAATTTAAGCAGAAGAAGATGAACCATGCCTGCTCTCTGCAAGAAAACACGTTCAAGGGCAAAGAAACCAAGCAACAAAAATAGCAGCAAAATAAGAGTTAACATTGGCATTGCTTTCCCCTGCAGGAGTCAGTTCAGCAATGTAGTTCAATGCTGAACGTGCAACAATTCTTTAGATTGGTAAGGACACAAGGGAAAAGGTGAAGAGAGAGGAAGAGGGACTGTGTGTAATATAAATTTTACAAATGGTGTCATCTTACATACCGCTCCTTTAAAGATGACATAGAATAGAAAACTACATTGGCATTGTTAATCAGTTCAGTACAGAAGAAAAGACATACCCTGAACCTTAAACACTGTTTTAGGTTAAAATACCTGCATTAAAAGTTCACACATTAACAAAAGCTTATTCCAAAATCCTAGAATGTTTCAGTACAGTCAGGATTCCTGATTATTTAAACCTCCAAAATGTACAAATAACAGCCCACATTCTAGCTCAGCAGGAAACAACAACAACAGCGGAGGAACAGCAATAATGGACTTTACATGCAGAAATGTAACATTCCAGGCTAACATTCCAGGCTCTTCATGTCCTTTCCAAGGAACAGAAATGCCAGCGGGCATGACTGATGTTCATCTGTACACAAGTCTGATGTCGGCTTCCTTCTCACCAGCTCACCAGTCGTTTCTTTTCACCGTAAATGCTACAACTAATTCAGACACCACAATGTAACTGCAGTACCACTTGAGGTGGAATGGAAAATTCCAAAAATGAGCTAGTGAAGATCTTGGACAGCTTTAATTCCAAATTGTTAGTTTGGTTTGCACATTTCACTCCAGAAACTTAAGACAGCATCAAGTAGCATCAGCGTTAAACACTGAAGAGACAAAAGAGAAACAGTAGTTCCACCTTTATTAGCATCCCAACCACAACAGCAACCTGTAAGTAGCAGCCATGCTGTGTAACTGAATCCACTTTTTGATAGTTAATGCCAGATCACCTTAACAACTTCAGCTCACTTTGTGCTGATGTTGGGACTGAATACAAGGAGCTAGTATGGGTAACTATAGTTACACAGTTGAATCACATTATTATGACCACTTATCCTACTTTTAACAGCAGCACCGTGTAGCTCATTAAGGAAGTCATGTTTTCATGCCATTCTCTGGAACCACTCATTCGTGTGGAAGGCACTCTCAAACGGTTTGGGTATGAATCCGTCCTTGCAGGTCATGTACACCCCATACATGCTGATTGTCCTGCCTGTGGAGAATGGAATCTTCCAGCAAGACAGTGTGACATGTCACACTGCTAGAAATGTCCGACCTGAATCCACTCGAGCATCTGAGGGGCCACCTTGATCATCGCAATTGGTCTATGGATCCACAACCACACACCCTCCAGCATCTGTGGGTTGCACTGCAGTCAGCATGGCTTCAGATACCTGTGACAACCTACCAGGGCTATATTGAATCACTCGCAGCTCGTCTAGTTGCTGTCTGTGCTGCACACAGCGGTTACTCTGCATATCAGCTGGTGGTACCCTTAGCATTTAACTCAGTGTCCTATCATTCATTGCACAGTTACATATAAATAATGTCAGGAAAAGATAATAATAACATTTTAGAAGAATGTAGAATAAAATAATAAAGTAATGTGTGTTAATGTGGTGTTCGGCTCTCACAGGGCATCACAAACCCATGGATAGAAGTCCAGGGTAAAATGTTCAAATGGGCCATACGTGAGCTGGACCAAAAACTGCAGTGGACTACAAGACTGGAGGCAAGGAAAACTAGACATGTCCGCCAGACGCTGGGTCCTGTTCCATTCCCAGTAGACATGCCATAAAACATTAGGTGACTCACATTTGGTGCACAGCTGAAATTAGGTTACTTTTAGGGGAATGTATGCAGGACGTGCAGGGCTCAGAGCTTTAGCTTACCGTTCCAAGCTGTGCTTTGTCCAGCACACTTGGTGGATGTTTTTGTGGGAACACAGAATTCCTGAACAGATTAGTTTGCAGGGATCAATCTCGATCCTGCACATGGATTTCTTTGACCAAAACAAGTGGGAGAGCCCTATATCATATGAGAGGCAGATTGCATAACTCAAGCTTTTTACAATCTATATAAAAAGGCGCTGGCTGCCTTTTTCTTGGCATCTGTCCCCGCAGACAGGCAGGATTTATAGACTCTTGATCTCGCTGGGTAATTGGCATTAGAGAGTCATCTTAATGCTATGCTATAAAGTGACATCTTGAAGGAAAAGGATGTTCAAGATGTCAGAGAAAACCCTACCCAAGGATTATATGTTTATGTAAGAGGTATTGAGGGCATATTTATAAGACTAATATGCTGTGGCATTTCACACCATGTTTTATAAAGAGAGAGGCTGGAAACCTTGGTGGCTTTGTTCATCACCCGTGACCACAGTTAAACCTCAATTGATGCTAGTTATTGTGCTGTAGGTCTCAGTGAACACTCCCTGTTTCTCGTGATTGTACCAAATCTATTTCTGCACTCCTCTCTGCACTCATTCAGGAACTGCATGACTACAGAAGACGCAGCAATGCTGAGACAAAAAAAAAGCCACATTATTTCAGCCATGTAATGCAAAGCATCCACATAGAGACATCTATATGAGCATGACAGTGATAGCACCATAAGCACACTATTTTTTTCCCTTCTTAATCTGCCTTTGATGTTTCTGTAATCCTCCACTGTTGGGCTTCTATTTTTGGTTTTTTGAAGACATAAGCTGATCCACATTCTTTAATAAACCTCGTCCACAATTCAGAATTGAATGAGGATTACGCAATTGCTTTTTGCCAACTCATTGGCTTAGCATAAACACGAGGAACAGGGACACACACCTAATGCAGCCAGGGCTAAGCCATATTGCGTGCAGAGGTTGGGCTGCAATCATGCTTTCTTTTCCCCCGTAAGAGCTTTCTGATTATTTCACAACTGGGGAACCCTCAGGACCTACTAGGCCTTCGGATAAGGTGTAGTGATGTCTGTGAAATGCATATCTATAAACTTTGATTTGAAGTATTTTAATAATATTCTTATTTCAGTGTTAAGGTTTGGTTGGAAACATCTTGAAGCACCAAAAGCACACTCAGCGTCAAAAAAATACATACCCAGCACCCAGAAAAAACATCAGATTGCAGTGCTATTGGAAAAGAAGAAATAATTGATGATAAATTGAAACTGATATAGGCAATATTTATTGAGCTACACACACAGAAGTAGTGTCTCTCGGTATAGTGTCGGGTCGCTATGTTTGCTAACACAACATGCCAGACGACCAATGCCAATGATGCTGGCTAATGGTACTGGCACTAACAGGATGACTCATGTAGGGCAACACTGCTCCCTGAATTCCCACAATCGTGGGTGTTGGGTCTGTCAGGTATAGCGATAAGGTCGGCCTTGATTATGCAGATGAGCATGAAAAACCTGGATCTTGAGTAACTGAATGGAATGTTAGGGAACTGAATGGAAGGCCTGAATGTGTCAGATTAACTACCAACCCAATAAGAAGACATGATTTATTGATTTTCAGCTTTGTTGCATGCACTTCTTTAAATACCAGAATAAACAAATGGTTGAAATTACTTATACCAACAGAACTTACATATTAGGCTGGCTTTACACAGTACAACAGTGCAGTGACGGCATCTCGTTACACCATCACTGCCTGCCTACAGGCAAGCTTAGCTCACCCTCACAGAACACACAGAGAGCTAAATAATAGTTATAGTGTTGGGGGGGGTGCTGTTAAAGCAGTTGACGAGTCCGAGCACACTAGAATCATGGGGAGGGGGGGCCCCTAGTGTTTAGGAGCACCTAGTGTTTCAGACTGAGGCTAAACGTAGATGAAATGTATGAGAAAAATATTGTGTTTTGGGAAAATTGCAGCATGAAATTCTATACTAATAGATTCTAAAATATTTGGACAATTTTGTGCAAAACAGCATCATCTTAGAACTTCTGGAAACTGCAACAGCTCAAAAATGTTGCTAATATGCTGTTAGTATCTCATTGGGCCACTAGCAGAAATTAGCATTACTGAAAAGGTGTTTTTGATCTAGAGGAGAGGAGTAAGTAAGCTTTGACATTAATGGGCTGGAATTGAAGGCCTAGCTCTCATTGGTTCACCACTGTATTTATCTGTATGCATGCTGGGCAAAATGTCCTGACTATGTAAGAAAGCCTGAAAACAAGCAAAAACATATTTCAGTTTATTGATGCAAAGTTTAGGGCTACGTTTATGATTAGATTCACTATACATAGGCACTTAGATACATTACACAGAACACAAAGCGGACATACTATATGAATGACCCCACATCCAGACATTGGGTATGCATGTATCCATAATAGTGGTCAACAGTATTCAGGTCCCAGCACACACCACACTGTGTGCAGGACATCCCCCGCTGTGCTCTGCATCAACAGACAAAGCCTTCAATATAATAGCCAGGGGTGCAATGCTTGGCCAAGTGTGTGTGCACGTGTGTGTTTGGGGGGGTTGAATAAGCAGACTAGCCACAGCCCATGGCTGCTACGGCATTATGAGGACATGCACACATTTTGACAAGAGAGAGGGAGCAGCCCGGCACAGAGTCAGCTGGTTCTGACTTCATCTAGGTCATCAGTCTGATGAGTATACCCTTGGGCTACACTCTAGAGCATGTACACACACACACACACACACACACACACACAAGCCCCCTTATAGATACAAATAAACACCGCATATACACATGACCATCTGTGCTGGAACACAGGCCTGCCAGTAAGCCCAGGTTTGAATCCAACAGTGTCTATCATGCCTGGAGTTCTGCTAGAAGTTGACCTCTCTATGCTTTGCCCACAAACACTAGCTAGGTCTCCCCATCATACAATGCTATCAAGCCTTTGTGGGTGAAGGTTAGCACATGCTTGCGTTGGCTAGCATCACACTTAGAGGGAGAGAGGGTCTTCCTAACCACCCAGAGAGAGCGTATGCTATTTTGTTTTCCCAGCTAAGGATGGATGTGGCAGCCTCAGGGAATTAACTTACAATCTCATCAAGAAATAAAAGTGTAAAGTTCTGTTTTTAGGAAATTGGCTGGGTAGATGAACTGACATATTGATCTCCAAAGAAATATTTGTCTGCTACAGTACACTTTTGCCAAAATATGTACATTTAGAGTGTGCTATTCATTGAAAATGATATACTCTCATCGTCCAAAAAATAGTCACACCTAGAAGATAGTGTAGGATTGCAGTGCTGTTGGGAAGAAGATAAAGATTACCATGAACAATAAATGTTGATCATTTTAGACTATTATAGGCAATGCTTATTGAGCTACACATACAGAAGTAGTGTCTCTCAATATTCGTTAACATACGCCGGCATACGCCCTCAGCATATGAGTGTTGAGGTTCCTGGTGTCCTGCAATAATCCATCCCATGCAGCTGGAATATTTTCACACAGGTCCTGCAGATTATGCGGTAGAGGTGGAGTGACACCAGGCCTTCTCGACATGTGACACCTGATAACAAACCGTTTATGTTAGCACTGAACACTGTGCCTCCACACACAGATTTGCTGGTTGTCTCCACCAAGAACATCCCAAAAGTGGGATGTCACTGAAGATCCCATAAAGTTATTCCATAACAGTCTGGCACGACACCACCGCAGGCTTTGGTGACGTTGAGGTGATGTTATGGGTAGTCCATACAACGGTCTGCGTGCTTGTAGTCTTGGGTTGTGCAGCCATCTGCCGAGGATAACTCATGGAAGTCATCACTATATGCTGATTGTCCGCAATCATGGCTGCTGGGTCATTCTGGTACAGCGATAAGGCCCGTCCTTGCTTGTGTCACATGACTTAAGGTTAATTGGTTGGTTTGAAGTGGGTATATCAGATATCAACTGTGTCCTTGAATGTTATGAGCATATTATGGCTCTTTTTAGCCTTTAAATTAGTATATAACTACAAACAGATTAAAGCACTTCACATGTCAAACAATTCTAGTCCGTCCTTCTTTGCAAGGCCAGCTTTGCTGTCAGTAAGCTGGATTACATAAGTGTAATGCCTTGTTAAGGTGTAGGTTCCTCTGCTAGACATATGGCATATACCTCGCATCAAGCCAAAAATGGTTACTCTGGTGGAACCTGATGGAGAAGAGTTCATATACTGTCCACAAAGTCTGTTTGATTGGTTTGTGTGAATGAATGAGAAAACAAAGGCTTGGTGGGAGTGTGTTTGGTCATTTGAGCCACTGTTAATTTCCCTCCCGCTTGCATTACGAAGGTCCTGCTGGTTTGTAAAGTGGCAATAGTGGGTAGGGAATAGTTGAGGGAGGGTGGGGGATCTGTTAGCCAAAGCTAGTTAGCCAAATAACTAGCTCATATTTTTTATATAGTATATCAGTCAAGTCGTATATGCAAAGAACATCTTATCGTCGCTGTACAAAGAAAAATAAGTATCTCCAAAACGGCAACTTTACAGGAGAGATCAAAAACCTCTTTTTATTAATGTAAGTCAATGGAACCAGATGTCTTCCCAAGCACTTTTCAGCCATTTCTGTTGGTTCATTTATAATGCAATTCTCATACAGTATAAACGGCAGCTGCTGTTTTCAAATGATGCATAAAAGTCAAAATGGACAAAAATGGACATACATGTTTTTCATTGGACAGGGACGAAATACAAACCTGAAAATCAGTCCATCTGCAGAATTGCTACCATATGAGCCAAAAATGGATGTAATACACTTCATCCTGTTCCTATTATTGGTACTGATAAAATAAATCAATAATGAGTGTTGACATAGTTATCTGAATTGCTCTGAATCAATGTGTGCACACACAATACGTCACAAGTCACAGGCAGTGTGGTACTGCTTTAATGTAGTGATAGAAAACACATAAGCACACAGATCTGTCCAATTCCACATGCAGGACAAGCACGGGCCCTACTACTGTGGGGGCAGATTTTAATCAGTTAAAGGGGACAACGCCTGAACACATTGCTGGCAACACATTAGCTAAGCCAGGCTTTTAGAAGTTAAACATTAGCTAGACATACAATGAATCACTGATATCACACCAGTAAAAATATAGTGAAAGTAATATATGATTATATAACAAAGTCACAAGTCATGGTTAGTGTATTATAAGAATGAACAGATCTTTATCGGACCTTGGTTTTGTATCGTGTGCTTTGTATTTATGGAAGCTCTGTTTTTAAAGGGATGGAAAACTACAAAAGGCCTTTGTATGGCGGGTCATTTAGGACAGCCCAGCTTCAATAAGCAGGCCTCCTCTCCACCTGAGGCAGGATACATCATGGGGTGAGCATCTGCCCATAGCCTAGAGAGAAAACCAAATGATGATCTGAGTACTGAATGCTCATTTCAGGTCTGAGTCTATAAATACACCTGGATCTCAAACAGCACAAGATTGTAGATAAAATGTTGACCAATGATTTTGCAATCCAATCTCTACATCCATTAGAGGCATAAAGAAAACACTTGCACCTTATTTGCTATTTCAATCCTCTGTATGTCTTGTATATTGGAAGTACTCACAATAAAACTACTTGACTTGATCTCCACATGTATACAAGTTCTTAGTAAGGAACAGAAGGTTGGGTTCTAGCTTTACTGGCAGATACAGGGAGCGTCTGGTTCATAAGAACAAGGTTAAGCAGCAACCACACAGGACAACACAGCTACATACTGGCAATGGGCGGAAACCACTCTCTACTGACCGTAATGAGAGCCACCTCATTCCAATGTCACTTAACCACCTTAAGATGACCTCAAGTGACCTACAGAGAGACTGGCTGGGGTGAAATGCACAGTGAGCATGGTTAAAAAAACAGGCTTCTGGAGGCGACATGAGGGATTTTCTAAATGAACAAATCTAATACAATATCTAATCTGGAATCGGGAGACATGTTTCCAGTAGTGTATAGAATAAAACACAACTGCTCATTTTGGTCCAACACAAACCCAGAAACTGTACAACTAGAGAAACTGATCATTTTGAGTGTCACGCTTCTGGGTTTCCCTTCTGCCTCCTGAACTTCATCTCCCAGAGTTCACTTCCTGATGACATGACAGTCACATGTCCTGAATCCTCTAATCACACACCACCTCCTAGCTCCAGCGCACCTGAATTCTAAATTACACACACCTGCTGCTCATTACCCTCTCTGGTGTACTGAGTGTGGTGTGCCTGGATCTCTCTGGTTTTGACTCCTCTTTGTTGTTTGGTTTACTCTTTCTGATTATCTTCTAGTTTTGTTTGCTGGTTCATTCTGACTTTTAGGTCTGTCTCTTGGTTTGTGATTCAGCCTTGGTAATGTTTGTTGTTGTTGCTGCTGCTGAATCTGAACCCTCTGACTTTGTTGTCTGACAGGTGGTCTGTTAAATATTTCCGGAGCTTTATCAATAGGTCTTGTTTCCAAATCTTCTGGTGAGTTTGTGATATGGATGCCAGAAAGGTTTTCTTCTGATGAAGTTCTGGTTTGTGCAGTTGCCACTGCATAGTAGTGCTTTACCACTCCAGAGTCTGCTAAATCTTCCTGAGGGTCTTTTGTGGTCAGTCGGAGGTTTTGATTTGCCTTTCTAGCAATCCTGCCAGCAGTTCTCTGAAGGTTTTTGTTGTGTTCCAGATTTCAATTTATTAACTGGCTTTTGTTGATTATAAGCTGAGGTAACAGCTACCTCCCGAAAACACCTTGTACCCTTCTTATACCTTCTCTCGATTTATGGGCACAGGTTATTTTAATGTTTAGAATGCAGGGCACCCTGAGGGCTGTGTTATGCTGGGGCGGTTTAGTGATGCAGTGTCTGTGTTACTCCCCTGTTTAAGTGTATGTCCCAGTTATCTTGGCTGTTTAGTAGCCTTGCATGGTTGTCACCACAGCTGCTGTGCTCAATGAAGAGCACTTACACCCTTGATTTATAAAAAAAAAAAAAATAAAAAATAAAAAGATTCCCAAAAGGAATCAGCCAATAGGAATGAAACTTGCTGGGTAGGTCTGACATTGTGATTAAAGTTTCACACTCTGTGGTGACTCTGCCTGACTATATAAAGATTTCCCATTGTGTGTGTTTCATTCAGACTCCTGATGTGTTGGTAGCCTCCTTTGCAAGCAAAGTATGTTTTAGAAAAGTGTTTAAATCATAGGGTTCCAGGAAGCACAATGGTCTTATCAGTGTATTGTGTTTCGTTCTGTAGTGCAGATACTACCATAGTGTGCTGTTGATGGCAGTGGATAGAAGAATCCAGCATCATAAAATGTTCTGAGAGACCTACACGAAACACAGAGAGGTACAGTGATAAACTGCATGAGTTATCCCATTAAAGCCAGCACAGTTGCATGACACAGGACAACATGCACACAGCCCTTGCGATGACTGCCCTTAACACCATGTCAATGTCACCCAAGACTACAGTGGTGTGGTTCCAGACTGTCATGGAGTGACTAAGAACCACAGTAGGTCATCTTCAGCACCAAGACGAACAGTTTATCAGGTGTCACACACCCAGAAGACCTGCTGTCACTCCACCTCCGCCTCTACCTCAATATCTGCAGGAACTGTATAATGATATTTATGCTGCATTGGATTGATTATCACAGGACACCGTTAGGAACCCTACAGCTTCATGCCAAGAGGTATGGTGGCTTGATGCCTTAATGAGACACTACTTCTGTATGTGTAGTTCAATAAAAATTGCTAATACAGCGGATCAAAAAGGTATTGTGCAAGTTCTCCTACTTAGAAAGATGAGAGGTCTGTAATTTTCATCTTAGGTATCCTTCAACTATGAGAGAGACTATGAGAATCCAGGAAATCACCTTGTAGGATTTTTTTTGCCACACTGTGTCAGTCAAAATTGTTCCTGGTAACCTTTATCGTCCTTCCCAATAGCCCTGCACTCCAAAACGTCCTTTTGGGTGCAACCATTCTCTTGATGAGTATATTTGAAAGCACAACGTGTCCTGCTTCTTCTTACTCTCTGCCCATGCAACAGCAACAGTATTTATAAAACTTTTAATTGGTTCACCTGGCCTTTCCCAACCATGATTTTAAACAAGCCCAATGCCAGATAAGCTGATTAAGTCTGAGACCTTTGTAGAAGCCATCTGAGACCTTCGAATGGGGCTTCTTTCCCCTTTTTTTCCACTAGAATGGTACAAAACTAAAACAATACACTAATCCTGCTTGAAAGGTTTGGTATTTTATCTGGGATGCCAAACTTTTTGCATGCTACTATACGTTTAAAGTTTCAATTTGATACTAAATCAGTAAAACAGTGAATTCAATTACAGTAAGTAAATGGGCCTCTGATCTGTCATTGTAGATGAAGTCACTAGATCCCAGTGCTGCCCAAATGCTCCACTTTGCGGATGAAAATTACATTGCTCTTTCACAATAACCTGATTATATGCCTCGTCTCTGTTACTGTACAACGTCTGATGAGCATTTAATACATGGCTCAATAAGCTTAATTCTCAAACTGTTAATCACATCAGTGTCGCTTTCTCCTGACTCTCTCTCACTCCCGTGGGTATGCGGTTGTGTACATTGGGTCACTGGGTCATTGTCGGATAAATTTTATGTCACTGTGCCATTGCCATAGAGAGGCTTAATGAATAGAGGTGAAGAGGTCATCTGGCACAGCGATACAGTAGACCTACGTTACACAACAGGTAGATGGACAGCTGTTCAGTATTGTGCTGAATTAGAGCTATATTTCAGCCTTTGTGAATGTAATAATTGGGCTTGTTTGCACTGTTGGAAGGCCTCTTATTAGCTCACATAACTGTCTGACAGCAATTATTTATTATCAGTTGATTTAGACTTGATAATTGGTAATCATACTGTGTCACCGCTGATGGGTCATGTGATGGAATTTACCGGAACCTAGAAAAGCTCCAAGTTTAGCTTTAAACTGTATGTTATAATGTTTAGAGGAATGTTTGGTTTTAGCTAGGTACTTGGCTTAAATGCTCACTAGGCCGTCACGATTATGAAGGTTTTGGATGATTAACTGTCATGTAAATGGTCTGCTCTTGTTCATTTTTACAACTACAAAAAATACAAGCCAAAGTAGCCTAACTGACTGTTTAGTCAAGGTTATTTAGCAGCTTACACTGTGTGTGTTGCTAAATCAATGCACCCATTCTTCCAGCATACACCACAACCCAGATAGTAAGTATATATATATATATATATATATATATCTCACTCTGGATTAATAAGGTTGGGCGTTGTGCCGTTATGACCACCCAGATTATTGTGACTGCGTACATCTATTAATTAGTTTTTATATCTATTCATGGGGATTTTAAATGTGTACAGAATTTACTATAAGCCAATAAACTAAGACAAGTAGTATAAACAACTTTAAGGAAAAGAAGATAATGACTGGGGCTGTATTCCCAATGGCACACTACTATACTACACATTGCACCCTACAGTAGCATGTACTGCATTCTGTATATGTCCCTTGTGTGTGGAATGCTGTACATTAAGTTCTGGCCTACAGTGTAGGATACTAATACAATCACATGACCAGTTACCTCACATTTACCTCAGAGCTGTTATCACTGTATCCCCTGTTTAGAGCTAGCTGCTAACGCTGCTCAGTGGGGATCAGGAGAACATTACAGTATATAGAGAAACAGAGACTATAGTCTGCAGTTGTACAGCTACAAAGTGCACCTATATGGTAAATGGAGCTGACAAAATGAACAATGAGAGGAGATAAAGCGCTGGGTGATGTATGTTCATGTTCTCAGGAGAAACATGGAAGCTTTGCTTGACTTCAAACATGATTGTGTGACTGTAGATATTTTCTGCATGTTTATTTAATGTGAAATGTAATATCTACAATGTAACATTAACTACAAAGCAATATATAGGTAATCACCTAATTTAGCCATTTTAGGCGTATATTTTAGTTTATATGATGGATAAAGAGAATTAAAACAGTAAATGTAATAATTTATATGACAATAATTGTGACAGGCCTTACTATTATTTATCTAAGTACAGTAGTAGAGGTAAAATCTGTTTTTGTTATCTACTAAAAGATGATAACAGCCTAAAGCTTTACCTCATTGTCCCAATACGTTTGCTTTCCCAGTGTTCAAATATAAATAATATGATCATAACTGAAACGCAAATCGATGATAATTGTACACACGTCCACATATAACTGAGTTCTGTGAACAAGGAGTTACCCACCTCATTTCAGTTGTCAGACAGCAACATATACAGTATATACCCCTGCATATAAAACCCTGTCCGGTAAATAAGCAGCTGATGAAAAAACAAATCCAGGAAAGGACATCTATTCCCAGTACTGCTAATAACAGGCTAATATTTTAATATGGTATTTGCAATAAGACCTAATACATTCATCATGTGTTGGTTAGCCACTTGGCGGCAGTGCCGAGGTGACATTTCATACATGACTAACAATAAAATAAAAAGCTATCAGCAGAAGCAGATGGCAATTTCCGTCAATCGCCTGACACTATTCATGCCAAAGCCGGTTGAACAGGACAGATGAGCGCTTCATTGATTTCTTTAGGCAACCCCCCTGGGGAGAGGACTGTATTGTCCCGTTGTCCCACTGCCGTTGATTCATATATTTTAATCATGAATAATTGAGAAATTATGCGTAGGGGCAGGTGGGGCTCGTGCCTGTATGTCCTCCTAAATGTCAATGTTATTTCCCCCTTTCTTTTCCTATAATGGTACCAGCAGCAACAATTGTTTAAACTGTCAAGGGTGATTCTTTATAACCGGAAACAAAGGCTTATGGGTGAATGTAGTGCAATTACACCATGCACCAGTCAAACCAACACATTATAGCTATATGCAGTAGCCTGTGCAGGACACAAATTAGGTTCTCACTTAAAGCAGCTTGGAAGAGGCAGGCTTTACTGGCCTACTGCACACCTGACCAGCGCAAATCTTAAAAGCATGGCTGGCACTGCATTAATCATCATCCTTCTTCTAACCTCTGAATAAAAACATAAGAATGTACATCTTATTTTTTCACTCTTGCCAAAACACTCATCATCAGAAGAACAGCTGCAGCCAGAACGAAGATTGGGACTGCAATACCGTTGGGAAGAAAGGTAAAGGTTACCAGCAACAAGAAATGATGATAAATTTAGACTGATATGGACAATATTTATTGAGCTACACATACAGATATAGTTTCTCTCAGAATGGCGTCAGGCCGCAATGTAACATGCCAGTGTAACGTGGGGTCAAGACGAGGAGGCAGGATGTAAATGCAAGTCTTTAATGAAGAACAAATAAAATAAAACAAAACCAAAGGAACTGAGAACTGAGAAACCACCGAGAACAGGGTTACAAAAACAACAGACATAAACACCTAGAGACAGACCAAGCAAGAACAAAGAGACCAACGGAGTATAAAACAACAAGGACTATCAAGGAACACCTGGGAAGGGGCGGAGCTACAAACTAGGAACAGGTGAGGGCCTGAAAAGGGGGTGGCGACAAGAGGAGCAATAACCAAACAAACAGAAGCACATGGACATAACAAGAGAAAGACAGAAAAGGAAAACCAGAGAAAATGTAGATATACAGGGGCTGGCCTAGCCCGGACAAGACCAGCCAGAGGTCTTAGCATGGAGCTACAGAGTTTACTACTGGTGTTCTGCAATAATCCATCCCACACAGATTTTAACAACGAGCCAACATGTAGCAACAAACCACGGTCATCTCCACCAAGACAAAACTCACAGAAGATGACCCACTGCCATTTTAAGTCACTCCATGGCAGTCTGGCACCTTTGGCAGTGCTGACATGGTGATAAATGCAGTCGAGCAGCGTGCAGCCGTCTGCCAATGGTGACTCATGAAGGGTATCACTGATCACTCAGCGTCCACAGTCGTGGCTGTTGGGTGCCTTCTTCTGTCCACTGCTGGCAACAACGTGCTATGGTGTATCCGCACAAACCAGTATGGAGCGTCAATAAGACCACCCCGCTTCCCAGAGCCATTTGCTCTTCCCACTGCTGGAATTACTTTCGAACTGGGGTACTTCGCTTGCAAAGGATGCTACAAACACAACAGCACGAGTCAGAATGGAAAGGACGGATAGCAAGAGGAACCTTTTATAGTCAGTGCGGTGCAGAGATAAGGCCCAACCTTACTTACATCACATGTGTGGCCGAGCGTGAAACTTGAATCATTCGCATGTCTTGTGATGTTAAACCTACTCATCAAGTTTAATTCCTGTCGGTTGATTTCTTCTGGTGTAAAACTGGTTAATTACTCTTTCAATAAGTCAGTCTTCAAGATGTGAACAGTCATTCAGAGCGGTTGGATGTGAAATAGTTCCTTCACAGACTCAGTGGCGGTGATGGAAACCACACCATGTCTCCAACACACATGTAGCCGTTTTAGTTACTATCCAAAACCACCAGTGAACCCACGCGGGTTTTCATTTTTAACACTGATAAAAGTAAAACAGTCATAAATAAGTTGTCTCTGTGGAGAACTTTGCCCTTGAGTGCCCTGCACGAAGCCTCCGCCATTAATATATATCAAAAAAAAAATTTTTTTAAACACATCTACATTTATATTTTATTATCACAAAACTGTGTCGGGGGTCAAGCAGCAACACTAACCCACTCTGAGTGACATTGTTTCCACAGCTGCCGTTTAAGTGTGTAGAATTCTGGAAAAAGACTGGGGTTCCCCTGTAGGCGCTCGCTCGGTACTCTGTTTTCATAATATGACAGCGACTCCTACTGGACAGGACCCGCAACTACTCTCAGTTAGCCCAGCCCTGGGTGTACTTCACCACACAGGCAGATGCTGTTTCTGTGTCAGTCAGTGTTGGTTTATCAACAGCGGCAGCAAAGTTTCACGGCCTTTTAGATAATTAGGGGTTATGTATTCCTTACACAACGTGCCCTAAATAAATGATTTTATGATTTTAGGTAATCTTTGTTTTATGTTTTTCTAGTTATCGCTCGTTTCCCTGCTGTATCTGTTGTTACATGGACACGGTTAGCAGGAAGCTAAGTTAGTGATATAAATTTTAGATATGCATATAATAGATATGCAGAGTTTCAATGCAGCGCTGTTTTGTGATTTTGATTCATTTCTCAATATAAAGTAATCCTCTGGAAATGTCCGAGTAGTGTTATACAGCCCAGCAAACACATACTGTGCACAGCACTGTCAAAAGGTGGCGCTGTTTACAGCATGTAAACAAGGCTGCCACAGCGCTGTTATACTGACTGGCATAATGGAGGATATGAAGGATTGGTTAGGGTTAGGCTCAGCTTTATGGGGAGCTGCATTTCAACGTTGTGACCAGATTGTGGGCTCCAGAACAATAGGTCATCACAACCCAGTAAACACACTTCCAACATTGTATTTAAGGTGTGGATGTGTTGGTGTTAACTTTACAAAGTTTGCATGGTGGCCCAAATACTGTGCTTAGGCTGATGGGAACTAATCCCTGTCTTACTTTCTATCAACCTATTAATCAAAGTTACACATAACACTGTATCTACACGTACTATCCCTTTTATCAGCTACTCTGACCATATAGGAGCACTTTGTAGTTCTACAGTTACAGACCATAGCCCATCTGTTTCTAAACACACTCTGTAAATTCCCTTTCACCCTGTTCTTTAGTGATGAGGACCCCCATAGGACCACCACAGAGCAGGTACTTTCTTAGCACTGCAGTGACACTGATGGTGGCGACACACGGTGGTGGTGTGTTAGTGTGATTTGCTCTGATACGAGTGGATCGTACGTGGCAGGTTGGGGGAAAAATATTAATTTTGGCTTTTAATTTATTGCGGACAGTATGAACCCAAAATATTTAAACTTTTGTCTGGTCAATTTAATTTCATTGTTGGTATTTATTTAATCTGCATTTCAGGCTTGCGACGCATTCCAAAGAAATTTGGACTGGAAAAATTTAGAGCTAGTACTGAAGTAAAACACTACATAACAATGTGATTTCAAACAGGTGATGTCAACAAGTAACTGTAATCATGGAATATGCATGAAAGGCTGAGTCTGTGAGGAGCAAAGATAGGGAGAGGGCCTCCAATTTGTAAATAAATGCAAGAGAAAATTATTGAAATGTTTAAAAACAGCATTCCTCCAAGAAAGATCAGGAGGGATTTCTCCCTCTGTAGTG
Source organism: Prochilodus magdalenae (assembly GCA_024036415.1). Classification (NCBI taxonomy): domain Eukaryota; kingdom Metazoa; phylum Chordata; class Actinopteri; order Characiformes; family Prochilodontidae; genus Prochilodus; species Prochilodus magdalenae. The sequence goes on along the minus strand of JAMWET010003670.1, from coordinate 666,117 downwards.
CATAGTCAAAGAATCTGGAGGAATTTCAGGGGGCGCAAGCCCAAGCTGAACACCTGTGACCTCTGCTTCCTGCACTGCATCTTCATTCCACAACTGCTGATATAACCACATTAGCAAGGGATTTCTTTGGCAAACCTTTATCAAGCACTACAATACAGAGTGACATTCATAAATGGCACTTTACTGTGCAACACAAAAGCCTTATGTTCACCATGTAGTGGATCCCATAGTGGAAACGTATTGTGATCAGATGGATTAGTATTCCAGATCTTTCTTCTAAATTGGGGTTGAACAACACTGTAAATAGAAATAATGTTTTTTCCAATATCATGACTATGTGGTTGTGTTTGCTGGTTAGCTGTGTTTGCTAGGATAAGAAAGTTCATTTTAAGCACATTTCATAAACATTATCAACATCATTATAAGACAAGTTTCCTGTATTTCAGAATTCTAGATCAGTGTTTCCCAGCCCTGGTTCTGGAGGCACCCTGCCCCACACATTTTAGTGCTTTCTCTGCTCTCGACACACATGATTCCACTTATCAGCTCATTAACAATCCCTTTCAGAGTTGCAGGGGTCGTGTATCCAAGCAGGGAATCCATTAAAATGTGCAGGGCATGGTGGCTTCAGGATCAGGTTGAGAAACACTGTTCTAGCTGCTTCTCTAAAACATCTGTCCTTCATTACATCCATAGAGCACCAGAGCATGGGGAGAAATAATGAGAAATAATGAGATTATAATATACCACCCCCTCAAAACACTTAAAGTAACATACTTATATAAAAAATTATATATAAAAAAAGACGACACAACCTGTGGCATTCATACTCCAAACAAAGAGGCAACATATCTCCAGTTCCTCCCCTCTTATTAAATTCTCATTAAAGTCTAGAATAAACATTGTGAGTTCAGTATCAAACTTCATCAGCCAAGAGTTTCTATAGTGGTGAGAAGCAGCACCAATGTTAACTTCTTTAACTCTCATGTTGGACCAATTTGACTTCATGCTACAGTGACTACACGAGTTAAGCAGGCCAGGGCTAGCTGGTTAGCATGCTAACCTCAGTAGATATCTCTGCAACACAATACATAGTTGTCTTTGACACAGCAACACGACATTTTAGTTCATTTCAGAATGTTTGTAAACTAAAAATCTTACATTGTTTTTCCAGTTATTATTATTTTCTATGAGGAAAGTAACTCTTACGCTTCCCTGTAGACATTCAAAGCACTTGTATCAAATCTCAAAGGCCATATCTCCTTTTTCTCTTCTTTTGCTCTTCACGCATGGTCCTGCACATTTGAATGTGTCTTTATTAAAACCCATTCGACCCAAATTCATATTAGTGTAAAATATCCACAGCTGTACTGCACAGTAGTTGCTGCATTGCATAACACCAATGGAGTATATTGTGACTGAAGTAAAGCCTGTCTGTCCCTTTTCTACTCCGGATATTTGCAGGCCTACAGACGACAGATGAATTATATATAGCACTTGGTGCAGCAGTAGGGTGCATTGGCCACGGCTCTAATGTGCTCAACAATGAAATGTGGTTTCATTATCTGACATTTTAATGCTTAGGATTGTTTATCTCTGACACGAGTTAGTCATGCACTGAATAGACTTTCAAGATGGTTCAGAGTATCTCAGCTGAGTGCATGATTAAGCCCAGACGATGCACACAAGCTTTTTATATTCTTGGTTGGAGTTCTTGGCAGGCTAAACATTTACTTTGGAACTTCAATGTCATCTTTGAACCTAAAAAACAAATAAAAAAAAAAAGACTACCATTTGAAACAAGACCAGGATCACCTCTAGATTTGGGCTTTGAATATGTAGATAAGTATTTATAAGTATTCCATTACCCTTCTATTAAACCTAGCACTAGAATATGATGTAGAGAGTCTTCTAACCTGTAATTAAAACATTCATAAAGTGCTCACTCCCCATCTGGCTCCACACTGGGAGGATAAAACAGTTACGTTAGAAGTTCCTCGGCTATGTTTACCATTAATTAGTCATTCCTTGACCTCGGAGCAGGCCAGTGAGGCTCGTACATGGATAACGAAACTAAGCTCAGCAGCTGCTGTACTTCATGAGCCAGTCCTGTCTCTTTCTTACAGTCTCACAGATTCTGAAGATCCTGCAGAGTAGAGTTCTGAGGAATGAACTACTACCAGCTTTGTGGGTAGGTTTTCAGCACTTGGGAGCTGTCCGGTGAGTTACAGGGACTGAAGAGAGTCAGGAATCGACTTTCCTAAAAGAAAACGGATGGATGGACGGGCTGAGCTGAGGCTATTTTAACCCGTTTGATATTGTAACAATGGCCAAACTTCTACCAGCCCAGGAGGCTGCCAAAATCTATCACACCAATTACGTGAGAAACGCAAGGGCAATTGGGGTGCTTTGGATCATATTCACCATTTGCTTTGCCATCATCTCCATGGTTGTCTTCATCCAGCCTTACTGGATTGGAGACAGCGTGGACACTCCTCAGTCGGGCTACTTCGGACTCTTTCACTACTGCATCGGCAACCCCATCACTGGAGAGTTGGTCTGCAAAGGAAGCGCGCTGGACTTTGGCTCCATTCCCTCTGGAGCGTTCAAGACTGCCATGTTTTTCGTAGGCATCTCCTTCCTTTTGATTGTAGGCACCATCGGCTGCTTCAGCTTATTCTTTTTCTGCAACGCCGGCAGTGTCTACAAGATCTGTGCGTGGATGCAGCTCGCATCATGTAAGTGCTGCTGTTCCTTTTCATGCTCCTGGCAAGCAGACAGACTCTTATGAAAGTTTGATGTGCAGTGTGGGCTGCTTGCTCTCTTGAAAGTTTGAGGCTGAACAAAATGGTAAGAATGGCCAAAAAAAAAACCCCTCAAATAAAGTGTTCAGCTGCAAAAGAGAAGAGTGGGCGTTTAGGATTTCAGCACCATGGTTAGTTCCATCGGGTTAGACATTGCAATCTGGAAGCTTATACAACGCTTAGCAATTGAGTAAAGGCCTTAGATGCCCACAGCAGAAAACTAGCTCCTGGCTACATATTGAAACGATTTGTGCGTTCCCAGCACACTGAGTCAAGCCGTGACCGGTTCAGTTGTTGGCTGAAAAGTAGAGTCAGTTGTACTTGTGCAGGAAGACCTGTGCTGTACAAAGTGTACAAAAGCATGATATAAGATAACGTGATATAACAAGATATAAGACATAAATAAATTAGAATTTTGAGGTTAAACTGAATTAAAGTAATGGCTTGTCCAAAAATTAAGCTTTCACAATATGGTTGATCAGCCGACACAAGTTTGCTTCTTTAGATTGGCACTAGAGCTAAAATGAAGCTTATAGCCAGCTGTTAGCATTGTGCATCAAACTATGTTTTACTGGGGGGAGTTCTACTGACATTTCAACATGATGATGTGAGGGGAATCACACAGAAAGCTTTGAACCTCAAAACACTATTGTAAAATTGTGTAATGTAGTGATGTGTATTATAGTGGTTGGTGTGGCTCAGCGGTTAACACCTCTACCCACCAGATAGCTACCACCCCATGTGGGAGACGGGTGTTTGAATCCCAGTCTAGGTAGAAAATACTAAGCTACACCAATAAGAGTCCTTGGGCAAGACTCCTAACACTACACTGGCCTAGCTGTAATATGAATAGCCTTGTAAGTCGCTCTGGATAAGAGCGTCAGCTAAATTCTAAATGTAAATTATAGAATGTCTAAATATAGCCTATTGTTCTGCTGTTTAAGGCACCAGTGTCTACACGTGTCTACTGAGTGTACATGCTGATGATGGTAAAATAGTGCTAATTATTTGGGGACTATTTTGCCTTATAGTGCACTATATGTACCTCGCCACCATTCATACATTCTACTCAATCAGTTTCAAGCAAAAACTTTACAGTAGACCTAACATAAAAGATCGGCCTAAGGCATCAGGTAACATATAATTTATATGTTATAATTATATAATATAATATGATATAATTTATGATGTAACTTTCTGTTGGGTAGCTCTTAGAGCCAACTGGTTCCAGTCACCATCTTTATGTAAGTATTCTGAATGGCTGTTGTTACATTACATACTATACATGGTTTCCTATATGTGGTTTTACAATGGTTTAGAATAAAACCATCTGTCCATGGCAGATAGGTACATGCAAGTCATGCTAAACCAATATACTCCCCTCAAGTAGGGGCTCTACAAGGCTCTAAATACCTGTTTGGTGAGCAACAGGATCCATAAGAATTGAGAAGAGGTGGTACAGTGCAGTGCATGTCTCGTTCTATGTGTGGTAAATGGGTCAGAAAGCAGATGTTAATGATTGACTGAAATGAGTGATTGCATTTCGGCATGCCAAAGGCCATAGTGTGAAGGAAGTAGCTGAATCTGCAGGTGTATGGATGCGTAAAGCCATACAGGTCTCTCAGCAGTGGCAAATATACCAGTCTACAGGAATGTGCCAGGGAAGGCGTCCACCAAATTTGACCCAGCTGCGCAATACTTTGAAGCAAGACCCAGCTGTTAGCAGTGTGTGGATTTCTATTCTAAGGTACCTTCATCAGTACCAGGTTTTTTATTGGGAATTCTACTTATATTTCAGCATAATTCAGTCACTGAGATGTAAGCAGAGATGTTTAGAACACTTTACTGGCAGTGGCAAAAATCCCACAGGAAATTCTCTATGCAATGTGACATGGAAGGCTTCCACCAAATTTGATTTGATGTGGCCTCCAATCCAGAAACTTATCCAGCCTATGCTAAATCAAATCACAGCTGGTACTCATGGTCGTGGAGGTGTTACATGTTACTGGGTATGTTTAGGTCACAGGTGGCTCATTTTTTGTGAGCTTATAAAAGCCAAGCAGACACATGCACCTTTACTGTCGGTAAACAGATGACAGAAATTCCTAGTTACTATAGGAACACTGTAACAATTAACAATTTCTCATCAAACCACTCCGAATGCTTTCAAAAATGGCAGAAACAAACCAAAATATAGCAGGTGGAATTCCCCTTCAAGACTGTCTGACAGACTCTGTGCACTATTCCACAAAACTAAATCCACCACACACAGCGTATTGCATAACATGTTTACATAATGCATAAAGTGTACACTCATTAATAAGAAGTAAGAGTGAAAGCGAGAGTGCTCTGTAAGGTAACACCTGAGCTGGTGACAGGCGTTCTGGTAAACAGATATAGTATGACACTGTGTAAGTAAATAATAGATAGCTGTTCAGCCGGCTTCCTGAGCTGAATACGTGTCTGGCCTGAGTTGCCAGGCAACTGTCTGGGCGCAGCAAAGTTGTGTATTTCTGAATATGATCAAGACATTCAGTGCACGGAGGCACATCTCGCCCCATCACACTCCCGCCATGGTTATTTTCCGTTTTAATCAGATTTGTATTTTTCTTAATCGTTCCACCAGCAAACAAGTGTAATCAGATTGACAGAAAAGAGAAGGATTCCAAAATGCTAGTGTCGAGGAATAGAACCATCAGCCTCAGCAAAAAGTGTAAAGCCGTAATTCACTGCTGCAGTAACACATGAGATAATACAGGTGATGGATTGTAGCAAAGCTGTTTGCCTTTTATGGCTGGGGCACATGGGAAGCTTTTATGCTGAGGTTTGTTTATGTGGTCAGGTTTATGGTTCTCGAGGGTTTATGCTCTTGGGCCTGAGCCAAGATTTGTGTCTCAAGATGTCAAAGTGCTTTTTAGACAGAGCTGTTAGAGTCCTTTTCTAAAACACAAGACTGGCACAGTATGTGTCACATCTTTCTGATGATGATCCTAAGTGTCAATTTGACATGTGTAATTACAAGATCCAGCTACTGTATGTCACCTCAGTGTTTGGAAATGATGTAGTATGTAAACGTTAAGGATTCCAAACATTTTTGCGGTAGGGGTGGAGTGTTGATAGCATGTCCTATAGCACCCCACACATTAACACACACATTTACAGTATTTGCGTCTTCAAGGCAGGCTCCTGAGACTGAGTGTTGTCCTGTAGCGCGCTAAAGTCCGCATTTGGAAAAGGAAGGACCCCTGGTTGCAGGACCTCATTAAAATGAAAGGGCCTGCAATGAAGACCAAAGGTGACCATCATACGAACTTGCAGCCCACACCTTAGCACCAGGCCTTCTGTAGATGTTAGTGTCTGCGTGTGTGTAGTCCTGCAGTGTGCAGCCGTCTGCCCGTGGTGTTGACTCATGGAGGGCACCACTGCTCGCTGGATGTCCGCAGTCATGGCTGTTGGGTCACTCTGCACGTGTTGGGGCAATCTGTCGGTTCTTCTTCCTGGTGGTTTGTGCAGATCTCCCAGCTCTTTTATGTCACTGTCGCTGCTTTCCCCTGCACGCGATACCTCGATAAGACCATCCTGCTTCCCAGAACCCTACAATGCCCTAACAACTTTCCAACTGCTCACACTGCTTTCAACCTCTTCTACAAGCCATACTGCGCATGCAAAGGATGTTACCACACAACAGCATTAGTCAGAACAGGAAGCACGCCCAACGGGACAACCTTATACAGTCAGTCAGGTACAGCCATAAGGCCCATCCATGCTTGTCACGTGCGCGGCCGGGCGTAAATCTAAATCATTCCTGTCTCACAAAGTCAAACCTTGGTTGACTCCTTCTGGGTGCAGCTATTTTTTAATTATGAGTAAATATGTAGTGAAAATTTAATATTTATATAGTGAAGTTACCTGGGAATGGCCTCACCTGTATAAGTTGTGAGGTGTTAGTGGGTCAGGCTGAACACTGGCCAATGTTCTCATGGTAAGGTGACTTGAATTATTGAAGTTTGAATGAGGCATGAGGTAAAATGCTGGATTGGGCTCGTGTTGTGCAGACGACACCATTCTTCAGAACTTTCCAGAATGCTCCTTTAACTTGAGCCAGATGGCATGGTGCATTGTCCTGCCATCATATCCAATCATGGTGGGGGGTACATGAAGGCTGCAAATGGTCACCAAGCAGTGAGACATAGTAGGCACCAGTCAGTGATGTGTTGATGCAGACCAGTGGACTCAACCCATGCCATAAGAACACACCTCACACCAGTAGGGAACCACCACCTGCCTGCAGTGCCTTGTCTACATCAGTCTGAAAGCATTGGTTCTGTGACTCACTGGACCACACCACATGTTGCTAGTACTCTAGGGTGTTGGACATATAGGCTGCCTGAACATATACTGTAATTTAGCTTCTCTGTGTTTATTAAACAGTGATCTGCCTCTCTTTCTCTCCAGCAACCTGCATGGTCATAGGCTGTATGATCTACCCCGATGGCTGGGACTCTGAGGAGGTCAAGCGGATGTGCGGCCAGCGCACAGATAAATACACACTGGGTAACTGCACAGTGCGCTGGGCCTACATCCTAGCCATCATCAGCATCATGGACTCACTCATTCTGGCTTTCCTGGCTTTTGTACTGGGCAACCGGCAGGACAAACTGCTTCCAGAGGACTTCCAGGTGGAGGAGAAGAAAGGTAATTAAAATAATCTAGTGTTGTTTAGGATGTACCTTACCTAATTTTTTATTTTTTTAACTCTACTTACCACTATATGACCGATTCTACTTTACAATGCTGTACACTGTGTGCCTGTAATCCATTATAAAGAGAGAACAGTTTCATCTAACTGGTGTTACTCCATATGTACAGCTTGGGGGCATTTGTATTTGTAGGTTGTGATAATACTTTAAGAAACAGATATTGTGATGTCATGTGTTTCCATATCTGTTATATGCAATTAACTTTTACGTGTCACCAGGCTTACTCCGCCACATTCCTCCAGAAGCAAACATGAACACTTCAAGCTTCTTCCCTTTGAAATAAACTTCAGTGCATCGTTAATTGTCCCGGAATAGCCCAATACAGAGAGCATAGAGAAGGAGCTAAGTAACTTTGGTTTGTCCCCCCGGGGTAATCCTTTCTGGGAGGTGCAGTAGTGTACTGTAGATATGACAGCAGCTGCAGACTGTAAGAACTTAATTAGCGCTGCTGCTGCTGCTGCGGTGTCCAGGGGCTTTAGCTGAGAGATTGGAATAAGCAGCCACACTTGACTAAAAGGTCAGCGCTATTAAAAATCAAGCACAAATAACTTCAGACATTAGAGTTAATCATGAGAGGCGCAGAGAATTTTTCATTGATGATGAGTATATATATCTGCAAACGCATTTCCGCCCTTTCCTCTGGATTCACAGCTCTGAATTAGCACTGAAATGACCTCTGACATATGTGCATTATTGAAACAAGTATAAAGTGTATGGCAGCCCAAGTTTACATACTTTCAGCATATTTTGTGCTGATGGTCATCATTTCTACATGAATTAAATAGATCTGGGTAACGCTTCACCTGAATGTCCCTGCTACCTGGACATAATCATGCTATAAACATGTCATGGCAACTGTCATAAGCTCTCATTATGCCCAGATTATGCCCAGTAACATTATACTGTCACGCTATCATTGACAGTAATTGACATGACAGAAGTCATAATGAATAGAATGACATTTCACTGTGGAAGACTGTTCATATAGCTACAGGAGCGCTGACATAGCCCTGCGTAAGTGTTTATAGGTGCTTATACTTATTAGCATTATCTGCCATAAAGGCTGTTTTAGCTAACTTTGACCAAAGTTGGTAAACTGAACTTCTATAAAGGGCGTGCATATGACATCACAACTATCAGGAGTGGCCCACTGAGCAGCAAACAGCCATTATGTGAATGAGTGTAAGGGTGAAAAGGTGCGGTGCAGGAGCCAGACACGGAAAAAGGCACTGGTCCCGGGACTCTCTAAAGACACACGCCCAGGACACACTCCATGCGGGGTAGAAGTGGCGTTTATTGGCCCAAGTAACCACACATCTCACCATTACTGTCCGGAGTAACTTAGAAGCAGCTGCATCAGACGGGAGGCTAGGCTACAACTAGCTCCTTCGTCCCGCGCAGAGAGCTACAGCTCAGCGCGCATGCGCAATAGTCAAGAGCACGTAATCAACCGTTACAACAGATACACCAAAAAGTCAGACGGATCTTTGTACAGACTGACGCCAGATAAAGAAAAGACAAGCAAAAATCACACCAGGCTAAAGTCAGCTACAAATTGTCCCATTCCACCTTAAATGGTGCGGCAACTATTATAACACCGTAGGTCCCAGAATGTAACTGCTGCACCAACTGCAACCACCAGTAGTATAAAAATTTGAGCATGATGGAGAATAGGAAGCTGACTGCACCTTCACGTGGATCGATGCCAGTTTTAGAAGCTACTGAAAATCCGAAACAAAATCCATGGCGAGCCTTGTGTTCTCCAATGAATTGGGAAGGGAGGGGGTTCTGCGGTGCTAGCTAGCCAGAACAAAGCCGGCTTTAGATAGATGGATAGACAGATGGATGGGGTTTATAGGTTACAGTCGAGTCCAGCTGCCTTTACTTTAATCATAATCATTCCCTTAATAAACGCAGCCTGGCATTGCAGAACGTTTTGCCACTCAGTCCGACCTAGGTGGCTTATTCCGGGAGGGAATGAGTCAGTACAAACCCTCTGTAGAGAGAGATGCAGCTATAGGAATAAGCCCTTATGAACATTTCAGTTGTCATGGCAAGCTTATGTAGGGGTCATGTAGCCTCATGAACAGTACCTTACAGTGAAGTGTTACCGAACTGTATTTATTAAAGGAGGACACTGCAAAGATGCCATGACATCAAACCTCATGATCTGCCACAGCACATTTAGTTAATGCTAACAAGTGAAACATTACCCACCTCTGAATCCAAAATCTTTAAATTAATTGCATCACATTTTCCATTGTGCACCGTCAACTGACTGATACAGAACCTTCTCTTTCATTACAGAGGAAGCATGAAGCCTCCCATCAATCACTGAACTCTTCTGGGACTACAGGCGGGCCTACTGCGGTTATCTCTGGAATCTTGAAGATATGTCCTTAAACACACTTTACAAGCCAAATACTTCTATTTCAGTCTGGGAATGTGAGCACTCAGATCTGGATTGTTTAACATGTACGAGCCTGAAATAGCTGCTCAATAGTAACTTAGATATGTACGTTTCTATGTCACTTGAGCACAGCAGCTGTCCTTTACACTGTGTGAGAACTTCATGATGGGTGGACCAATAGAAATGCTCCAAAATGACATGGAATAAAATGTTTCAACATCGCAAGTAAAGAACGTTTCTGCACTATCCGGTATAGTTAACATTTCAGAATCACCTGTAACGACATGTTTCAACAGTACTGAAGAATAATTTTTTTGAAACTCTATTGTAAAAAATTTCATGGATTTCCTGGTGGGATTGAAGTACGGAGATTGGCTTGTGGCTTGGCCATGCCAGCACCCTCACCGCTAAAGGCCAGTCTTATGATAATTCCTCTGTATGCTTATGGTTGTCTATTGTTGTCACATCAGTCTTCTTCCCAGATTACTTTTTTTTGGCTAATTAAGCTCTACTCCATTATCTCTCAGGACAATCCCAGAGCTTCAGTGGCAGGCAATGACTCATTGCCGTTTGCAGAGAGATGTTGGAGAGATGCACCAGCTTTTCTTTCTCCATATATGAAAAGCTGAGTTATTGGCATAGAGCTTATATATTATTCTATTAGAGAAATAAGTTATTAACAGTTTAAATCAGTTTTGTTTAAGCAAAACTGAATTTTTAGAAAGAGTTTCTAGAGATGGTCAACATTCTAGTGGCATTTGAAATATGTTGTACATTGTTTAATAGAATATAAATACACATCTGGCACATTACCTAGGGCATTTTACCTCTAAACAGGAACATAATTTTGTTTTTATGACGTGACAAACGAACCTGCCTTTTTAATAAATAGCTTACAGTATGGGAGGGCAACATGAAGATATCAGTGTTGATCGTAACATTTCTTTAGCTTGTTTTGTTTACTGTAAAAGTGGATCACTGCCTGGAGCCGTGGTTGTAATGGTAGCTTGCCAAGAGCCTTAGCCATCCTTGTGTTTATTCTTCCTTTCATCGGCTACCTGTCCATAAATGAAACAACAAGAAGCAGACCTTTTAGCATGATTGACGAGCGGTTAGAATACACGGTCTTACCGCAAAGTGGTTTTAAGACCAGATGCACCATGATATCTCTGCATACGATACATAGTCATCTTTGTCGATGCACGGTCAGAACTGTTTATTTCACCACATTATGTTGATTTTACTTCCATTTGAAATCTTTAAAACTCAAGTTTTTCCTCCTTTAAACAACATGAGCATTATTACAAAGTTCACAATTTAGGTCTATTAATTTGACTGAATTTAATCACACAGTGTGTGCAACCTTGAATAGTCATAACTGCAGTCATAGTTTTGATGGTATTTTTAAATATGGTTCTAGTATTTGTTTTTATAAGTAAAAGCCAGTTTAAGTTCAGTTTACAAATGAAATGTGTCAACATTTGAACACAGTGAATGTTTACATCAGCCTGAGGATCAAGACCAGACCAGTCCAGTGCAAGTAACAAGAAGGGCTTCGTGATTTTAAACCTTTATTCATAATAACTACAGAAACAGTTTTAGTTCAGCAGTGAACAATCAAAAGCAGAGCGGCTTTGAAAAAGGAGAGAAAGCGGGGCAGAGGATGTGCTGGTGGAAACCAGAGAAAGTCAAAAGGTCAGATGTTTTTATTACAAAAGAGCAAGCGGCTGTCAGGGCCCTTCACAGTAAAAGTCCTCTATATTCCCTCTGCCTTCATTTATACATTAAAAAACCCCACTGATCCTGCATCAAGCAACATCAGTACGATAAATCAACGTCGGTATGAGAAGCGGATTTCAAGGCATCTTCGTATGGGTTACTCAAACATTGTCCCCCGGAGCCATTCAGCAAAGCTTCGGCAGAAAACGCGACGTGAGATCATTAAAACTATACAATACTGACACTGTGTGCGAAAGAGAGAGCCAACTCTTTGGTACTAGTATGTACAAAACGCATGACATTTTCGGAGACTGATCCGGCTCTGGTGAAAACTTCAACTCTATGGCGGAAAGACATTCACTTGTTTTTACAATATGCTGATTCACTATTAACAATGATATGGATTATCTTTTTGGAGTCTTACAATTATCTTAGCATAAGATTTCATCCCAGTCACATCAGCAACCTTTCTTTCCCTTTTCTGATGAATGGAACAGAAACATTCTATTCAATTTAGAGCCTTTTTCTTTCTTTCACCTCTTACAAAGCTACCATTTTGGAGACGTGAGGTTTTGATATGACGGCGACACTATGTTGTGGAAGTTCTCCTTTACTTTACTGCTTGTTGAAGAGAAGCACACAGATGTTTTTTTTTCTTTTCTTGTACTGAGCAGCAGCTCCACTCTGAGCTCATTCTATCAATCACAGCTCTAACAGTTCAGGTCTTCAGAGGTCATAGACACGTCCAGTCATTCCCAGGGCCTTCACTGCTGTTTATCATTCAGGTTTCTATCTCGGAATGCAGACATTTAAAGAAGAGATTAACATTAACGACTCCGTCCTTGAAGAGCACAGGGTCTGTGTGTCCTTCAGTGCTACCAATTCACCAAGGCTATTGAAAACATGGCTGATCATTGCCATATTTTGCTGGTCATATGAAACGAGTGCTAATCTCCAATCTGCTGCATCTGTAGTAGGGGTAGGCAAGATGACAATATTAATTAGTACCTTATTAAAAATTGAAATTTGTCACGACAGATTTACCTGATTCCTAAAGAACCTCAACTGCATGCTACATTACAAAAAACAGCATCATTAATAATTAGTCCTGTTGAACTAAATTTAACCCAACAGCTGTACTTGAAGTAGCATGCCTGTTTCAACTCATCACTCTAAATATGGTAATGTATACAGTGGCATTCAAGAGTTTCACATGTTTGTTTGCTAACTGTAACATGAAGGGTATGAAATGTGACCAAAAGCCTTTTCCCCCCTGAATATGCCAAAGCGGCTTTATGTGAGGTTTGGTGGAAATATTTTCATTGCCAGCAATTCGCAGAAGAACGTTCTCTAACTCTAGCCACACTGGACCCCTCTTCTGTGGTAATCTGATGAGGGCAAGCGCATTGAAAGAAAATTCAAAGAGAACTGCATATTAATTTGGAGGAGGATGTAAGTGAATTACCTACTACTGATCTCTTCATCAGTGGAGACCTAAACATCAAGCCGGATCTTCTTTTGGAGTATGCAAGGTCTGACAAGCTCTTAGAAAACTTTTTGCCATTCTGCCTACCCCTATTCCCTAGCAGATGGCTGATTACCACAGACAATTTCCAAAAAAAAGCATTTTAAAGACAATTACAATAGAAACCAATGGGCGGGTGATGAAGCCGTTTCCTCACTGGTTTCTATTGTGTGTTCAGAATTTGTCATTTTCCACATACAAGAAATGGAATGACTGCCTCAGAATGAGTGCCTGTGCTAGGCTACCGTATGCTACAGATGCAGCATATTCAGATTAGGTTACAACCTGCTGAAGTGCTCCTTTAAACGGCTCTTAAACACCTCGGATAATAATCTTCTGGCTAAAAACTTGCTGTTGGCACAGAGGAGAGAGAGAGAACGTAACAATCGAAACAGCAGGTTAACTCACTCTGTTACTCTCATTACGTAACCAAAAAACCCCAACAAACAAAACAAGAGAAATAAATACATATAAGATCTGCTTCGTTAGACCTCCCCACATTTAAATACTACCCCCGCCAGCAGACCTGGCACTTAAGACTGTTAGTATTCATCACGTGTGAGTATCTATAAGAGAGCTTTCAGAGTGCTTCCCTGTCTTTACTGTAAGTGTGTGAGTGTATGCATGTGTGTGCCTGTGTGTGTGTGTGTTGGAGGCTTTCAGCCACTAGGAGGTGATCCAGGCGTGGCGGAGGCACTCGGCAGCAGTAGCTCTTTTCTCCGGGATCAGGTCCAGCATGGGCAGGAGGAAACTGGCGAAGCTCTGTGCTTCCTCCCGCGCCCACTCGTACTTCTCCACCAGGACATCCAGCAGCCCCCATGGCTTCAGTTTTGTGATGTGCCTCAGGTCACCTGGGCCAAGACAAGCGGGTTGAAAGAGAACATAAGAAAACTCACTTTTCACGCTTCACCTAGAGGTTCAATAAAAATATGAGCGCTGCAAAGCTCTACCTGAATTTCTGCATTGATTACTAATAAATGACTGACTGAAACACAATCTAACCAAATTAATAACGCCCAAACATGCCTCATGATGTTACCAAGTAACTTTTTTTAAGCCTGCACTGGGTAAGTGAACCCTTTAATTCAATAGGCTGTAGATCTACCTATAGCAGCAATCACCTCCACCAATTTCCTGTAGCTGCAAATGCTGAGGAGGAGGTTGGACCTCTCAGTCCTGCCAGTGTGTTTCAGTTCCTCACTATCTGGAAGAACCTTTGTTTGCACAGCCCTCTTCAGCTACCACTGCATCTCAAAAGGATTCTACTAGTGAGCTTTGGGTGACTGCCTTGTTGCACCACCCAGGGTCTCCTCAGCTTGATGTCATGGACCGCTGCCCATCATGCTTTCCAGATGTTGTGCATTTGTGCTAAAAACTCCACCTTTGTCTCCTCTGTTAAAAAAAAAAACATTTTCCCCAGATACATCCTGGAACATCCAGGTGTTCTTTGGCGAACTTGAGTGTTGTTTTGGACAGGAGTGGCTTACTTTATGGTGTCTTTTTATGGACATGCTTGTTCAGTGTTTTTGCAATACTGGACACATGAACAGAGGTTCTTGCAGTTTGTAGAGTTCTGTAGGTCTTTTGCTCTTGACCCTGTTTTTTTTCCTCACGTCTTTCAGGATTGTTCACTGTGTTCTTGCAGCGCTCTTAACAGGACACCCACTGCTCTTGAAAGAAGCAACAGCCCTTAATCCTCATCTGTAGAGTTTGTCTAACCACGGATAGATGTCATTAGCAACACTTTTGTAGCCTTTTCCAGCTTCATACATTTCTATCACATGTCGTTTGAGATCTTCTGAATGTCGTTTGAATCGAGGCATGGTTCACACTAACCTTTCTTGAGAAGAAGAGGTTGTCAGTAATCAGGCTTTGCATGCTGCCTTTATTTAATAGGTAAAGCCCCGGTGACACCCACACCTCCAATCTTAACTCCTTAACTGAAACACCACTTTGCTCTCTGAGATGTAATTAACACAGAGGGGCTTTAGCCTGCACTGTGGATGTTAATGTGGTCAATAAAAGGCATGAAAAAGTACAACTGTTTGTGGGTTAAAGGTGTAGTTAGATTGTTTCTGTAACTGTGATTCAGATAACAACCAGATTACATTTCATTAGCAATCAATCCACAAATGTGAGAAATTCCAAAGGGTTCACTTATATAATATATATGGTATGGATTTTTTATTTAGATATTAAAAATTTCAGTTTTGCATTTTAGCAATCTTAGTTTAATATGACTGATAAAACAAGATATGTCACAACAACAAGATATGCACCTCACAGTCTTGTGGGGGTTAGCGAGAATTCCTAGCAGCTTCAGTTTCTGATAAGGACATTTTATATCAGTTCTGAGTTACTATATTAACTAATATAATACACCAACTGCATCATTTTGGTTAGCTTTCCTGATGATTTAAAAAAAAAAAAAAATGCTGATGTTTTCATGTCAGAGTTTAAAGTCTGTAGGCGGAGCCTTGTTTTAGCCACACCCCTGCATTTTAGAGAAGCACATGATATTGCATTCCTGTCACAGGGTAAGCAGTCACCAATTGTTTTGAAATAAATGTTTCCCAAAGTCTGAAAATCATTTTAACAGAATGGTTCATTATCTGACATCTGATACTGTGGTATTTATCAGTATCACCCAGCACTGCTCACATGATGTTAAATAGCAAGATCAACATATGCTTTGAAAGGCATACACATACTTATGCCAAAAGCGTGCTGGACAGATGCACGCCCATTCATCTATATCTACAGTATTCACACATGGCTGTTTAACACATCATGCACTTATCATGTCCGTGAAGAAGCCATTAGCAGAGCTGTGAGTCATACGCAGAAAATGAGACAGCATTGACAGGCTTTACCTTTCTTAGTGAAGAACTCCTTAGAATATTTGCCATTCATGATGAGTTTACGAGGGACTTTCCCTAACAGCTCAATTATCAGTGCAATGTGATCTGTACAGGAGACAAAAACAGGAAAGGAAGAAAAATGAAAGAAGAGTTGGGATAGAGAGAGAGACACACACACACAAACACACCAAATAATTGTGTCTCTCTCTCGTTATGTATATCACAGGTCCATCATCATAACTTCACGGTTCTTGAAAATGCCATCTGTACTGACTGCTTTGTGAGCCTTACATGATAAAAGGACTGAATCCAAAACTGCCTGAAATAAAATACCACTATAACTTATCAAGGCTAAAGCTTGCATCTTCTCCAGTCAGACTTCCTTCTCAGAAACACATGGTACTGCTTTGACAGCAGTAGTATATAAAACATTACTGCATTTATGTATTAGCCTCAACTACGATCTTTAATTAATCACAGCAGTACCAACTCACTGCCGTGTGCACCAAAGCTAATGGCTGGTATAAAGGCTACAGAGTGGATGAGGAGCTTCTGCATCAAGTGCTCCCCATTAAACTTGCATGACTCTCTCCCAAGTGCTAATTAATGAGTACAATGTGGTTTAATATTTAACAGCACTCTGATACTGATGCCAGCTATTATACAGCAGACACAGACGATGGCTGCATCAAAGCCACGGGGCTGTTAAACACTAATACCAAGAGCCTGTGCATGTGTAATGAAGACGCGACCAGGATGATGAGAGGACTGTGCTACGGCTTGTATGGGTCTTCATTACAAGAGATGAACAGAGGAGGATTTATTATCTGGTCCTAAGAACAGCTGTTGTAGTGTAATGAAACAGCACCTTTATGCACAAAAGCAGAGGCACTCTGATCACATGGTAGAGGAAGATGAATTACCTTCGTCCCTGGAGTAATCCTCTCCAGAATGTGGTTCAAACAGGTAATCCCCCGTCGCTAACTCAAACGCCTGGGGGGGGGGGGACACATTCCCAGAGTTACACAGAGTTTGTGTGTTTACATGTACATTTGCTTGCCACTCACATACAGTTCTGTCCACAAATTGGAAACCATTCATTTCTTTCAACATCACCTGAAAAATCAATAACTTATACATGCAGACCATTCTGACTGCATAGCAATCTATACTATAGGAGCATCTGATAAAATGACCAATGGGTAGAGATGTAGTGTATCTAATAAACTAGAAACTCTGTGCATCAAAGCTTCAAACCATATGACAAGGTGTTGGGGGTGGGTGGGGGTGTGTTATGAGCAAATATTTGTCACTTGTGTAAATACATAGCTGGACCAGGGAGTGTTTCTGTGTCCAGATTTATCCTAAAATCGTCACATTCCCCTGCTGGTAGGCTGTGAGTTGAAGGTCAGTCCAGACTGAGTGGTCTAAGCCAAATCAAGGCCTGCTTGAGGTGACTGTGTACAGCCTGTAGGACCCTATTGTTTCAGAGTGGGTTTGAAATGCAGACGGAGCCAGAGGTTCAGCTCTAACCCTACAGTTAAAGGAAAAGTGCTGAGTCGGAGGATAACGGGGCAGGGCAGGGCAGGGCAGGAGCCAAGAGAGCAAGAGAATCCTGTCAGCAGCAGCCTGACTGATCCGCAGGCACACACTCTGCTTTAACATACAGTAATTTCTTTCTGATGTGCAATTTTCTATTTTCATGTATCTGTGTGTAGTACATATGTTTATGTTTAGAAGTTGGAAAGTACTGGTCAAATTATTAAATAATACTCATTTTATTTATTCAATAATGACTTAAGAAATACTTTAAGTTGGAGAAATAACGCTATTTTAACATGTTTTATTATTTTATTTTTTCAAGCTTTTATTTTGCAATCATCAGGGAGTAACTAAATGATATATTGTGATTATCTATTTATAGTGATGTTTTGATAAATTATCTGCCTCACAATCTGATCAGAACTTTACAACCACTAGACATTCTGCTCATTTGTCATTCATTATCTCCAGCTTTCTCAGTGACTTTAAAATCATTTGTGATCTAGTTAGCTAAAACTAAAAGGTGTCAATGAAACAAACAGGATTTACTGGCACAGTTGAGCATGTAGAGCTCTGTACACAGAACTGATATATCCTGAACTAACACTGTTGTCTCCTCCACCAAATAAACACTGCATTTACAAAAAAAGGTGGAAACAGGCCGATTTCAAAATGATGTACAGTCTTATAACACACCAGCTCACATTGTAGCCCAGCTGATACTGTGACGAATAAAACAAAAACAGCAACAGCAATAAAAATAAGGGACTGTGAAGACCGTGTAGGCACATTCCAGGAACCATACTGTCAACCTTTAAACAAGGCTGAATTTGACTTCCTGCTCGCCTGCTTCTTAATAAGCCTGTCTCTAATCATTTAAAAGGCTGAATAAGAGCATTCCAGGGCACTTTCTCAAAACACACATTTTGGCTGTATGGTAGTTTAATCCTATGAACTGAATAGCAGCAAATACAAACATCACTTCCACTTGAACTGTTCTAACAATATATACTTGTATGTGTTTACGCTCACCATGCATGCTGTGCTCCAGATGTCTGCCGGTGTGCTGTAACCAGATCCAATCAGCACCTCCAGAGAACGGTACTGCCGTGTTTGAATATCATCTGTGAAGTGTTTGTGCTAAACAGAGAAAGTGAGAAGTGAGAGAGTGAGAAAGAGAAAATAAGAGAGAGAAAAAGAAAAAGAAAGAGAGAGAGAGAGAGAGCAAAAGAAAGAAAAAGTGAAAGAGAAAAAGAGAAAGAACAAGACAGAAAAACAAAAAGAACGAGAGAGAACAGGAGAGAGAACAGATCAAAATCTGATCAATCAGAAAAGCTCTGACATTTTTTTAGGTTTGGGTGACCCCTCCCTCCAAGAGGACAAGTGGAGCCGAATGATGGAACTAAAACTCCCTATACAGCACTGACGGAGTCACTGGACCTCCTCACTTTAGGGGTCAAGCATTCAGGCCCGTACTGTACTCTTGGAACTCACCCACTTGTGGAAAACATTGGGAAGGATGAGTCATCTGACCATAACACATATGCCCACATATCTAAAGAGCACTGAACTTTCAAAAGTGCATCCATCTTTGTAATGGAGGGTTTATGCACTGTAACCTGACTATAATTTCCCTTTCCGTTGAGGACCACTATTCTTGTTGACAGTCTGATCACGTCCTCAGCAGACAGGCTTAGTCGCCGGAGGAACAGCTGCTTTTATGTTTGTCCTTACATAGTGAGCTAATGCACAAAACATTATCCATTCAAACACGGACCTATCGAGAAGTCTGTGACAAACTCCCAAAGCTCTTTCCAAAGCCTTTGTTCATTTTATTTTTAACCAAAACTGAAGCCGACTGTACAGTGCCTAGGAGAACATGCTTCACAGTATCATGGAGTACACCTGTATTCTATATGCATTTCTGACCGTTATTACTAAAGCTGGTTACATGGTAAACACTTAAATTAGAGCTATGACAACAAAACAGATCTGGAACAACAATTAGTTCCAGTGTAAAATAAAAAAGTCGTGCAGATAGCATAGTTACGTTAACTAGCATTGATTATGTTCCTGTACAATGGATGTTTTTATGATATAATGTACCACAGGGCTTATATACTGAGCTACAACACCCATATGTTAAGTTTTCATGCATTGTCGCAACATAGAAGTCAGAATAAGATGTGGATGGCTTCATGATTTAAATTCATTAGAGTTGCACCCTAAAAATAAGCAGCTGACAGGAATAAAAGTTCATGGGTTGGTTTGATATTGTGAGACATGCAAATAATTCAAGTTTGATGCTCAGCAGGGCACGTGACATCTCAAGAGAGGATTTTGAAACCAATTTGAGCAGATGGGAGAGTTGGAGAGGGATGACACTTTAGGGCTTCAGGAAGCAAGGCAGTCTTATTGATGTACTGCACGCTATACCGGTTATGTGGATATCACAATAGCATGCTGTTGGCGGCAGTGGATAGAAGAAGGCACGCAACAGCGACATGGCCAGCTGCATCACCAGACCTATCCCCAAATGAAAATAAATCGCATGCTACTGGAGGTAATATCAACACTCTACACCCACTCCAGACACTGTGAAAATATTTCGGCTGCATGGGATGCATTATCACAAGACACTATTAGGAACCTCTAAAACTCCATGCCAACATATCTGGCATGCTGTGTTAGCAAACATACTGAGAGACACTACTTCCATATGTGTAGCTCAGTAAATACTGTCCATATCAGTCTAAATGTATCATCATTTATTGTTCCTTCCCAATAGCTGTAATGATGAGTGTATCTAACTAGCATCGCTCTGTGTGCGTGTGTGTGGTCACAGTTGTGCATTTTTACTGTAGGAAAGAGCACCGAGTTGGAGGCCACTCTACTTACCACCCAGCAGGCGTTGCCAAGGTCAGCAATTTTAACCTGGATCTTTTCAGCATTTAGAGGTTCCAGAGGGTTGACAAGCAGGCTCCCTGCTGCAAGCTTAGCTGCAGAAAATCAAGAAACAGGGATAACTTTAGAACCTAGGCCACCCTACAGACACGGCTAGACAGGGGCTAGAAAGGCTAATGTGTTTGCTGGTGTGGCACTTAATAGGTATGTCTGATGTGAAAGTCTGGATGGGGAGTTTCAAGCCAATCAATTGTTGAGATCAATAAAGCTCTGTAGTGAGCCAGCAGACACATAGGCCCTCTAGGAATCAGTAACTGACACTGCAGAAACATCGGTCTGCCTTCTTAAATACAAGACCTGGAACCTTATCCCAGCAAAGCAGAAATTTGGGAAAGATAAGTATCTCTTTCTGTTTAATTACTAGGACCACCAGTGTAATTTAGTGGTTTTAGTTTAAATGATTTACAAGTGTAAACTAAATATTAGAAACCACATATCATGCATGATCATGTTACCAATTCCTTGGGTGAGCATAAATGAGGCAGCACTGCGATAGTAATTAATCCCATTAATCAGACTCTCAGGTAACAGATATTGATCTTGAATCAATTTGATGAATGCTTAGTGATGCATTCAACCTGAACACTGAATGCTATATCAATAAATATCAATTACACAATCAATAATAATTTGGCGCAAAATAATGTTGATTCCGAACAGTAGATTATGAAGAGCTTTGCCTGTGGTTGCTAGGTTTTGCCAGCACAATACAGAAAGGGATAAATAAAACTTAACACAAATAAAAACAAGCCGTATCACAAACAGAAAAATATGTAGCTGTAAGCGTGTTAGAAATCCCACACCACCCAACGACAGTTAGGAAAGCTGGATGCTAATCTCCAGAAATTAAAACACAGAGAGAGGTGGAGGTTAGTAAGGAGCACAAAGGGCCAAGGTAAGGGAGTCCTCCACAGGGCCTCTTCACTGACCGTCCTTTAAACTCTCCCCTTCTGGGCCTGTTGGCAAGCTGGGGTCTGCCTCTGATGTAGGAGCCGGGTCCTCTTTGGGGGCCTCCTGCGAAGTGGGGCCTTCCTGACCATTTACGCACGCGGAGCCATTCAGTTTCACCTCTTTGTCCCCCCTCTCCTGCTCCTGTTGCCCCGTAGGGCCCTGCGACTCAAGCACGTCACAAAGCAAAGGTCCATTACCCTCAGCGGCGGGGGACGGGAGGATAGGCTCGCTCGGTGCCGTGCCGTTGCATGCTGGGTAAGGGTTAACAGGCTGCGAGTCTGACCCCTCTGTTCCACTGTCGTAGGGGTTGACTGGGGTGTCGTCCTTCGTCTGCTGCTGAAGATTGGCGGTGTCTGTGTCCTCATGGCCTCGGCTGTGACTGTTACAGTTTCCGTCCATGACGGATTCTCTATGCTGAGACCAGGAGTCCGGAACACAATCTGTAAGAAGCAACAGAGGATGCATTTAACTTTATTTCAATGGCTTTTAAGTACATCAGCACAACTTGATTGTGGTGTAGGAGGCCAATTGTTCTTCACAGTGTTGGTAAAGTCCACATCAAATCATCAACATCAAATCAGCTTTCCATTTTCGATTCTTTACTTCTGCACCGGAGCTTCCAGGCAAATGTGTCAAACAAGCAGTGAAAGCTTAAAATCTATTGCATGCTTATTAATTGCAGACTCGTCTCCCAACTGCACTGAGTTTATAAGTAATCTATATATACAAAAGTATAAAATCTATAGATTCCAGCATTGTATGAAATAGGGTTATCTAAAAACAAAATGGCATTAAAAATGCTGATAATGGAATATAGTCCATCTAACAAACCACAGCATAGCTTAAAACAAAGGCTAGCCAACTTGAAGGCTGAGTTTTGCCCATACTTCCATCAGCTTTGCCATTATATAACTACAGCACTGCACCACAATAGAGGGATTGTGATCTGATCCAGAGTGTTAATTAATCCAAAACATTTTTGTGCAGGCACAAATGTCCAAATACTTTTTGGAGCCACTATATAATCGCACATTGTAGCACCAGTGCAAAACTAAACATGCAGTATTAAAGATGCCTTGGCTGATGAACTACCATCAGTTAAGTATTCAGTAGTTATTAATACAGGACAGCAGCATGAGTCATACTTTTATTCTGAGGCATTATCATGCCAGCGGTGAGTCACAGATTGTTGCAGCATCTAGTCAAACTGAATGAATCTGCAGCTGAACTTCATTCAGATTCAGCTGAGCAGGGGGGGGATTATGTACTATTTATACCACCCAAGCGAGACGCCTTATGATGTCACCGCCATGTCATTCACACTTCAGAGATTTTATAACCAGCACTTGAATATTTATTCCCTATCCTAACATGCGTTTGACGTCTCACTTCTCGCCTTCCTTCTCCCTCTTTCCACCCTCCTACCCTTCCTTTCCCTCGAGATGCTCTCACCCAGGGTGGCCTCGGCTGCAATTTCCTGCAGGGTGTGACTATTGGGGACTGACGGAGCGCTGTCAGGGGTTTCTGCTTCTTCATCCTCCTCATCTTCGCCGCCTTCATTCCCTTTTTCCAGCACCTCAATGTCTAGGATACGCTTCTCCAGCAGCTCGGCCTGCCTCTTCTGCTTTTTCTTCAGCTTTTTCTTCTTGTTCTTCGACATCTTTGCCACCTGAGACAGGAAAGTCAAAACAAACCACAACGTAAAGGCAAAGACAAAAAGCTGGCTTTATAAGAACACCCCAGCAAAGACTTTCAAACTAATCTCAATCCTGACTTTTCAAATGGCAAATATGGCAACATTTAACTAACTAATCTAGCAAGAAATGTGTCATTCTGTTTAATAGGTCCCCTTAAAAATATTTATCAAAGGTATAATGAACACAGATACAAAACTTGCTGGAGTACCCTTGCTAAATGCACTTTAATAAAAGCAAACTTTAATTACATTCCATTATTTACATCCATCCAAAATTAAATTGGACCATTTCTTATACAATTGATCATATTTAGCACAATTTGTTGTGCTGTGTCATATTCAAATTCTTTCTGCCTCTACATGGCGACTGCTCTCTCATTGCATTGCTGTACTCCAGTGGCTGTACCAATAACATCTTATGATTTCCCATGCTCCTCCCACTCTGCCCAATTAATGAGCGAGAACATCTGTCATCATCTCAGTTCATTCATGCCTGCAATCCCTCTGGTGTGCTGCAAGTCTAAGAGGCTATGAGGTGGGTCGGCTGATGACAGCATGATCGGTGTGCACACAGCCCCCACACCCCCACCGTCACATTCATGCATGTTAGACAAATTTACTTTAAAGATAACAGACTTATTTTTTAAAAAGTCTTTTTCTCATGAAATGGCAAGAAAAGCGAAAGCAACACAAATGCTACAAGACTAGCCTGTTATCCAGCATTTTGCCCATGTCTTCAAAAGTAAAAATAAGAAAAGAAATAAATATTTAGAAAATTACATGTATAAAAAAAAAAAAAGAAAAAAAATGTTAATTGCAGAACGAACACTCTTTCATAACCCAATCAAATCTCCAAGAATAAAGATTTCTGATTCTTGACTTTCTGAAGCACTTTCAGCAGAAACCTGAACCTATCACCAATATTTAATTGAATAAATGAATGAATCTTACCTGTTTGGGGGCTGGAGCTGTGCTTACTGCAAAATGAGAGGGGGAGGAATAAAAAACACAATACACTTAAATTCAGTTTTGTGTTTACTGAACAGAAACAAATAAAACCAGAACAAACATGCTGCTAGGCTGATCAGCATGTAGGGAGGCAGCCTTGGCAAACTTCAAAGCGGCCTCACCAAGGCTCTCCGTAGAGATTTTGACCATGGGATTTCATCATGCGCTTGTCTGGGGGACGGGATTATTTTTAAAGCTAAGTAAATGACTCATCACTTTTTATTTTTTTTTATTTTTTATTTTTTTAGATGTGCACAGCAGATTTGCATAAGACTGCATAAATAAAAGCACTTTGATGGCTTTCTCCACTGAATCACAGAAACGTGTACCTCATATACACAACCACGCGGGACATCAAAACATCCAGCTCAATTCATTTACTGCAGGGTTTTTGAAGGGTGGGGCCAGGCACTGGTATATTGAAGCAGGCACAGGACTGACCCTAATCCTCAGAGCAGCAGCGGCACATGCATGTCTATGCCGATCTCAATATTAAACTGATTTTTGTGGGCTGCTGTGATTTCTATCACTGCTTTAAAGAAGCTCCATGCTGCCTTTACGTTTGGTTGCACAGTTTCGAGTGGCGGTGCTCACATATTCAGAACTGAACTCACATGATTATGGAAGCACTTCGCATTCATAGGATTTTAGTAACATCAAGCAACTATGCTGCTTCCATTTTGGTCTAATTGCAGCAATGCTGTCAAGACAAGCTTTATCTGAGCACACTCAAATAATAATAATAGCAATAAGCAAATAATGTGCACTGAGCATTAAGATGGCCAATTTATGGAAATTCTTCATTCACGGTCAGTAAGCAAAGTACAAAATAAGCCAGGGACACCCAACCCTGCTCCTACAAATGTACCCTCAGAGTTTAGACTGAAGCCTAATAATTTGCTGAAAAAGAGTTTTTCAATTAGAGCTAGTGCTGAACCCTGAAGGGCATTAAATCCACAAGAACAAAATGGGAGATTCCTAGCACATACAGCACAAGCACTTTGCCGTAGCTCCAATTTTCAATCCATTTGACCTAAGTGTGGCTCACCTGCAGAGCCAGAGGGGGGAGGGGCTCCAGTCTTCTGCCACTCTGTGGCCTCAGCCGCCAGCCTCCTGATGTATGACTCATTGACGTTCATTAAGATATTCTCTGGCTTTATGTCTGTATGGATGATTTTACACTTGGTGTGCAAGTAGTCCAGCCCTTGTAAAACCTATGAGAGACAGTTATACATTATTCCTTGTCCTGCTGGACAAAAATCTATGTTAAAGATTTATGAAGGTAAAACACTACATGCCAGTTTTTGTGCAAAAGTATTTAAGCAAGTGCTGCCAACGTATCCATCCAGTCATTACAATTAATTGTGCTAGTTTGTGTAATTAAGTAAAATCACATTTGTCCCAAATTTGACCCTAAATAACAAAATAAGATTGGCTCCACTAACCGGAGTACACTGCAGGTCCATTGTTTTTACTGAGCTTGGAACATAAAGTTCTGTTTAAAATATACCAGTAATGTAAAATACCTTGCAGAATAATCTAAAGCTCACCTTATTTATCCTTAGGGCAGCATATTTGCATTTTTCTGCTGTTTCAGCTATTATGTATCATTCTTTTCTAAAAATGGAGTATAGGAAATAAGGGACCCTTGCAAATCAAAGACACTTTACCTGCCGAATGATGCTTTTAACACAGGGCAAGGGCAAACCCTGGTAATTAGACTTGATGATCCACTTGAGCAGGTGGTGGCCGAGGACCTCAAACACCATGCACACATCTGACAGGGGCCACCATCAAGGTCAAACACAAGGACAAGAGAAGAGAGAAGCAGAGAACACTAGAGAGAGAACTCAGCTCCGATTAACTGGCAAATCGGCCTCATTAAAAGCTCTTCTAGCATAAAAGAGCACCACTTCTGGGCGCTCTGCCTGGTACAACAGCTGTGGGAAGAGGAATCGGGTAGATCTCAAAGTATTGCACAAGTAGTGCCTTGTACTAGCAGAAGTATCATGCAACATAACATGCCCCTGATCCCACAGCAGAATAACTGTATCTCATAAAAACTATTAGTGTAGTCAAATCGATTATTTGATTGAAAATAAATTATTTAATAAACTCAACATTTCATGAACTGAACTTTCATTTTTTTTAGATTGAGGCTGTACATGGAAAATAAGCTGCAAAATAGCTTGTTTTAAACTCAGTGTCACTACAAACACCACAACTTTTACATTACAATGAATAACTATCAAATTAAATAAAACTTTAGGTAATTTAGAGACACCAAGCAATAAAGGAGGTCAACAATTCTCTCATCCACCACTGCTGTTAATGCAGACAAAAAGGTCAGGTATATACACATCCCCCTATACATCATGTAAAACCCCTGAACCTCTTGCTAATAGACCCTCGTTAATATTGTGAATTAATTAAATAGTAAATACCGTGTATTAACTGGAAAAGCACAAACTCCATGACTTCTGATTCCCCTCAACTTAATACATGCATGCCATGATTTTTCTAAATATAATATAGTGATAAAATTGTAAACTGTGAAAAAAGGTTTATTACATCATCTATGGCATCTATAGCTGCATGCAACACAATCAAATCCAAAAGGATACGAGTGCCGTTGACGCCAGAAATTTTGAAGTCGTCTAGCAACTGCACCACCTTCTCTCTGCTGGGGTCATTCGTGTCAGAGTTTCGCACCTAAACCAGCAAGACGGAAAGCCAGTTCAGACGTTTCAGACAGCTTTTTGGGTTATGAAAGGTTCAAACACAATTTTCTTCCTTTATTACAGCATAAGCTCTAAGAGATTTTCTCTTCAGAGAAAGATGTCTCCCCCCTAAGGCCATGAAGAGGGGTGGGGGTGGGGGGTGGAGGGTGGCGCAAACCACACAGCAGAATACTCGTCAAACCACAGACAGAAATATTCTACAAATCAGCTGGTGTGAACGGGTTTAACGCGATGATTCATCGCTGTGGTCACCATGGCAGCGACAGTGTCAGTAGCTCACCGCACGCAACAGCTTAATTTCGTCCAGAGCCGTTTCAGTGTAGTGCTCCGCACTCTTCACCACCTTCATGGCAACGAAGCGCTTTCCCCTACAGCACAAACACAACAGTGTGCCTTGAAAACACTTATCAAACACCAGGTAAGTTTCAAATGACAAACCTTTACATCAACTAACATTTTTAAAACTTGCATTACTTTTTCCTGATATTCATATACAGACATTTTGGAAGGCTTAGGTTAAGGACCTCCAACCACAGGCAGTGTAGGCAAGGTAAATCAATCTCCTTAGAGGGTTTATAAGCACATTATGAAGGTTATGAATGCCTGGATACACCTTTGTATGTGTTATGATACAGGTACAACTGCTTTAGAGGAGGCAAGATGAAGTCGGAACTCACTGGATATCCCATGCTAGCCACACAGTGGAGAAATGGCCCCAGCCCAATTTGCGGATCACATGGTAACGGCTGTTGAACAAGTCACCAATCTTCACGTGGTGATAACCACCTGGGTAAGAGAGAGATGAAGAAATCAATTTGCTGTCTTTGTACTGAAAAGCAATGTAAAGCCTCTTCTATTTAAAGCCCTGGACTGGACCAGTACAATCAGCCGATATACAGTTCCAGAGAATTACTGGATCATCAGGAATCCTGGAAATACAGCACTCATATGCCCTTCTTGCTTGAGAGCTAAAATGTTGGCTCCAGTTAAATTATGAGCATTTTTAGTTTACAGTCATATATATATATACACAGATTATAATAAATCTGATCAGACAGTAAAGCACTGTTTAATAAAATCTATAGGAGTGTGTTAAACAGGGCCAGTCACGCTGTCAAACAGTCTTTCAGTTTTCCAACCAATTTTCATAAGAATGCTGACGTTTTACATCCTAGTTCCAGAGATACTGAACAGTGTTATTACAGAACCTATAAACTTGGCTCCTCCATCTCCCTGAGTTTACCTGCACGGAGTCAGCTTGGTGGGGTGTGGTTTTATATCGGCACTGCATAGCATGCCTACACCCCCTCAAACCTGGAGCAAGTCCTGCATACTACTGTAGAGTTTTTTTTTTTGTTTTTTTCCACACTTTGGGTGGAGAAATGTGCTTTCGGTGAAATAAATAAAAGTATGGTATAATACAATAAAAAGCCAGTCTTCATCACTTAGCAATGAAAGACTATATAAGTAGTGAACACCAATTTCAGATGAGAGTGCAATCCTTCTGTGACCACCTTGGAATCCAGAGCTATCGATAGGCTGTTTCTAATTGCTGACAAACAGGCCTCAGCTTAGCAAAGCCTCAAGGCTCAGCTTAGCAAAGCCACTCTGAGATAAAGTGATGCAAATGTATATGAGATAAAGGTTATATGCTTTACAGGTTTCGTATTCTGCTGCTATGACAAATAAAAATACAGTCAAAAGCAACTGTCCCTCTTATTTTCAACTCCATAAAATTATATCAGAAAACCAGAATCAATCGCAATAGTTTTATAGCTCCAGCGTTTGTCATCACAGCCTCACCCTTGCAGTAGTCATTGGGATCCTCCTGCTCCTCATCATCAGAGCCCAGGATCTCCTCCTCTTGCTCCTGCAGAGCAGAGTCGGTTGGCTGGGCGGCTCCCCGCGGATGGGGCTCTGGCCTGCAGGGTGGAGAACACTTATCATCAGCAAACAGAGCTAGAGGGCCACATTACAATAGCTACACATTCAAATTAGGTCACTTCTATGTGCCAGAAGCTCATCTTTGTCTGCTGTGCTGGATGGAGACCGTCATTCAGACAACAGAGAATATCCTTCGCTTCAGATGCTAGTGGCAGTATGGGTGATTAGGGTGCCTCAGATTTTATATGGATCATGTTTCACCACCTTACAACTTTTCTTCCATCAACACTTAAGCTACTTAACATATTTAGAGTGATGCCACAGAATAGACACTTTAGGTTTCTAAAGGCAGGGGTTCTCAAAATGATCCCCTGGAACCGCAGGAAGACCAGAAATGTTCCGGTAGCTCTGGCAAATTTGGTCAGAACAAAAATATGGACAGAGGACCAGTTGGAGAACCACTGCCCTTAAGAATGTTTCAACCAATGAGTTGTGCAAGCAGAGAACCTTTGAAACATTTAAAGAACCTTCAGGCAATGTAAAGGTTTCATATTGAAGGATATTTCCTGGAACCTTTACATAATGTTGAGGCACTTTAAATGCATAAAAGGTTTTTCCACTTCACACGCTGCACACCTGTGCTGGAACAACAATCTGGACCGTCTGGTTGTCTCTGAGGACTTGTTCGAGAATCAGTCCCCTAGGAAATCAGGCAGGTATGGCATTACTCCAAAGAACCTTTTGGGCACCCTGTACTATTAAGAGTGTAAGAGTAAAAAAAACGACAAGCAACTCCGAAAAAACACCAAAGCAAGGAAAAAGGAAATTGGTGGTTGTTTTCTATCTGAAATGGCATAACATAGAGATCCAAGATTAGCTGGGTTCACTGGCATAAGAGAGACATTTTTGGTTCCCTAAAGATCCTTTAAATGCACAAGATGTGCAGGTAAACCAGAACACTGTGGCTTATTTAAAACCTATGTTTTAGAAATTAGGCAGATAGAATAAGCTACAGAGAGACATCTAAGCTATGAAAATAACATTAAAAGGAATGAGGATAGATCTACAGTTATGAATGTACAAAATTCCAAAAACACCGGAGGTTAATTGTTCATCCCCCTGTTAGCCTTATGCTGGAGCACATTCATCATACAGTACATCCCCTGCTCCTCTTTTCTCTGTAGCACCCTCAACTGCCTCTCAGCCATGGAGTCTCTTATCTCTTTCAACAAACAAGAATTCAAAAGGCGAGACCAATAAAGACAGCCTTCCCCCTACTCTGCAGTCTGAGCTCAGAGAAGGTCATCCAGTTATCAAACCAAACCAGCAGAGGAAGCCAAAGAAGAGAAGGAATGGGTAGGGTGTTATGAAGTATCCAACTAGGGAAAAATTATCTGCAAGCTCATTGTATTGCTCCCAGACTGCTTTAGCGTGAAGTCACAGTGAGCGGCTTAGGAACTGTCAAGCTGAGTGATAAGTGTTCAATGCCAGCTCTATGCTCGGAATAGTTCTGAACCAACAAGGAAAAATTTTGTGGCTGGCAAAATCGGTCCTGTTCCAATTCCATAAACTCACTGGTCTGCTACCGTGGAATTTGTGACACAAAAGCCAAAGCAGCGTGGCACTGCTGTCACCATGAAAAGTTGTTGCCACTGTCATTTGCCAAAAAAAGGCCTCCTTAATGCCTCCGGACTAAGGAATGCCCACATCCAGCTACGTAAAAGCTCAGCTCCCAAACCAGTGGAAAAGGAGGCCAGTCCTTACGAGTTGGATAGATCCTGTGAACCAGCACCACCTCTGGTGGCTCGAACACCAGCACTTTGTTGACGGTAAAGAAGTATGTATGTGTTAGTGGAGGTATGAGTCAGAACAAAGTTAACCAGTGATACACTGTTCAGCCTGGCACCTAGTACTTTGAACCTGTTTTGTTCGGTTGGTTATAACCGACATTTTTAGGCCAGATTCAACAGAAAACAAAAATCCCATATTAACTTCCAGAAGTGACTGGATTAGTCTTGCAGCACTTTGCTCTTCTTGATTGTGGAGAGATAAAGAAACTGTTCTGTATATCGACTGAGGCTCCTAAGTATGCCTGGATATTTGAAGCAAAACTGCAAAGACTGTTGACTTCCCAAGGACACACATCATACTGCCACCAAGGATTTGCCTTCCATAATTTATGAATCCGAGCCCTCTTAGATGTGGCTGGCTGTTCCAAAGAGCAGAATCACCTGTCATATTAATGGTCTTTATTTTATACACGATAGATTTTCCAATCACATTACTCAAAACACAATTTCAGACGGCCAGACATGGATCACGACTGTATTACACATAAAGCAAACAGATTGTTTTTAAATGATACAAAAACAATTAGGTGAGTGGAAATGCGTCACCCAGTGCTGACTAGCAGGCAAGAGAATAAGCGATTAAATCAAAGACGGAGGATACGCACGGCTGAGCCCACAAAATAAGAGCCTTTATACAATCCAGACTGAGCTTCGTGGAAAAACACACACAGAAACAACGTCCAAGTTAACGCAGTTTTTAGGTAGTGATGAGGATGTGGTTAGGTGACAAGTGTAAACGGAATCTGTTGACGCAAGGCCTACCATCTCTTTGCATCATTTGATATAAGCCGCCAAATAACAGCAACTGTTTTTTATCATAACGTCTCACTAGACACTTGTGTTTTTTTTTTGGTTTTTTTTTTTAACATGTACAGTTTAGACTACAACTCCTTTACTTATTTCCAGTCAGATCATCAAATTAAAGACCAGTTCAGATAGGATTAGTTTTACATGCGGAGGTGAGATTCCAGCACCTTTTACAACACAAGGTAGTATTAATCGAATCAGAATTTCATCGGATCCTGTGGAAAAGGAGGTTTTTGTGATTTTCTTGGGTTTAGAGGAGCTGTTGGCAGGCAGTAAATTGAGTAGCCACTCCCATCCCAAGTAAATCAGTCATAAATTTTACAGACGTTTGGTATTAAAATTACATTACTCCACAGTCCTGTGTAAAATGATGAAATTTAAGGCAGAAAATACATTCCATTGTCATGTCAAAAAACTACACAGGGATTTTGCCACACCTCAACACCTGGTTACACTTTAGTTTTTGCTTCTCACAATCCAAACGATTAGAAACACAGTTTCAATGACAACGAGATCTGTAAAGCTTTACTGTTCTGGAAAATCCAACAGATTCTTTACTTGGTTTGAAGTTTATTTTTTATTTTTTCTCCTCGGTAACCGGCTTTTAAGAGGTGCACATCCTTTCAGGCCCACAGCCTTGAATTTATCTGGGAAACAGAAATTCACAGATTTCCTTGTCTATCCATCCGCTGTAGATTTTCCAGATTCTGAAGCAAGAGCAGAGCATGAAAGCGCTCAGATTAAAGCTTTTAGCACAGTTTATCTGATGGTGACCGTTCTGTTGGCTTACCAGGTCTTCTTCTTAGACATTCTATTTCCCCACTATATTTAATCTCTGCAGAAATATCCCAATGATTCTTAATCAATCATTTGTATCTGGGCTTTTGACTCTATCTCCGCAGCAAAATTTGGGGTTATTTTCGGAAAGAACATCTACTTTAAAAATTAATCTACAGTAGAGGACATTAAAAGATATAATGAGCACTGAAACGTGTGTCCATTTCCATAAAGACTCAAAGTAGCTGCCCAAACTAAATATGTCCACTGGATAAAATTGGGTAAGCGCCTCAAGCGAAGATGAATAATACATGCCGTCAAGCACAGCAGGTCTGAACTCTCCAAGAAACAATACACAAGCAGAACAGAGGAAGCAGTCGACACACAAGAAGGGGGAAAGATCCCCAAACTTCCAAGTCAATAAAGCACTGAAAAGTAGGAACATCTTCAAGCTTGACAGGCTTCAACAACAACAACAACAACTTCCTTTTAAGCATATGTATCCAAAAAAATAAAAATAAAAAAATAAATAAATAAAAAGGTCTTAGCTCCAGCCTCACACCGTTCACAGCCAGAACCAATTTTTCGCTTCATGAGCCAGGCAAGATTTGGGTAATCAAGGCAGCATCTGGGAGAGAAAAAAAAATGCTACTACTCGGCTCGAATAGCAATGTGAGATCCTTTTGGCTCATATTAAACATTAAGCTGCATATTAGTGCTTTTGGTAGCAGGTCAAGTGCCACTGAAGCACCCTCAACTAGGATTAACATGAAGCATCCATATACGCAGACGGGTACAGACAGATCACACTTCCATATGACTGGACGTTGAAAAAGAAGCTTAATGAGAGGAGGTGTAGCGCAAGGTAATTAGCTGAGGTAAGCCTGAATGCTGTTCCTGGCCCTTCTGTTCTCTTTATACACCATCCCAAGCATGGCATCTTACAGCTGTTTCACATCATTACTGCCAACCCCGCTGAGCCAGACTCACTAATGCACTCGCCATTCTATCACTCGCTTTGGTCTTCTTCAGGTCAGTCTCCAAGCCATACATTAAACCTTCCAATTCCCACCCATGATTCAGACATCTTGAAGTATCTCTTTCACCAAGAACTGTCCATGCAAACAGACAAGTAACTCTGACAGAAATCACATCTACCATCATGCAGGAGACCCCATGTGCAAATCCTGCATGTCAGTGCAGCATTCTTTAGCTTCCATGGGATATGGGAGCAGAAGACCCACCAGAGTGCCTCTGCCAACACCATAGTATCACACGCAGCAGCTCAGCTGGGCTTGTGAGGTTGCTACCTGGACCATAGAAGACTGGTAACATTCGGTATAGTCTGATGAATCGTGGTATTAAATGTTTCGGGCTGAGGGTAGGGTTATGGTTTGGTGCAGATCCCAAGAAGCCATGTACCCCAACTGTCAATATGGCACTGTGCAGGCTGGCTAAGGTGTGGATGTAGTTCTCCTGGAATAGGCTGGGACCACAGATGTGCCTAAACAAGTCACTGACTGGCGCTCACTACTTTTCACTGCTTGGTGACCATCTGCAGCCTTTCGTGGATTTCATGAACCCGCACAATGACGGGACCCCTCATCTGGCCAAAGCTGTCCACAACTGCTTTGAGGAGCAATTCTGGTGAATTCTGACAAATGGTGTGGCCTGCAGCAAAGATCCTGAACCACACAGCTGCATATCCTTCAACATGCCCTTTACCCTCTTGTAAAATTGATGCCATGTTAAATATCCGCATTTCCGGGCTAGAGGGGGTCCAACATGATATCAGCTCCTGTCCTATGACTTTTGACATGTCAGTGTAATTTTAAACTCCAAACTGAAAATGGTAACAACAACAACTGCAGAGTTCTAAGGTTTAACCTTGAGTTCTGAAATAAATTAAAAACAGTTAATGATGACTCCTCATTAAAAACCAGCTACAATGAATCTAGGCTTCATCTATGAGAGAAAACAATGCGTCTTATACGTCTCCCTCTCTATAGTTATCTCAGTCATGACATTTCTAAAGGAGGCAGCTCAGCTCTTGACCCCACCTTCACATAAACCTAGAATGAAAAAACAAAAGGAGAAATTCACACTTAAAGACAAGGCTTGTAGGAGAAGAGCTGGCAGTTCAAATCCCAAGTGGATCTGAGAAGATGAGGAACAAAAGTTCTGTCCTGAGTGGAAACAGATAATCAAGCTCTCTATTATAGTGTTGAGCGATAAAAGAAAGACAAAAATCGAACTTCAGCCTCTTCGCTTGAAATTGAATTCTCAGTCTTTGGCCTCACTTCTGGGAAAAAGTCACAAGATGTTTTGTGAAGCCACAGAGTGAAGGGGCAAAATTGGTATGCAGCTCAGACAACATCAGATCCTAAAACGTACCCCAATCTATCAGCAACAGTGACTGAAGGCCAGTTAGCACTCAGAAATCCATCCTTAAAAAAACGTAAACATGAAATACCAATAATCTTAGCTGAGAAATCTTTAGTTTTGATTTATTTTGATCACTGAGGTCACAGCGAGAGTCCAAACAAACTTAGGACAAAAATAAAACAAACTGCAGAACAATTTTAGATCATTTAAGCCAGTCTATACTTTACGCTAATAAATAATTCCAAGTAAATCAGCTGTCTTTCATTTTGGCTGTAAGGAATTGGAAACCCAATTGGTCATAAAAACCTGATTATTTCTTATTTTACTAAAGTGCATAAAAGTGAATGGGACAAGGATACAAACAACAAGTGGATGATAAATGTGAGTAAGCCAACAGCATTTAGTGTTAGTTAGGGAGTGAAACTGGTCCACATAAAATCCATACTTCATCAATCAGTACTTCTGATCAGTGAAGCCGTTCAAATCATAGCTTTGTCATCAATGCAACAGAGACATGCTGCTAATAAACACTCCAGAGAAGGAGCATTTGGGGACTGAAAAGGAAAAATATAAACAATAACATTTTTTTTTACAGCATTCTGTCTCATAATCACAACAGTGCTGCAATGAGGAGGCGGCCAAAACTTTGCCCACTGCATGATGAGAAACCCAAGTGTCTGGGAAGGCACTGTGGGTGTTCCTATTTTCTACTGTTGATAGCAGGGACAACAGACACTGCTGTGCATTGCAGAGATTCCTTGCATTTCATTATGGTGAGTCTGGCCTGCCACTCACTCCCACTGACTGTATGGAAATTACCACGACTTCCAAGAATCAGAACTGCTTCATTTGCCAACATGTGTCAGGTAATTTGTCTTGGCACGTTTGGAAACTAAACAGGAAAGCTGAAGAGTATCGCACCAGCAAACAAGCATTTTTAGTATTCAGTGACACGGACATGTACATTTAGTACAAAGCTTAATCATAACTTATGCTGTGGGTAAATAAGACATGGGGGAAAAAAAAAAAAAAAAAAAATCCATTAACCAGTATATATTCTGTTCTGTTATTGTGACTATTATTAATTGATCACTCTAAAAAATAAACCTTACTAATATTTATGAATTAGGCTATTACTAGTTACCAATTTGCATGATTACATATTTTTTAACTCTCCTACTGGTCTGTATAGTATAAGACAGTGTATTGACCACATTTACCTGCCAAAAGTATGTGGACACCTGATCATATCACCTAAGAGTTTGCTGGGTATCCAGAGTCACAGCGTTAGTGGGGCTTATAACACCCTTCATTGTTCTATGAATGTTTTCCACAAGATTTTGGATAGAGTAAGTGGGAATTTATGCCCATTCAGTCCGAGGTCAGGTAAGGATGGATGGACTCGCAATAAACCTTTCAGAATACCCAAAAGTTGTTTAGTGGGGTTGAGGGCAGGGCTCTGTGCAGGCCACACCAAACTTAGGCCTTGGCTTTATGGAGCTCACGTTGTACAGTCATGCTGGAACAGAAAAGGGTCCTCCCTAAACTGATGCAAACAAAGTGGGAAGCATGTAATCGTCTGAGATGTTTGTATGCTGTACCATTAGCATTGCCCTTAACTGTATTTGAGGGAAACACCCCCTGAAAAACCACCCCAGGACATTATTCCAACACCACAAAACTTTGCTGATGTGCTTTATGCATTCTGGTAGGTAGCCTTCTCCTGGAAATTGTCAAACCAGATATGTCTATCAGACTGACAGATGACTCATCACTCCAGAGCACATATTTCCACTGCTCCAGAGTCCAGCAGCCATGGGCTTTGTGCCAATCCAGCCAATGCTCAACATTGTGCATAGTGATCTTAGGTTTGTGTGCAGCTACTCGACCATGGTAACCCACTTCCCCGACACCCAGTTCCTCTGCTGATGTTTCCATTGGCAGTCTGGAACTTCTAGAATTGTTATGCACTACATGCTTTAGCACTCTGTGGCTCCGCTCTGTGAATTTGCATAGTTTAGTATAGCTCTTGCTGCACCTAGATGCCTGCGATTCAGAACAGCTGCACTTACTGATGACTGGGGCACAAATTGCAATACAGATGACAGTGCCACCTGTAAAAATGAATGCCCTAAAAAGCTTATGCACATCAAGATCTCACTTTCATTTGCTGTCTTTCACAGAAAGTGGTGCACCAGTTGCTCCCTCTGGGTGAGCAGGATCACCCTCCTGCTCCCCATTAATCAATGTGCAAAGGCAGCCTACACAGGTCTTCTGACCTCTTCTCCAACATCCAATGCTGTTGCATCAGCAACAGTCTGAAAAGATGTGATCACATCCCGTGTCTCAAAGAAAGCTTGTGTAGGCTTCAACCTCCTGGCTTGGTAGCATCGTATGAGGGGTGGATCATATTCTATCCTATGCCATATTAAATTCTACAAATTTGTTTATATATGTACACACCTCTGCTATAGATTATCCAATTTGATTATTGACATATTGCACATTTATTTCTTTGTGTTTGTTTTAACCTATTAATTCTATACATTTTCTGATTTTCCTTTGATCTTTTGTTCTTCCCTTGATCTTCTGGACTTCTCTCTTGACTGCACTCTGGACCGCATTCTGGATCCAGAGCACAATAAACTAATATCGTATCCAGAGTGGTCTCCTCTCTTCAACTGACACCAAAAGAATAATTCCAAATTACTACTGAAGAAGCAGCAGATTACACAATCGCTGATATAAACGATTATGACAGCCCACCACTATCTGCATGACTAATAATGCACTTCAGTTCAATAGTACGAAATAAATAACGTCCCTGAAGAGATTCAATGGTTTCGCTGAAACAGGGTATAGAAAGGTTATACATTTACAAATTCTGACAAATGTCACTCAGAATGTTTCTGAGTAAAGCTAAACACCTCAACAAGCAGGGAAGTGGGAGTCTGTGGTAGACCAGCCAAATTAAAGAAGTACATGCAGAAACCAGGACAGACATGGAGGAGGAAGAGGAGCTGGACCAGAAACCTACTGCGCTCAGGGTACAGTCTGGTTTTAGGACACAGCGAGGGTGTACTGGCCTTGTTGGTGGTGTGTAATCCTTTAAAAACCCTTCTCATAAGCAGTCTTGAAATGAGGGGAAAAAGAGAGTAAGCTATCGCAGTGCTACATTTTCAGTTCTGATGTCTGGACACTTTACCACTGAGACAGGAGATTCCACCACAATAAGTGAGGGGTCATAAGTGTACGGGGCATATTGACTACCAGTGTAAGAAAAGAAACTAGGCTGGCTTTAACATGTTCATGCGCCTGGAGTTGCACAGCTCTGTCTGAATGAAATGAAAAGGCTTCTTGTGTCATACTATTTAGCTAGCTAGCTATATTAGTTAGTTACAACTTTCTAATAGCTAACACTACCTATACTGGCTACTTGTTTGCGATTTAGAATGCGAGTTGATCCATGTACATTTCTGAGGTAAATATTAAAAAGTCAAGCCTGTTTGCTCCATATTAACACCATCTTGATCAATTGAAAGATTTGTATGTGAAGGTGGAAAAACAGCGTTTGAGGTTCACGGTGTGTTGGTTCTAGGTAATGAACCTTATTGACCCCAGTTTATGCTACATTTTTGTTTCAGACTG
This sequence comes from Prochilodus magdalenae, assembly GCA_024036415.1. NCBI lineage: Eukaryota > Metazoa > Chordata > Actinopteri > Characiformes > Prochilodontidae > Prochilodus > Prochilodus magdalenae. The sequence goes on along the minus strand of JAMWET010003670.1, from coordinate 627,785 downwards.
TTCTCTGTGTGGGAGGATTCTATTAAAACCATCAAACCACAGCAACCAGCACTGGCTGTTCATCTCTCTCACTTACGTCCATCACGCTGAAAGGTGGCAGTTACAGCATGTTTCCATCCATTCATCTCACATTCAGGGAGACCACAGCACAAACCGAGGGGGCGGGAGGAACATCTGGCACGCATGTAGTTAAAACCCAGAGCTGGATGTGGAGCACAGCTTTCTAAACTTCACCAATCCCCACCACCCACCCCCATCAAAACACAGAATAACATTCCCGCATGTCATCTGTCACTACAAACACATGCACATTAAGAAGATCATCTCTCCACACTACGCAGATGCAAATATTAAAAGGCACCCCAGCCTCTTTCCTCATTCTTACTGCAATGCAGTACTGAACAGATCAGCCATAAGGGATCTAAAAAGGGAAAGCTGAAACACGTTTAACACCGGTGCTTGGATGACAACCTTTCGATTTCATGGCAGTCCTCCAGGGAAAGAGTGAACGCACCCTGAAATCAAACCAGCACCCCAGCAGTGCACAGTCACAGGGTGGAAAATGCAAGCAAAGAATGAAAGAGAGGGAGCCAAGCTTAGCAGCTCACAGCCTCTGATGGAGCAAAAGGTGGAAAAGCACAGGAGGGGTGCCAGCGCACCTGCTGCTGCAGGAGCTCCCACCTGCATCTCTTCAGCAGAGTGCCCCTTTACCCTTCTGTCTCAGCCGCTGCGTGCTGGCCATCACATCCAGCTCTCCCAAGACTCGACTGCATTTTTGGTGCTTTGCCTTTGATCAATGGAATCAAATGAATCATGTCCTTAAGCTAAAGAAGGCAAACAAGGTGAACAAAACACTGATTTAGCTTCAGCACTGGACGAGATGCAAAAGACAGACCCACTTCAGTGCAAAACCAAGTGAGTGCAACATGATGTCAGTCCAAAATCAAACCAAGCTATTTCAATACAAAACGAGTCATAAAAATTTAATGATGCTGATGAATGATGATTGATGAATCACACAAAACTTTCAGTGCAAAAATAAAGCACCCCCCCTCCACCAAATTTCCCCACTACTCTATTATAGGGGGTCTAATTCTCTGTACGCCTCCAAAGCCAATCTTCTGTCCTCTGCTCTTTCAAAAACTCATCACAGTGGGGAACATAAAGAAGCCTTTTGTCAGAAACAGCTGCTAGACTGCATAAGAAACAGCCCAACATACCAAGAATCCAGACACTTGGTCATCACTGCCAAACCACGAGTATGCAACCGACCAAAACACTGCTTTGTTTGGGTGAAGGACGCACGCACTGAGCAACAGAGCTGCAGAGTAGTTTGCTCACCTGCAGGATGCGCGGATGCCCATGAGAGACGGCAGAGGTGGCTGGGGCTCACAGGTGAGCGCCAGAGCCATGAACCAGCGGCAGCAGCACGGCTGCTCAACCTTCAACTGCACACATGCATGCAGTGCTGAAGACACACACACTCACTCACTCAAAATCTCTCTCTCATACACATTCTCCCTCTCTCAAATATTAACTCTCTCACTCACTCTAGAGACATACTCCCTCCTTCCCTCCTTCTCACTCTCTCTCTCTAAAGCATACACTATGTCCCTCACCCTCACTCTTACAAACCTCACATTCTCTGTTTCTCACACCATCCCTCAGCTCCCTCCCGATGCCGTCAGCACCGACAGCCCACCCCCTTCCCTCTCAGCCCTGTATTCTTATTGGTTAGAGTAGACCAGCACTGCATTGCAGGTTAAACCGCCTCCTCAATCCTCCTTCATAAGAACATGGGCTCACTCTGCTGGCCCTCTCCATCTCTCTATAGCTTTTCATGTGCCTTCTCTTTCTTCATCTTCCCTTTTACTCTCCTCCTTCCCTTCAGTTTCATCATCTCTATCTCTTGTTACTGCAGGCGGGAGCTGCAAATACTGTTTTCGGGGTTCACATTAGAGGGAAAGAGAGAGAAAAAAACAAAACCTGAATCAGACACGTTCACTCTCATCAGATCTGTCTCTCCTAACCGCCCTCCCCACCTAATTTTTTCCCCAAAGTGCCTCTTCACGGCCTCATTAGTGCTGACAGGTAGTGATCACTGAGGCCCCCCGCTGGACAGAGGCAGACAGCACAACACAATCAATTACTCAACTTCTTCACACAGCTCTCCTGAGATTCCGCCCCCCTATCCCCCCCACACCCCCGCCGCAAGTCAGCACAAGATGATAAAGGGATTCAGCAGTTAGAAAACATAAGCACTGGGCAAATGCTCAGCTTCAGATGGAGAGTGTGGTCTCTTTTGCAAAACAACACACCAGACTAAATTTAATCCATGAGCAAAGACTGTTCAATTCACCTTAAAGTGAGCAATTTATCACAAACTAGTGAACACGTATAGCTAACCAATAGCGGGGAACACATTCAGAAAGCTGTATGGACACCCCTAATGTACGAAACAAGGAAATGCAGTCCTTCCCTGTTCACTCCCTACCAGTCTAGAAAGAGTATCTTCATCTCTTCACTCACCCAGAGCTACTCCACTGTGGAAATCAATGCTAATGTAAGCACATTTTGCTTTTATTTATATCACTGCCAAACATGGAACATGGCCAGGAGCAGGCGAAGGTGGTGAGAATGGTTGCTTGCCAGGTGCTGTAGCATTGTTGCATTCTTGTACATTGGCCAGGAGCACCACATTCAACATGACTGACAAGGGTATTTTTGGGTCGTCTCCACCAAGACACAAGCAGTACTCCAGGACAGCCTGGCACGACACAATTGCAATCTTTAGCGACATTGACTTGGTGTTAAGGGCAGCGGCGCACAGCCGTCTGCCACTGGTGCTGGCACTAACAGGATGGATCATGGAGGAATCACTGCTCACTGAATGTCCGCAATCATGGATGTCAGTCAGGTACAACAATAAGGCCCGTCCTTGCTTACATCACATGCAAATCATTCTTATGTCTCACGAGTTCAACCCGACCCACCAAGTTACATTTCTGTTGATTGATTCCTTCTGGGTGCAGCTATTTGTGCAACTATTCCGTTAAGGAGTGCATTTAACTTCTTTTTATTTGCAGTGATCGCCATTAAAGCCAAAATGCATCCAAGTGCTGCAGACAGGACTGACAGAGTCAAATGACTCCACACACGGTAGTATGTTTTTAAGAGCACAGAACATGAACGCACAATGAGGAACTTATTAGCAGAACTATAAAACACAAAACTACCGACATGGGCAAGATTACATAAATTAGAGGGTTCTGAATTTATGGTTTCGGTTCATGTTCGTCTGACTGCTGACTGAACCCCTTCCCTACAATACGCAGGGCTCTAGAGTGCGACCAGTTTGGTCGCACATGCGACCTAATTTCTCAATTGTGCGACCAAAAAAAATCTGAGGTCGCACCAGTGCGACCAGCCGTTCGATAAGGGAAAAAAGAAAAGATCTTCGGGACTCTGAAAGTCTCCCTGTGGTTAAAAACAGACACACATTAGGCCCTTTTCGTGGTCTAAACCAATCAAAGATAGCGAAGAGCGGGACCCCGGAGCGCCGTCAGCACTGAGTGATAGTACGTTCAGTGAACGAATCAGTGAGTGAACCGGAGTCCTCAGTTCACTGAACGAATTACTGAGCAAGCACAGTTCCCTCGCAATGAGAGTCTCCGCCACCAGATTCGCGGGTGATTCAGTGATTCTCAACACCACACAGCAGTTCCCCTGCGGGCCTGCACGGTCGCTGCTGAGTCGAATCAGCTGAGGAAGTGATTCGGTTCGTTATGTTTACTCAAATGATTCGTTTATTCGAACGAATCGTTCGCGAACGACACAACACTAGCAGCCAGACAGAGCGGTGAGTAGCCTAGGCCCGTCAGATAAACAGAGCGGGTGTAGCTGCGGATGACGAGAGACGGTGAAAAGAATGATTTACAACATTTTGGTTAAGAATGTTAAGTTCAGTCCTGGTCCGTTCGAAAATTGTTAACCTGGGAGGCTGATGGCTCCGTGTCAGAGCGTTGGTTATGTCAAGCCCTGGTCCGGAGACGCCATCAGACAACTAGCCACATACGATCGACTCCGAGTCACAGCCTGCACTGACTGTGAGGAGTGTGGGAAGACCATGGCCGGCAGTAGTGCGTTTGTGACTGGTTCTAATACATTTCGAATTGAAGCGCTGAAAAAGCACAGCGCATCTATAAAACACATTACATGCCCGACAAGTGCACTGCCCACGTGTCACCTTTCCTGTAGAATTGTGCTTCAAATAAAGAACTTTATGTTGACCACATTGTTAGTTAATCATTTACAAGTCAATATTGCCTATACGGACAACGATTTAAAAAAAGAAAAGAAAAAGTGAACATGTAAAACTGCTGTTCTGTATGTGATGCAGTTGAAAATTTGGGTGCACCTAACTTTGGTGCTGGTGCACCTAAGAAAAAACGTTAGGCGCACCAGTGCAACCAGTTCAAAAAGTTAGTCTAGAGCCCTGATACGCACTATTTAGATGCATTATCATCACTGTATTATTCCCCTTCTTCGTCTACAACCTTTCTTGTGCACTTTTCAAAATCAGAAATGGTATGCTTGTATACAGCTTTTTGATCAGACACAGTTTCCACATAGCAACTAATTCCCCCCAATTGATTGATTAAGATGAGATTATGTATTACTTGATTAGCCTTATAGCTTAAAACCACAAAAACAAACACACAGCTCAGGGGGAAAACTGACCTACTCTTTTACAGCATCAAAAGTATGCCAACAATGGAGCCTAACTTGTCTGCTTCTCTGGTAGTCTTGACTGCTGACACAGAACATCTATGTAGCACTGCAATACAAAACACAAGGCATTGTAGTGAAGATCACTGTCATCTTACCACTTAAGTGCTCACTGGGATACAATACTGCAAAGAATGCTTGAAAGCTGGCCCCTAGTGCTCCCTACACCCACTTTCTCCTGGAGCTGTATTGCAACAACATCCTTCACATTTGTCAAGGCACATCTCTGAAAAGAGCATCAGTTAGCAGAGGCCTGCTTGATAATCAAAAAGGGCAATAATCAAACAGCATGGAGAGCAAGTGCTTCAAGTACAAGCAGGGTTAGCACCCACACAAACACAACTAGCAGGTAAGATGGGTCATCAGATGATCTTTATTTGATTAAGGCTGTAAACAGTGAACAAGAAAAAACTGTGAACTGTGAACCACATGTATTTACAGACAATTAATTATCAGCTTTCATGATCATGATCGTCCTAATAAGAATCACTACAGGCTCGTGATACGTCATCACCATTGCTTCCAGTCTCTAAATTTAATTGAAGGTTAGTGCTGTTTTCCACTTTTCACAACTGCCATTAAAGGCAATTCCCATGTGTTTTGATGGAGGTGCTTTCGTGTAACTATCTATTTTGTCTTTAATTACGTAGATGGAATACAATTAGAAGGAAATGTCTGATTCAAGAAGGTAAATGGATTTGTGTCTTGCTGGTGAAGGTCAAATTTCTAAATCATATGCTTCTAAACATCTGATAGAGTGGCACAGACAAAGTGGTGCCACATCAAAAATATGAGCGAAATGCTAAGTATTCAACATATCACACTGTTCTGCACTAAATCCAGCACTGATGATCTCCATGAGGAAAGCCTACTGTGACCTTTATTGCGATAAAGAAAAACACTGTCACAAAGCCCAACCCTAGGTGTGAACTGCTCTTCACCCCTCATTTCTCACTAGCAGGTCCGCACACAGTCACAACATTCCACATACAACCAACAAAGAAATCTTTCGGAATTTTCACACTACTTTTTTGGGAAACTGAGTCAGATACGGGTTCAGTGTGAAAGCTGTTTTTAAGCTTGATAGTGGTCCAGGAAACTGATCTCTTGTCCTCCTAAAACCAGCAGTCTGGGGTTTGTTTCAAGCTCACACTGTCACAGGGAAAACACTGGATTTAATTATATTAATTTAAATATCTGAGTTAATTTAAGGCACAGGCACCCTAGTCCCTCCACTGCTCTGTGCGGTAAAGGTGGCACTGCAGACATGAACACACTCTGCTGCCTCAGCACCCTGTAACTCAGGCTTGTGTGTAGTAAATATAGTGACTGCGTCATTATGCAATCTGTGCCTCTGAAAACAGAATGAAGGAGAGGGAGAAAGAGGGTTATGACGGGGCGTGGTGATCATCAGTTTTTGCTGATCTGCTGACATGAGAGAATCTTAAAGACTGTATGTGTCTAAAGCTTGCACTCCATGTGACAATCCTCCCGTTCACTGCAGTTTAGAAGCAGATATATGAATATGCATTACTACTATATTACATATTCAGAACTCAACTTTATGGATCAAATTTAGTGGATGGGTCAAAAACCCAAATGTACAAATATATTTAAAGAATAAAAGCAAAACATGGGGCAAACACACCAGACTAAAAAATGTGCATTACACTCACCGTCAAAAAAATAATTGCACAAATAGTTGCACCCAGAAGGAATCAACCGACAGAAATGAAACTTGGTTTGACATTGTGAGACATGCAAATAATTCAAGCTTCACGTTCTGCCACGCATATGACGTAAGCAAGGACGAGCCTCATCACATTTAGCAGACAGTGATGCCCTCCATAAGTCATCCTGTTAGTGCCAGAACCACTGGCAAACAGCTGCATGACACAGGACTACATGGATGCAGACCGTTACGACCACTACCCATGACGCCACATCAATGACATCAAAGACTGCAATGGTGTCGTGCCAGACTGTCATGCAGTGACTCAGAATGGAGAGGGGGGGGGCACAACCAACGTTTCCATGTGTAGAGGCACCATGATCAGAACCAAGATAAATGATTTGTTGTAACGCGTCACATGTCCAGAAGGCCTGGCAGCACTCCAAGTCCACACCTACCACAAAATCTACAGGAACTGTGTGAGAATATTGAAGCTGCATGGATGGATTCTCACAGGACACCATTAGGAACCTCTAGATCACCATGCTGAGACGTCTGGCATGTTGTGTTAGCTAACATGGTGGTCTGACACCATAGTGAAAGACACTACTTCTGTATGTAAAGCTCAATAAATATTTGCCATTTCATCCAATTCTGTTTTGACAATGAGCGTGTGTTTAGTGGCTGGTTTACCTACATGTCTGTCTGAAATAAATCCACCAGGTAATGGATGTGAAAAATACATTCCGAGGTGCCAAGCTAATATCAGCAGCAGCTCATGCTGCAAGGACACAAGAGTTCCTAAAGAATCAAACGGGCTGATGATGCTGATATGGTGCTCAACAGAAAAAAAAAAGCCTGTTCAGATACTAAACTCCATTGTTTGGTGCCGACCACTGTACAAATTCCCTCCCACAAGCAGCAAACTGATCCAACGTTCATTTGGCATTAGCTCACTATTTTTTTTAAAGGTTACTTTAGAGTTTGTTTAGTGTGCACGAGTAGAGATGTGGTGTTAACACCTGTTAATGTGAACCAAACCAAAGAAACAAAATGATGGTTCCACATCAAATGAGGTATGTGTGAAAGCATGATCACAAAATTAAACATACGAGCAATCTTTATCAATTACTTGGCACAGACTTTTATATATTAATTTTCTTATTTGAGATTTAGGTATATTCTCTCTCATCAGCAGGTTATAACGCCTGTTCTGCTTTCTAGAAATCTTGACATCATGGAGGAGGACAGTGAGTGCATAACCTGGCCACATGACCACCCAGATGCTGCCGAGCAAGGGTGGAACATGGCACAGCTGGGGGTTGAACATAATCCCAGAGATAAGAGGCGATGGGGTAAAGGATCACTTATGTAAACCTACATCATGTAAACCTGCATCAGATGCTAGGCAAGGTGCGATGACATCAACAATAAACAAGAGAACTACAACCACTTCGTAAAACTAGGTTACTTTCCATGCGGAATCTGAAGAGAATCTTTATCCGTTACATATGAAAGAGCTAAGAGAGTTCAGACATCCAGTCTTAATACAGTAAATATTGAGTATGGTTAAAATTTAAGTTTCCCACCTCTATTTACAGAAAGCATGACTATTCTGTCTGTTTGGTCAGTTATTTAAACAGGACTTGCTTGGCTGCAGGTTTCCAACAAAGCCTGAACATACATGATCAAGTGTTTGACAACCGAGACCAACTGATAAAAAGACGATATTTGAAAATACGATGTTCAGCTTGTTTGTTTGATGTGGTGGTTGAAGTGGTTTAAGACTGACTTCCTGACTGGGTCTTTGCCCACTTATTTGGTGTGTGCCATTACTTACAGGACCGCATTCCTTTTTGTCCAAATGAAATGCACAAACACAATTGCACCAATTTTCAATCAAACCAGACCTCCAGCAAACCAAGCGGTAGCACGCTGTAAGATGTGATCCTGAAGGGCTGAAGCGCCAGTGATTCAGTGGTTATGTTGAACTAGGTTACGTGGCCATACCAAGACACCAAATAAGGCCCCATCTACATGCCATTTTTGAGTGTTTGGCCTTGCTTGTTTGTCTTGGGTGTTTAAACTCCCATCCATCCATAATCTGACCCATGTTAATGTTTTTGAATGGATGACTGACATATATTTGAAATATATAACACTGGTATCACAAAATGAACTTGCAGATAGCCAATGTAGTTTAGCTGGGTTGTCTACGTTTCAGATAACTGCATATATGCTAAAGACCTGTTCCCATGTGGTTGGTAATGTTAGGTTTGATTGCATTTACTTAGTTTGGCTTTATCGTTGCGCTGTCAGAGCAAACGTACAGGGAAAGTATAAAAATAATTAACTAATTCATTTAAAACAAAAAAATTCCCCCAAGTGAACAAGTCCCCCCTGTTTCTTTAAAATGTTTGGACATAGCTATTGGTTGCATATGCGATATAGTGCCACACCCTTTCCAAGCTTTTGCTCAGTATTTTCACAAAGCACATGTTCTCAGAACAAGTCGGGAAAATATTAGGGAAAAGCAAAGAAGCATTTCCAAAAATATTCCAATGTGTGCCCATGAGGGAGTATAAGGCTACAGTTAGCAGCCCCAACAAACTTATTCCGAAATGGGACAGTGCAGCAACTGCAGAGTGTGCACTTCTAAAGCAACTCCCTATGGCCTCGTTTGTTGTGTTGGAGCCAGCACTGAGCTATCTGCAGTCATCCACAGCTCAGCACTGCAGCTGAGGAGGCAGGCGCTTATATAACCCAAGCCCCCTCTCTCCGAGAGGCAAAAACAAAGCCGACCCGGCAAGCACAGTTAAACAATGCTACTGATGTGGACTAAAAGAACAGAAAACAAGCATGCAAAACTCACAAGAAAGTGTCCAACTTTGCAGGACATTCCACTATGGACGAGTCAGCAAATTCAAGTTGCAGAGACAATCGATGAAAGTCCCACACATACACACACTGCATGTGCATTCATGCCCCCTTAGAACTTCAGGTTGAACATACTGAGCCAGCACCTTGGCAGCCAGCATCTGGCACCTCATTAAAAATAAATCGACCCATCAATAAGTCAGCGGCACTGCCCCATCGCTGCAGCATCACCATCATCAGCTCCATCACGGCACACCACAAACATACTCGCATGCGGACACACACACACACACACACACACAAATGAGCCACTCACTTGCACCTCAGCCCACTGGCCAGCTTTACCACAGCTGTGTTGAGCGAGACGATCCAGTCCAGGAGCCACATGGTGGGGGATGAAAGAGGAGGACAGGACGGGGCAGGCAGAGCCAGACTTAAGACCGGTGTTGAGGTTCGACCTCTTTTTTTCTTTATCCTGTATGTTTCTCTCTTTCTGAGTATGTGTGCAAGGCTGCCTGTCCGATCACAGCCTGCTTCGGCACTACTGAGCACTACCGATGCAGAAAACGAGGAGATGAAGGCTTAGGGAGGGGAAAAGAGGAGGAGGAGGAGACAACTCAGGCGGCAGAGTTTGGAGAAGCAGAGGGAGGCGGTAGGTGGGTGAAAGAAGCTTCCTCTGCCCAGCAGAGTGGCACACTTTCTATAGATGTACGACTCAAAGTTTTTCTCAAAGTAAATCTGGTGATGTCAGGAGGATCCCGATCAGAGTCAATCCTCCTGAAAGATTTCTATGGATATAATATCAATGCTATTTTAAGCCAATGCATATTCTGTTTCTTGTTTTTCTCGAACCCAGTCTACTTACATCGCTGTTGTAGGGAGGGGTAACACTTTACTGACTAATGTTAATGCATTAGTCAACATGAAGCAATGCATTAACAACTGCCACAATGCTTAACTAATTTTAAGAATACAACTAAATGTTTACATAACATTAATTAACCACTGTTATTGTATTACTTCATGTTAACTAATGCATTACTTCACAGTAATTAGTCAACACTCAATGTAGCGTTACCTACTGCAACAGAGATAATCCACAACCTGAGGCAATGAAACATGGTTCCAGAAGATAAAGAGCTTCAAATGTCTGCAATGTAAAATTATTTTAACATGGCAAATAAACACTTACATACTGCCATTACAACTGTGTTAGAACTACATGCCTAAACACTAGCAAGTGAAATGTAGAGATGCACCGATCCAGCTCCTCCGGTTCCAATACCAACACCAATACATATTGGCATATCCGTTGATACCCAATATTGACACCATTTTTGAATTAATAAACCATAAACTTCACCATGCGACGTAAGGCACAAGGATTGACATAAACAATACTTTACTAAGCTCATCCATTATGCTGGAGAACTGTCAGCTCAACTCATAGCTGGTCTACTGCTACTGACGGTATAGCACATTTTGCAAACAAACTAGATTGGGGACCAGTTCCATAGACCGGACTAATTCTCTGATACTTGATCCAGCTAATTTAATTCATATTGAGGCCGATAACCGATCCTAATATTGGATCTCTAGTCCACGGTCATGGAATCGTCATTTCTTGGGATGGGTTTATATTGAAATTCTAGGAGACCACCTATTCTAAACTCAAGGTCTCTCTTATAATTTCAACAACAAACAACACTGGTCAACAGCAGACACAGCAAATACACTTTTGTAGCTTAACTATGGTCTGCTGAGGACTGCTTTCGCAGGCCATTATTCTCCACTACAAAAATCACAATACAGAGCAATCTAATGTTTATTCCTGTAGGGTAACAGACTCAGCAACCTTAATAATGAACCGTGTTCTATCGCAGCAGCTCGGCGTCCCAAATGTTCTGCTGCTTCAGAGTATATCATCAAACGTCAGTTTGGAATAAACCAACATGCACGTCACTAGCTATTACACTTTAAATCACAACTCGCCAAAACTGTAAAGCTTCAAAACATTCAACACAACAAAGTGTGCAGCTTGTGTTAAACCCAGCATTTAAGACAAAAAGGGAATGGAACATTGTGAGCAGTTAAAGCAATAAGACTAGCCAAGGCTCAAAACCCTTATAACTTCCTTACAGTCTTTAAATGAGTCCTTGTGGCTCCAGTGTGTTACCTTCAACAGACCCATTGCGTTTATTTTATATCTACATTTTATTTTCGCAGTCTACTGGAACAGATTTACATGCAACTAGATGGAAAATAACGTCTGGCATATACAGATATAGTCATATACAGACTAATGAACCATAGCAGAGACACTCAAGGACCAAATCATTAAAGATTAAGCACATATTATATTTCTCTGGGCTATTTTAAAACAATCCCATACACTAACCTACATCCTCATAGCGTGTCACCATTGCATGATGGGGAAAACTTACATAGTCAAACATGAAGAGATTTTAAGAGGTTTAAAGAGTCGGTTGTAATCAGTTTTCATTTAAACACTTACACTTTGACGATACCGCAACAATCCAGAAAACTACTTTGATGTCAAGCCTGTTTTTTTTTTTTGTGAATAAACACCAACATAAAATACAATTAAATTAAAAAAGCATTAATTAAAATAAATTGAAGCAATTACATTCTCTTACATTTTTCTAGATTAGATAATGTGGATTCTATTAGACCCGCTTATTTCCAGGAAATACGCCAAAAGCACAAAGTCAAGATAAACATCAGGAGATTAAGACCTACAAATGTGAGAGGATTTAAAGCTTTTACCAAACTGATAATAGTATCTTGGTGGGCATTCAACTATGATCCAACATCGCAATGATACATTCACTTCGTACATACATACACTATCGAGGTATACACATAATTGGATGTAGTTTATACATGTAGTTTGAATGTCACAGCAGACTTTAAGCAGATCTGTTGCACAGTGTTGCACTTCTTCTCAGCAAGCTAGAATCAGGGCTGAAATTTGGGAAAGTGAACTTGCGTCAGACTTAGCTTGCAGAGCCCCAAAGAGAGAGAGAAGCATGGTAGCATGGGTCTCTGCGTCTGTCATAAAGCAGCCTTACATAACAGCCCTCCTCAGGGCCGCAGGCTCAGCCGTCCAACCCTCAAAAGGGAAACAAGAACAAGCAAACACACACAAGCGCTCGGCACAGAGGTGTGTGAGGTGCACTCTGCTTCGCTGTTCATCAGCCAGGCCCTGCATCCCAATTTCTGCCACTATTCTGGGCTGTCCGACTCCAAGAACTGACGTGACCCCGAATCTATTCCTGTTAGAAGTCTGCAGGATATTCAAACACCGCATGGGCATTTTTAAGAAAACTGACACGTACAAATGACACATAGTAACAGCTCACAGCATTATTACCAGGAGGGGCTGAAATGACTAAAATACACCATCATAATTCAAGACATTTTCACGTTTACATACATAAAGTACCAGTCAAAAATTTAGACAGGGTTACTTACAGAAGGTTTTTTTTTTTTATTTTAGCTTAATGCTATAGAATACAAGTAAAGACATCAAACCATAAAATAGCACTCTGAGTTGTGAAGTCCAAAAATTTTTTACAGGGAGACAAAACTTTTGAGGCACATTTGAAGTTGCACAACTCCTCCCCCAGTTTTTCCCCACCCAGTATTTTGCTCACTCTTTCACTGTAGCTCGTCACTAAATGCACAGCCAATACATTTCACAGTACGGGATTTGAACTCTCCAACAGGTTCAGACATTTACCCTGTTAGGTATCTGTCAGTCTGTCTAGATATTATGACGTACAATAACTGTGATTATCTCCACTTTCTGAACCTTGCAGATTTCTTCTATCTGGTCTCATTGATTTTATTTGTCAGACTCATAAGCCTTGCGACACAAGACCACATGCGATACAGTGGTTTCAGATGAACCTTGGATTCCCAATCCAAAGTGAAATGCATGTTAAAAAAAAAAAAAAAAAAAAAAACACATCACAACCTAATTTTAAAAACAAAACTCTGTTCTATATCCATTTCCCTTCAAGCAAGCCCAGTCCAGCATGCTCAGGTAGTTTCAAGGATCCGGTGGCAGTGTTCTAACTTGCTTTAATGAACTGAAATAACAAAGCACCAGTGTTCGTTTTAATAAAACCAAACTTGCAAAGTCTGAACCTGTTCATACATAACACATGCTCACTAATGATAAAACACAGAACCTGTGTGTACACTAAACCTTTTAAATTCCAACAACAGACAGCAGCACCAAGCTTTGCATGCTCTCATTTCATAGACAGAAATAAGGCAAAAAATAAATAAATAAATAAATAAAAAACCCATGCACCCTGCAACGGGAGCTAACTCAGTAATCCCGCTATGCGAGGGAAGATTAGTGGAGCGTGTGTGCACCAGAGAATGTATGTGTGTGTGTTGGAATAGAAGGGTGGAGGGAGGTACTAACAGCTAGTCAAGCTGACAGTTCCATCAAAAATTGGCAGGGCTTTGGCTGACACTCTGCAGGACCATGCAGCACTGCTACACACACTCCAAATTCATACAACACAACAGGCACACCATAACGTACACTAGGTATCCAGACACATCTAATTATTAAATTTAACTCCTTAGAGGTTTTCAATTGTATACACACAACTTAAAGCACCTCGGGACATATAATAAAACATAATGAAATGTTCTGCATAATTCTAACACTGGGTGTCTGAAACATCTAGCAAACATTTTAGTAAAAAATAAAAAAAGAAGTCCTAATGTCCTCAAAAAAAACAAAATCAATACTCGCTCCTCCTTCCTCTCTGAGATCTGAGTCTGGGCTTTATATTTCAATAAACATGTGACTGACAGTTCTACCCCACAGACTCATATGGAAACTCCAACAAAATAGGTGGCACAGTTGATTCACATTCGCCTTTACAAATCAAGTCCTAGTAAACACACTGAACAGAAAACAACAGCAAACAACACTGAAAAGTGAAACAGCAAAAGTAAAAGATCAAAAGTTACACGGACAAGCCAACCGATTAGCAGTTTATAGATCATTTAGCAGTTCCTTTAGCAGACCACTCATTCACAGAGGTGACAGAATTCTAAGCTTCTATTTCTAGAAGAATTAAAAAAAAAAAAGACTACTTTTATACTATGGAGAAAATCTACTGACGTTGGAGCCGAAGATTCTACATCTGAGAGAAGAGGTACAGCAGGTTCAGGTCTAGCCTTCAGGCCAAAGCCTCCAGAATAACAGCATTGCCTTCTGAGTGAAATTACTGAAGCTGTCCTCACTGAAATGTGCACAGACGGCATTGCTGTGTTCGCAAACAAACTAAAAAACCTATACACTGTTTATTTAGCGATACTGCAATGAGACCAAGGCATTCATCTATTTTTCTGCTGGATGAGCATTCGGGAAATGCTAGCACACACAGAATGCTGACACTGTTAGCTGGGTGAATAACCCACAGACGTACACAACAGGAAAACTAGATTGATAAACAGATGTATAGCTAAAAAGCTGGCTAGTTTATTAAGATTAGTTAGCCTAAGCTGCTAGGACTCAGAGAGGGCCATTTTGAGACTCTAACTGGATCCCACATGAATTCAAAAACTGATATATCAATAGGGCAGAAAAACAGCATCTAGCCTTCACGAACCTGATTTTTTTCTGAGATATTAGTTGACAAGGTTTTAATGAAATACGGTTCAGACCTCTAAACAGGGGTAATGCAAGACATGAAACCTAATCATGGTGTTTCATCTTATTTATGTGGAAATAGCGAGAGGTCCTGTCAAAGTGCATTAAAAATGTGTAGAGATTAATTCAGGAAACCTGCTTCACGTAGCATTTAAACACAACTTACTTTTTGCCAGGTTTTTTCGGTTTGGTCCTTTTCTTCCTCGCCTGGAGCGCAAGCACTGTCAAGACATGAACACAGAGAAACCACTTTAAAAATATCATTCATTTCCTCAGTACTGATATTGCTGAGTTACTCTAACTCTACAGCCATTTCCACTAGCAAGATCCCCTACCGGGTTCAATAGCAGTTAATGTTAGTTATATGAAAACTTAACTTATCAAACTTAGTCACATAGAGGGTTCTGCAGGATGACACAAACCTAACAGTGCTTCAAAATTGGTAAAAACCCAGGTACTGCAGGTACAATCTTTACATCTCCATGCTGTGTTACTTACTTACTTTGTGTGCAAATGTTGAAAGCTTATAAAACAAAAGTAAAGGAGGTCTATAACGAAGACCCGGACATAAGGCTGTGGAATCTGACTGTCCTCATATATATGCTTGTCACAGAGGCATATGGCTGCTAAAGATTGAACTTGTGGCTAACCTTTAATTTCAGAGAACGCGACCTAAAGCCCAACAAAACGCCTTGCCGATTATATTTAACAAATAAACTGGCCCAGTTTTATTGGAAATGGAAACTGAAACCGGAGAGTGGATGATGCACTGATAAACAACACAGAGTATTCTAACAATATTCATAACTTATAGTTTATCACTTTTTTTTCTTTTACAGCAGCTGTCTGGAAATCTAACTTTCAATTTTTACATTATTTTGGATTCTTTGTTTATATTTCAGCTGTCGGTTGGCTGATTACAGGCATGACAGCTGAGCCAGACTCCGAGCCCGAAAGTAAATAAGAACAAATTGGTAGACGTGATCAGCCCTTTCAAGTTAGACTGGAGCAGAATGTTTCAGAGTGGACATTTAACTCTCTGTGAATTGTACGAGGGGGTGCCAAGCTTCCTGGTAGCATGGCATTAAGGACTGTGTTACGAGATGGTGTTACCCTATAACAAAGAAAAGGACTGGAACTCCAACAAGGTGTTTCTGGCAGCTGAGAAAAGTGGTTTGTGTGGGACAGAGTTTCTCCCTCTGGCATGTACTTTACAACACTGCAGATAGGGACAAACATACAGTACATAACATACACTGCATAAATCACTGAAGGAAAGGGAAAATCGCATAATAGAAAAGTGTAAGAGATCTGATTTACAGATGTAGTCATTCAGAGCGGACTGCTGTGAAATGTTTTATTTTAGACAGCATTATGTGGACTGCATGGCTCACAGTGGTGGTGATTGGAACAAGACACCTAAAAGTGCTTCAATAACTCCTCACAAGTAAGCCATTAGATGATACATATATGAATAGGCTACCTGATGACTAAGACAGGGTGCTGTAAGGTGAAAAAGTGCCCCCAAAAGGCCTCATTTTCAAGGTTTCAAGGTCCACCACTATTTTAATCATCATCAGCATGACATTCACTAACTCGGAGGACCAGTGTAGTCTCACTGATGGATGTGGACGGTAAATAAAATGCCTTTGTTGTTGTTGTACCATCACGACCCCTGGGGTTCCTATCAGCATCACCACTGTGCACTACAAGCACCAACAGGAACGTTTATCTAGGATGGAGCCAGTCGGTGGAGTTGTGGTTTAAACCTAAAGCAATGGAAGAGGTTAAAAATACCCACACCCGGTCAGCCCTGGGAGCTGACCTGAACACATATAAAAGAAGAAAACACGCCGTTATTTATTAATGTACTTATGAAATGAATTACACACTATTCAAAGCCGTTTACACGCGTTGGCTAATACACAGTTAATGTTAGCTAGCTAGCAAAACAGAATAAACGTGCTAAAAGTTCAGTATAGTATTTACATTACTCAAGTTTTCATATTAAAGAGTCGAACCTTCGTAATTTTACTCCCTTCCTACCAACATGTTTTAGGTCTAACTTTGAACCTTATCAAACATGAAGTTAGACAGCGGGTCTTATCTGCGTACGCATATGTTTAAGAAGGCATAGCGCGCCTGTTTTATCGTCAGTTAGCCACATTAGCCTGTTAGCTCCCGCTGCACGGAGCCTGTGTAGTGTGCAGCAGAGCAGCAGCGTGGTGGGGACTATTGTTCAGCACAGTAAGACAGCGGTGTCTCTGTGCTACAGATAATAAAGCTTTTACAGACACCACCAGCTAAGAAACCCGACAGCGGTCCACCCGAACGTTCGCTCCAGGATTCAGTTAAATGGTTCTTATTTGTATTTGCTCACCTTTCCTTTCCATGCTGTAGTTACCGGCTCGGCGGCGTGTTGCACTGCCAACTTTGCACGCATGCGCAGTTCATCCGAAACTTCCACTGGGTGAACTCTACACTCGCCCACTCCTCCAACCCACCTCAATGGCGAACTCGCTAAGCAGTTATAAAATAATATCCACAGCTTTTTATTTCTTTCTCCAGACACCAGGAAAGGAAAAATAATAACAGTTCCACATTTTTGGAAGGTAGAATTAAGTGTACAGCTCCACTACCACTGAACGTGTAATGTTTTAGTGTATTGTTTTACTTATAGCATTTATCAAAAAAAGAGACATACTTTTCCTTTATAAAGCAAATTTAAACTATTTTCCGCAATTTCTTTCCAAATAAAGATCAAATAAATATACAAACATTCCTAACATTCGAAAAACACATTTTTCTAAAACACAGTAAAATAAAACAGCATGTTCTCATTCTTATCAAGGGTAAACAAAACCACATTAACTTTAAAAGTGGACCGCGTTGTGGAGGTGTGGGGTTGAGCCTCACACAGTGGACACTATGGCCTTTGAATTCTACTCTAAGACATCATAATACTATAGTAGTTGTACGTTATACGCCTTAATTACAGTCATTGTAGTTTAATTATTATTAATCAGTCTATTAAGGCGATTCACACTTTCTACATGAGTCATCGCCCTTATTGTTAGTCCTCTAGCGACATCTAGTAGCGATGAAACCTTTGTAGACTTAGGCTCGTTCAAAATTCCTTCTGAAATCAGGGGTATTAAAGTTTAAAGGTATTAAAGCCACCTTTACTGCAGTAACAGCCTCTGTTCTTTAGAGAAGGCTTTACACCACTTGTGGAAACATTGCTGCGAGGATCTGATTGCATTCAGCCACAAGAGCGCTAGTGTGTTCAGGTACTGATGCTGGGGTGATCGGTTCTAGATCACTCCGACTCATTCCAAAGATATTGGATAGTGCTCTAGCTGCTGCTTGGTACCGGGCACGATGGGCTCACGTGCAGCTGCTTAAAACATCCCATTCTGCCCCCCTTTTAGGAAGACTATGCAGGCAGGCTTTGTGCGCAGTTGAACCCCTTTGTCAGCAAAGCGTGCGTATTACAGTAACTGAATTCCCCATATATTAGAGGTGTCTGAATTTTGAGGGATTATTTAGGTCTATTATGAAATAAGGAATACTGCCACTAGGGGTCAGTGTTGTCTTAATAATGATGCCAAAGCAGGCAGGATTAGAGCTCTCCTTACAGGGACCATAAGACATTTCCTTTGGGGTTGTGTATGTGTGGTTTTATGTTTATTGTTCGTTTTTACTTGATAATCTATCAACATCTTAAAGTTTTGGATGAGACCAATCTGTATAAACGAGCTCTGCTCTGATTGACTGCCCTGTTTTGAGACCCAGCCTGCCCTGACTGAAACACTCCCTATAGCTTCTGTAACAATAGGCGGGGCTGGATAGATAGATAGATAGATAGATAGATAGATAGATAGATAGATAGATAGATAGATGGATAGATGGATGGATGGATGGATGGATGGATGGATAGATAGATAGATAGATAGATAGATAGATAGATAGATAGATAGATAGATAGATAGATAGATAGATAGATAGATAGATAGATGTAGTACTGGCTAGCTGCTAATTTCCCATAGTGGCACTGATCTGATCTGAGCCTCAAAGGTAACATGCTTGGTTTCTCGGTTCTTCGTCTGGAAATGCTCTTTTCTAGCTTGGTGATGTGCTTTTCTGCACATGAACTGAGATCTTACTCATCTCCTCTTCTGTCTTCCATTTGAGAAATGACTAATGATTCACTCTTTCCACCAGTCTCTTGAGCAAACTGGGCAAGTGTTCAGATTCACAAATATGCTGCGACATATTGTAAAGCTTTTCAGGGGTATCCCAGGAATAGTTACAGTTATGAAGGACCACCAGGGAGGACCAATCTGCTATAGCGCCACCAAGAGGCAGATGAGTGCTGCATCTGCAGTAAGTCAAGAATACCGAAGACAGAGGCTCACTGACTGTGAGTAAAGCAGTTTAACGTCAGTATAACATCTTAAATTTAATTTCATGGGACTCCTCAGGATTATGGATCCATCCAAAGGTTAATTAGAGCCTGTAATTCGCACCTTGGAACCATCTCGTGTTGCGTCATGCTGCCATGTTATACGTTTGGCACGGAGTGGTAGAGATTCCTAATAGGGTCCTGCGAGAATCCAGCTTGAATATTCTCACACATTCCTGCAGATTTAGCCATAGCGGTGGAGGTGGAGTGACACCAGGCCATCTGAACATGTGACGAGCTGTTAATCTTGTCTCTGAGCACGATGCCTCCACACACGGATTTGTTGGTCGTCTCAACCTCACAAAGGTGGGGACTCGCCACTGCAGACGACCCGCTGCTACTCTGAATCACTCCATGACAGTCTGTCAGACACCTTTGCAGTCTTTGGTGACGCTAATGTGTTGATAAGGGCAGTCGCCCTAATAGTCTGTGTGCAGGTAGTCCTGCGTTGTGCAGCCGTCTGCCAATGGTGCCAGCACAGACATGGGCACTACTGCATGCTGAATGTCCACAATTGTGGCTGATGGGTGAGTCAGATACACTGATAAGGTTATCATTGCTTACATCAAGCGTGAAACTTGAATCATTTGCATGTCTCACAATGTCAAATCTACCCGCCCAGATTAGGTCCTGTCGGCTGATTGCTTTCTATGTGTAACTATTTGTGCGACTACTCTTTAGACAATGAGTGTACATAGTGTAACATAGTTTACTTTCAAGTACAACCAGCCAAAAGACTATTACTTGCTGTACAAAAGGACAATGAAGTAATAACAGAACGCACCTGGTGCTGAAAAATATTTGCGTTTATTTTACTACCAGTGGTTATTTACAGGTTGTCACCTGCTCTGACTGATGAATGAGCCCAATCTGTTACATGCACAAAAGGACTTCAGTGTCTCTCCTTCTGTATTATAAATGGAACACATGCAAAACAATAACAATAACAAAACAACAACAACAGTAATAATAACAACAATAAAATTAAATAAAATGACACAAAAAGAATCTCTGTGGCCATATCATTATGGAAATCCTGCTGCTGAATTGACCAGTTGTGTTTTTTTCTTTGCAGAAAGCTGTAAACATACAGACAAACACTCCCTCACGCCTAAAAAGTCATGCTCAAATCAGGAGAAATAAAACGTATTGCTGAATAAAATTAAGTGATAATATATACCAATGAAAAAACACACCTTAAAAACAAAAATCTTAAACAGTATAACTCATACATTAATAAGTTAGATGCTGGGCACGAGAGAGAGAGAGAGAGAGAGAGAGAGAGAGAGAGAGAGAGAGAGAGAAACACTATTGGTGCTGTTCTTCTAGTCTGCAGTGCCATTATGGGATCACACTGGGTTATTGGCTCAGATAGAGATGGACAGGCTTTCTCCACACTGGGTTATTGGCTCAGATAGAGATGGACAGGCTTTCTCCAGAGGCACCAACACCTGTTTCACACACCAGCAAACAAGGAGCATCAGGCTGTGGTGCACAATATCTGGGGAGAAGGGTTAATAAACATCTGGATACAGGATTATCACCACTCATATACTGGAGTGAGCTGCTATTAAGGAATACTCCAGTGCTTTTAGTCTCTGTAGCATGCAGTCTGTAGCATACAGTCGATTGCCATGGATATTAGCGTGGAAGTTTTTCCCTGTACTTGGTAAGAAAAGAGGAGGATATTGAGTCAAAGCACTCTTGTAACAAAGGCCAATGGGCAGGTGCTTCCCATGGGCTTCTATTAGAAGCATGTTTTAGGTCAACATGTCCCTGTACATACAGGGAAATGACTCTGTGGCAACTGACCATAGACTATAGATGCAGTAGATAAGCCTTGCATGTTCCTTCAAAGGAATTCCACCAATTTTCCAAAATGTCTGCATAATTTGGTCATTCAGAATCACTGGTGTGCATTCTAACTAAAAGTACTGACTCAGATTTCTTTACAGTGGCAGTGACGGGAAGGAGGATGTCGTACGAGTTGTTATATGTAAATGTTCCAGATGATAAAATACTGGTAGAAAAAGAGGCTTTCTGTTTTACTTGCATGTGCCACTCTCTTCTCCTCCATAGATCCATAAATAAAAACCGGCTTAAGGCCAAAACCTAATATCAAAACTATCGCAAAGCACACCAGGCAGTGTATGCCTAGGCATTTCATGTAATAGCTTTCTGTGAGGTAGCTTTTAGAGGCAGACGTCTGGTTCCCACCACCACCACTGTGAACAATTCTCATTGGTTCCTGACCAAAGCATTTTACCTAAAACCACTCTGATTGGCTTGGTTTACATATCTACCATTTGATTATGCACACATTTCGAAAAATCAATGGAATGTGTTTATACATTGTTAAGACATCAGTCCACCTGAGCAGCGTTCACTATTTAAATCCAGAATGTTTTCACAACTTCTATAAATAATAACTTAAAGATAAAGAAAAATAAAAACATGAAGGAAGAATAAGGGGTTGCCAGGCCATGGTGGTCAGTTATGGAATCAGAGTCAGAACAAACACAGGAGGACACACTTTAGGCCGTAGACATCTCATCTCACAGATGTTCTGAATACGAGTTCAAGCATACGCTCCATCATACGATATCATCCAACCTTCTACCTAATTCTAGCACTTATGGAGGTAATTATTTCTACCCAATTTTCAGAATCTGGAAGAACATATGGCGATAGAAAACAACGGCACTGATTTGTTATATCCTGCTATAGGAGAAACGGGGGCAGTGTAGAGTCGAAAAAGCTTCTCAAATTACATTACATACATTTTACATTCCCGCCAATTGATAGGATCGGCGGCTCAGGCATCCACATTCAGAGCAGCGACATTTAACGTTTCAAACAAATGCTGCTGCACAATATCGTTTATTTACACGTGTAGTATTTTATTTACATCACTAAGCTGTGAATATGTCTGTGGTTCGAGAATTTCATATGGTCGGTATTACTGTACAGGCTAAAAGCGGTGGAAGGTTTAAAGGTAGTTATTAATAAATGTCCTTTGGGAAGCAAAAAAACAATGAAACTACAGGCCAAAACTATTACCCTGGTAGACTTTAAGGTATGATTGCCCTTCAACCTCCCCCTTCAGATTTAAATATATATGTAAATATTTTTTCTCAAATTTAATTATTATTTCATATAGACATTTGGCCATCACATCGACCAGTTAAAAAAAAAAAAACAGCAAAAGAGGAAAAAATGACTCAGTAATACTCTACATTCTCTGTGTCCATCTCAACATCATAGTGAAGGTGTGGGTGTGTGGGTGTGTGTGTTTTCTTTTTCCTCCATCCACAAATAGCACAGCACGTGTGTGAGGAGAAATTAAAGTCTCTGCTGAACTTTCGAGCGAATCCGGAAGCCAGTACTGATTGACGGCCCAGGCACTCCAAAGAAACAGTTTGACCAAAAGAAGACGAGAGCTTGGCTAAAAATCAATGAAAGCTAGCTGCCAGTTAGCATGATTCCACTCACTTCGGACCATGCTAACTGGTGGCTATTAGCTTTCATTCATGATTAGCAACTAGCACTATTGGTCAAACTGATCCTTTAACATTGTGTTGTGTGTGTTGTCCCGTTTGAAGAACGGGGATGGCGAGTGGATGAGCCCTGAGGCGGTTCCTCACGACTCCATCTCGTCTCCGTCAAACATGGGTGGCTCGAAGCTAAGCACCTCCTCGTAGGTCAGCCCTAAAGACAGAAGCACAACCGATATTAAAGTTCTAATGGTGCTTTTATAGAGCCAGCAGACAGTGCAGAACAGTGCAGTAACAAATCTGTGATTGTCTAACGCTCTATGCTGTAATTAAGGCTGCACTCTGGTGCTAGTTGGAAGCCGGAATATACCAGATTGTTAACTAGGAAATACTTGAGATACTTGTTGAAAGATCATCACCAACACCACCACATGGAGAACAAGCTGGATACATATACTGCTTTTACTTTAGTCCCCTGTGACTGAAACATACCTAATAGCATGTAATACCTTCATAAACTCAAGTAATAGCAGTGACTGGATTTGGCATGGACTGGACAAGCTTCTGGATGTGGGTCACATCAGTGTTCAGACACTCTTGCATCAAAGAATTGCGCAGTTGGGCCAGATTTGGTGGATGTCTTCTCTGGTACAGGTTTCCTGTAGACTGGGATTTTAGCCACTGCTGCTAGACCCGTATGACCGTACGCTTCCCTACACCTGCAGGTTCAGCTACTTTCTTTACACTACAGCCTTGGGCACGCCCAAATCCAGTCACTCCTTTCAGCCAATCATTAACATCTGCTTTGGAGCCATTTTCCACACATGGAATGAGACATTCCCTGCACTGTACCACCTCCTCTCAATCTATGAATGCCGTCACATGCCCTATATGTATTTACAGCCCCATCATCCTCACACAGCGCCATCTGCAGGAGCCTGAGATTACTATCACCTTAAACACACAAGGTGGCTAATTATTTGTCCAATTGAGCTTAATGCATATACAGATTATTAATATAGTCATGAGAATTAAATGTACAAATGTGTAGAAATGTACATTTCTAAATCAACACAAAGCAATTTACTAATGATTAAATTCCTAAACTACTGAGGTACCGACAGAACGACTCACTTTTCCACTCCTCAATGTCCAGTTCTCGGCTCTCAAAGCTCTGGTCGTACGGCTCAGCCTCTGGCTCGTCCTCTGGGTCGTGGTACTGCGCAAAGTACGGGTGAGCTAGAGCCTCAGAGGCTGTGATTCGCTTATCTGTGTCCAGAACCAGCATCTTCTCCAGCAGGTCTACAGCTGAGTGTCAACAAAGTAAGAGAAGTCATAAACAGTTTGGCCTACAATGCCAAAATAATCTAAATCTGAATTATATTCCAAAACATAAGAGATTACAGTTGAGATAACAATATGGTGGACATGTTTGAAAGGCTGTGTATAACTAGAGCATTACCTAATGGGTTTGCACCAATAAATACATCAGCGAAGTTCCTCTTTGGCATATGTGGCAAGGAATTAATGTAGTTTCTGGCCTGTAGGGAAACACAAAAATACACTAGTCTGTTATTTTAGGGCCATTACAAAGCCTCTGAACTTAAATATAAACTTTAGGCAAGCCTGCTCAAAACAGGATGTAAATAAAGCTCCTCAAACAGCAGACGAGAATATTTACACGGAGCAAATTCAGTTAAACTAACACTAACTGCCAGAGCATAAGCAAGTGGCTTGTATAAGCAATAAGCTTGTATGGCGTCACCGCATTAATGTATACCGCACGTATGGCATCGCCACATTAATGTTTACTGCATGTATGGTTTTGCCACGCTATTGTTTACTGCATGTATGGCGTCACTGCATTAATGTATACTGCACGTACGGCGTCACCGCATTATTGTATACTGCATGTATGGCGTCGCCACGTTATTGTTTACTGCTTGTATGGCGTCGCCACGTTCTTGTTTACTGCTTGTATGGCGTCGCCACGGTATTGTTTACTGTTTGTATGGCGTTGCGACATTATTGTTTACTGCTTATATGGCGTCGTCTCGTTAGTGTTTACTGCTTGTATGGCGTCGCCGCATTACTGTTTACTGCATGTATGGCGTCTCCGCATTATTGTTTACTGCTTGTATGGCGTCGCCACGATATTGTTTACTGCATGTATGGCATCGCCGAATTATTGTTTACTGCATGTATGGCGTCACCGCATTATTGTTTACTGCTTGTATGGCGTCGCCACGATATTGTTTACTGCATGTATGGCATCGCCGAATTATTGTTTACTGCATGTATGGTGTCGCCGCATTACTGTTTACTGCACGTATGGCGTCGCCACGATATTGTTTACTGCATGTATGGCATCGCCGAATTATTGTTTACTGCATGTATGGTGTCGCCGCATTACTGTTTACTGCACGTATGGCGTCGCCACGTTATTGTTTACTGCATGTATGGCGTTGCCGCATTACAGTTTACTGCATGTATGGCGTCACCGCATTACTGTTTACTGCATGTATGGCGTCACCGCATTATTGTTTACTGCACGTATGGCGTCGCCGCATTACTGTTTACTGCACGTATGGCGTCACCGCATTATTGTTTACTGCACGTATGGCGTCACCGCATTACTGTTTACTGCATGTACGGCGTCACCGCATTATTGTTTACTGCATGTACGGCGTCACCGCATTATTGTTTACTGCACATATGGCGTCACCGCATTATTGTTTACTGCATGTATGGCGTCGCCGCATTACTGTTTACTGCATGTATGGCGTCACCGCATTATTGTTTACTGCACGTATGGCGTCACCGCATTATTGTTTACTGTATGTATGGCATCGCCGCGTTACTGTTTACTGCTTGTATGGCGTCACCGCGTTATTGTTTACTGCATGTATGGCGTCGCCGCATTATTGTTTATATATATATATATATATTATATTGTATAGCCATTTTTCAGCTGTGACAAATATATTTTTCATTAATCTGTGGTTGTCCCATTCGAGATTTTATGGATAACATTCTTAAATTCTAGCATATACAAGTCAGCATGCTGTATCCTCTTTAATGAGATTTTATCATGATCACTGTGTAAACTCTATTTGTCATCGACTCATTTACAAGACTAAATATCAGAAATGCTGTGAACGTAAGCAGTAGCAGTGGTGTGTTCAAGCTACAAGCATTGACGCACACGCCACCATGCCAGCATGACAAAGGAGAGGTGGCGTTGGTCTCAAGCCTACAGTGTGCTGTGGTGGGTTAGGAACTGGGTCAGATGTGTCTGAGACAAAAAGCAGGCAGTAGGCAGGAGAGGGGGATGGGGTGTCATTAGGATAAAGGATAAACTCGGGACAAACAGTTCCCTGTGAAAACCGAGCATTCTAGATCGAAGAACACTCTGTTCTGGAGGCTCTCTGGCACTGTCTCATAGATAGATGTTTCTATGCTTGACAGAATACTTTCCTCAAGGATGGTAACACCGCTAAGAATAAATAGAAGTTAGTTAGTACAGATTTAGATGAATGATAACTCAGGCACACATTGCTAGCTATGGTAGTTTTCCCTGGATCTTTACAAGAATCTTCTGGGTGTCAATGCTGGGCATTCGGAACGAGTAAGTTTCCTTTTTCAAAAAATCAAAATTATGCATAATTATTTTTATATAGAAAAACACCAATCATCTGAACACAAAATACTCTATAGCACTCAGTAGCAATAACGCTAACCAATCAGCACTCAGTAGCAGTAACGCTCATCACTCAGCACTCAGTAGCAGTAACGTTAACAAATCAGCACTCGGTAGCAATAACGCTAATCAATTAGCACTCAGTAGCAATAACGCTAATCAATTAGCACTCAGTAGCAATAACGCTAATCAATTAGCACTCAGTAGCCACAAAGCTAATCAATCAGCATTCAGTAACAGTAACGCTAACCTAGCCACTCAGTAGCAGTAACGCTCATCAATCAGCACTCAGTAGCAGTAAAGATAACCATTCAGCACTCAGTAGCAGTAACGGTAACAAATCAGCACTCAGTAGCAGTAAAGCTAACCACTCAGCACTCAGTAGCAATAACGTTAACCATTCAGGACTCAGTAGCAGTAACCTTTAAAGACATGTTTGGCGTCCAATGTGACATAACAGCCAAAATAAATCACAGGGCTTTAAGCAGCAGAAGCAGCCACCTGGTCTAGTTTGGTCTTATACATAGCAGTACAGCATACAGTGTCAGCAAGTTTGAGGCAGTGCAGTTTGAGGCAGGTGTGCAGTGCACGGCACTAACTGGTGCAAAATTAACTTTAAAATTCCTTGTTAGCTACCTTAGCTTCATAGCTCTCCATGTCTGTCTGACTGCATTTAGGACAAAAGAAAAAACATCTGTAGGTTTTTGCTACACTATAAGGTGTGGATGGACTGTGGGGGTCCTTGCTCACCTCGTGGCTGGGCATCCTGCTTATTAGTGAGGCTGGAGGAGTTCCAGTCAGGCGCATTATCTGCTGAAGCTGGTTTATATCTTAGGCACCCAGGTCAAGGGGCTTACAATGACAATACAGTTAAATACCATCCACGGCTTTCTAAACCCACTGAGCGGTGCCCATGTTTACTGGTCTAATGCCAGGATGAGCACTTTTAAGAGGGGGGGGAAGGAAAAATAAAATGATGTGGGGAAAGAAAAAAGAATTCATCACAAGCTGAGGTCTGTCATCATGCTACGTTAGATTTAACAAACACACGCGCACACACACACAAAACTTCCCACATGAATTTATCCAAAATACAGACAGAGGAGTGGAAAACAACTGCAGAAGAAGAAGAATTAACAGATGATGGCAACAAGGATGACAAAGTGAGTGGTTCCACACACCAATAGTGATTCTAACAGACACCATTAGCTCTGTATTTCCAATTATTTGCCATCTATCCAACAATTATAACCCACGTGTGGCAACGTGGAAGTCTTCTACCCAGCAATTAGATGACCTAAGCGATGATGACTGGGAGACAACAGTGATTCATGCCAATGAGGGGAAAAAAGGACTTGAGACATGCTGCAAAAGCACTTGGTGAGGCTGAAGCAAAAGAATGGATCAGGCTGGATCGCCAGTGCCATCGATGCAGTGAAGCGAGGGAATCACACTCAGGCAGAACTGGGGGGGAAAGCCCCCCAAAACAAACAAAACAAAACAAAAAAAAAACTCACAGACTCTGAAGATATTTTCATCAAGAGCTCGGGCCCTGGGGTTCCGACGAGCAGCATGATAAGCTTCAACTGATCAATATCTTCAGGAGCAACATAAAGGAAAATGTGGGGAGTGGGATGGGCTATGGAAGCGGGGACGTCAAAACACAAAACTGAAAGGAAAGATGCTAAACAAAAAAACCCTGAATCCATAAAAATCCAAAGGTTTTTAGACATGTATGTACCCAGACACTTTCCTCTGTTACACTGCATACACAAAACCCAACTCGTCTCGCCAATACTGGAATGAAAAATCAAAAAAAAAAAAAGGACATTTAATAGCAGATCAAGCTGAAGATAGATGAATATAGACGATATTCTGATGAATATAGAGGTTCTAATGAACAACATTGTGAATTTCCCCACTGTGGGACTAATAAAGGATTATCTTATCATTTAGGGCTTCACTGTAAATACATTTCAACTTGGTTCTGATTGCTCGTTATGATACTAGACGTTATAATCTTAAATATAATACAAGTTATATCCTCACTATATAACTGTCACAAGAAAATAAAAACTGGATAACAAAGCAGAGGAGAAAAAGCATTAGCCCCTACCCGAGTTCCTCTATTATATATCTCGCATATTTGTCGCATATGAAATCTTTTAGGCCTTTTAAACATCGTCACATTTTTAACAAAACACAATATTACACAAAAAGAACCTTGTCAAAAACAAATCCAATATTAAATTCATTATTTAATTTATTTAAAGAGCAAAAGAAATCCAACATGCAAATCACCCACAAGAAAAAAGGAAACAGTAAAGACCACCTCCTCAAGTAGCACATTAAAGAGGACCGGCTATGCTCTGTCCTGTTTTTCCTCTTTCCTGTAGTGTTCGGAAGTCTTAAAGCCTAAAGCACACGCCCAAACTCTCTCCACAGAAACCACTTCCTCTGCTGCTTGATCAGCCTCGCTGGAATTCCGGCTTTTTTCTGTTACACAGTGATGTCATCTCATAACACAACCACTACTGCCCACCTACCAGCAAGTTTAGCCCAGCTTTACACATCACACAGAGAGCTTAACAGTAAAAACCTACCGCTAAGAAACGTCCTGCTTCAGTCTAGCTTGCGATGGTAGATCTACTAACTTGTTGTATCTGATTCTCAGAATTGGATTTTGGCTCAAACTGGTACAAGAGACCAACACCATTGAAAGAGTGGTCACAGCAGTGCAGGGTGGAACTTGCAGCATGATCCCGCTATGGTGGTCACCAAGTCACAACAGTGTGGGCAAGCTGACTATTCGGAGCACACTGGATTCATCAGGAAGCAGAATTTAAAGACACAGGAGCTCAAACAGGGCAATTTAAGACAATAAAGACCCAACATTTTGTTTTGGGAAAATGATGGCACGTAGACCCCATAAATACAAGTATGAACATTAACAGGTCCCCTTAGCCAACCTGGATTGATAATGACATTCAGCTGATTGAATGCAGCCTGGCTCGAATGTGGCCAACCAAAACCCAGCCTAACTTACACTGAAGGTCTCCATTAGAGCTTTGTAGTCCTCCATTAGCATCACCACCCCAACTCCTGTAGCAACCATGCTGTGAGATTTTATCACCTTACTGATGGTTACAGTGGATCATCTTGAACTGAAAGTTTCACTTAGGTTTGCTGGACATTGCTTCAGCTCCTGGGAGGATATCCCTGTGTTGCTGAGCTTCTCATTATCCACAAACTGAGAAGCTCAGGAACACAGGGGTATCCTCCCAGGAGCTGAAGCAACTAATTTAGGAAGTCAAAGATTCTAGGATAACAACTTTGGAACTGGTTCTCCAGTCTCTGTTAGAAAGGTAGTGGGCAGATACATCATTCCCAAAAGACCAGCAAAACTGAAAACTCTGCCACCCAAAAGGACCATTCAATTCGATTAATGTCCAAAGTCTAACACAGGTCTCCTTATATAATACAAGTCCTGCACTTCACCATAGGAGCCATCTCAGCAACATTTAAATCTAGTGTAATGGTGTGGGGATGTTATGCTGCCTCGGGACAGCTATCATTATTAACTGAGCGAGGAATTCTGTTCTGCATCAGAGAATTCCTTATGAAGAGTGTCTTGATCTGTCCATGAACTAAAGCTGAAACATAATCAGGTTATGCAGCAAGGCAATGATTCGAAACACTTTGTAGTAAGTGACACCTGATAGCAGTAAAGAAACTCAGGAAGGGGCAAACACTTTTCCCACAACACTACAGAACACACAGCAATGCATTAGTGTGGTTCCACATCAGTAGGCCACAAGGTAAAGCTCTGAGGTGTTGTTAAAGAAAACAACAATGGCGAGCGGAGCAGAAGCACCTACACATTTGGCTTCCCTGAATCATCTCACACTTTCTAACAGCAAGCAGGCTGATTGAAATATACCAGGAAACATCAATGCCAATGTTTTCAAGCACTTACAAACAGAATCAGCGTATCCATCACTAAACTTCAAAAAGCTTTGGGTTAGTAGTGTAGTACAGGAGACATGATGTAACATGATGATAATGCGTGTTATTTAAAATAAGAGCCCCATCTCTGAATGAGGAAGGGTGGTGCCTAGAAGAGCTTACAGAAACAACATAACTATGAAATCACTGTTTACTCACCATGACACGGCCACTTAAACATTTAGGAGGAAGCTAATACAGATCAACAGTTCAACTAACTTCATAATCTTCTCCATCAACTCACAAACTTGCACAAACATCCTAACTAGACTCAACTTCCGTTAAAGCAATGAAAATGAGAACTGTGCAAGTTTTCCTATTCCTATATGATACCACATGACCTGCAGTGTGACAATTTCACATGTGCATGTTGATGATACTGAAAAAATACATTGTACAGCCCTCATTGCCTCCTAGGTTTGTTTACTATTATATATTTTAATAGAGGAAGAATGGAGATGGAGGAGTATGAAGGACTGGAAGCAGAAAGCAGGCAACAGACCATGCCCTGAAACTAAAACAGAGAAACCACTGGCCAGTGCAGAGACGTGCCAACAACAATACAGCTAATGCATGCAATACAAACAACACGCAGCGCTGCACAAAAATGACCGTAAGCAGTACTTAAGTACTTTCTAAAGTTCTCAATGGGCTTGCAGAGCCCCTGTTTTAAATTCATGGAAACTGCTCGAGTGTTTGGAATGCACAGGCCTAGTTAATGAGTGGAATGAGGCTTAGTGGCATAATGTGAGCAAACAAGCAGCCTTTTAGAGGACAGGGCCACAAATCACTTATATACATCAACTGAGGTCTAACTAATGTAATCTCATCTGCAGGGCAATGCGTAAACATGCTCACACTCAGACAGACAAACTTGTACTCTATTGCCACCACAGGCAAACAAACAACAAGACAGATCCACTAGAAAGCCATTGATGGGACATGAGATCATAAATGGGATCAAATCAACTGGAAACATACTTCTGCAGATGTTTTAAACCACATTTCATGTGTCAGGAAAGGTCAGGAACCTGTTTTGTGTTTGTGTTTGCGTGTGCATGTTCCAAAGGCCACATAGTTATTACAGGGGGCCCAGAGCACAGGGGCATAATCTAGCAACTCCTGGCGAGGCATGTGCAGGCTGGGCAGTGCTAAGCTGGGAACTGAGTGTTCGAAAAAACGAGCAAAGTTCATGTTGTTGTCAACAGAGGCAGGCATTGTGACTCACTACGGAACTGCAGAGCATTACATTACATTACATTACGATGATTCATACATTAGCCTCTGTCAGAGTTGTAGGATAAGCTGTCCCATGAGGACTTTAGAACCGGGGGATTTGCCTTGAGTCCTGGCAGTATTTGCTGGGAACAAACCTAAAGCACAAAAGCTTAGAAGCAAAACTGAAAGTGAAGCTCACATCAGTGCAAGCCTCTAGGGTTTAGGGACCATTTGGAGTCAAAGAAAGAAAAAAGAGCTAGAGCAATTTAAAACAACAACAGCAAAAAAAAGAGCTAGAGTAATTTTCTTGTTTATTCTGCAGAAAAAGGATACGGTCGGTGCCAGGGAAGAGGGTCCGTCCAGTAAGAAGCTCAGCCATAATGCAGCCGACGGACCAGATGTCCACTGTAACACACCCCAAATGCATACATTTATTTGATGTACGCCAGCATCTTTCGCAACAGCTTGCATTTTCCTGAATTCCTACAAGTGCTAGATTCCTCTACAAAGACAATCCAGATGATCTAATCCCAGTTTTTATACTTTAGGATTAGTTTATTTATGTATTGCTTGGTCATCTTCCGATATGTATATTAACAATATTCCATGGGGGGGCTTGAACTAGTACACCTGGTCCTGACCTGTCATGTTGTAGTGCATCCAGTTCAGCATGATCTCCGGAGCGCGGTACCATCGCGTGGCAACGTAGCCTGTCATCTCATCATCTGTGTGCCTCGCCAGCCCAAAGTCCAGAATCTGAGCACAGAGAGCAGGGGGAGGAGGCGGTCAGCCATAAACTGAAAGAGACTTGCACATTTAATTAGACCTCATCTCGCCATCTGTTAGCTGCACTATAAAAACAGTGTTGGTCAGCACGGGTTAGCAGTTAAAGCACAAACAATAACAGGGCAGTGGGGGAAGAAAAGCATTTAAGGTCAGCAAGGGAACTAGCTGGAGCCAGCATAAAGCGGCACCACAAACGGACTGACCTTAAGCTCACAATCTTCATTCACAGCCAGATTGCTGGGTTTCAGGTCCTGTGTGGGGGGAGAGGAACACATGTTATCACTCTAACGTGACTGTGATGTAAAACATGACAATGTCTTAGAATAAATCACCAAAAACTGTTCGGAGTGTACTGTCAGAGAAACACAGATAATCGAATTATCTCGTGATTCCTATGGTGTGCATCATGATGTCACATTTATTCCATACCATTCAGCTGTGTGGTGCAGATTGATTTTCCAATCATGTAATTTATTAGAAGAAAATGAAATAAACCAATACAATTCAACCAACTTCTAAGACTGGCCTTCTGAGCTGTTTACAAGAACCAGAGGGGAAAAAAACTCATTCCTGTTCAAATCCATATCCAATCTAATGAGTAGTTATGGAAATTGTTAAACAAAATATTGACATACAGTACCAGACAAACGTTTATACAGACTCATAGAAGGTTCTCCTTATTTTTTGTAGCTTAGTGCTTTACTTTCAAATAAAAGTGAAGACATCAAACTATAAAATAGCAAACATGGAACTATTTAGTCCAGTATAAAAACCTCCAAATTGAAACATTACAGGAGGACAAAACTGCTTTCTTAACCTGCAATACAGGCTGATTTAATAGGGTTTTTTCTAAGCACTTTGGACAAATTTGATTGGTCACAAATCACAAAATTGAAAGGTTAGTAAGAGCTTTTATAAAGTGCAAAACAAAGTTTTTTTGTTTTTTTGCACAACAGTATACACTGTATATTAGAGGTAGCAATATGGCAAACATATAATAAAGTAAAACATCAAGAGTATAGGTGGCATATCAGGATATGTATTTTTCAGACTCTCATCAGTTGGAGCTGTTAAGTGTAAGAGTCTTTAAGCTAACCAAATCTATTCATTTAAACTATTGACTGGTACTCAACGTACTGTATAATTATGACTTCTTGCATTGATGCCATCTGTATCTATTTTAATAGTGCACACCAAAAAGCTTACCGCCCAATACAGCTGGGCAGTATCTACTTATTTCACAACTTCACACCGTCTCCAAATATTACCATGGGTGTGGGGCTAAAAGCCCAGAGTAAGAGAGAACAGAGTGAGAGAGAGAGAGGAGTTAACTGCACTAGAAGTATAAATATTTAGACCTGCTAGTAAAAATCGGCCTTTGGCCTAATTAATATATTTGACATGTCACTTATTTTTTCGATCCTAAAGGCTTGTTTACAAAGCCACTGATGCCAGACACACTCCCTCAGCATGTGCATCTAACAGAGCTCCATCCAGCAATAAAAATCACACACCAGACTAATGACAAAAACCAACCCAGCTCCACATTAATGGAGCGAGACATTACGCTGACCGCGTAAGCTCTGAAGGGGCTGGGGCAATTACACAGCTATTGTTACTGGGGGGAGAGAGAGAGAGAAAGAGAGAGAGAAAAAGGGAGGGGGGTGCGAGACACACACACATACACACCAACACACACACAACTTACTCTGTGGATGATGTCCGCTGAGTGAATGTACTAGAGGAAGAGAAAGACAAAATCAATCCACTTCACTGACAGGGCAATTAGTTACAAGCTAAAAATGAGACTACTGTACTGAACATCAGCGTCTGATTGAATAGTGCTCTGTTCTCTTACAGCAGTACCATTAGCAGTACTGACTGACAGCTGCTGTAAACCTCTACTGTTATATAATTAGACATTAGGATCCGGGTAATTTCTCTGCTGGTGTCACATTGCATGAATTAGCCCATCTTCCATATGGTTGGACATGCTTGTGGAGTGTTTTTCCCTAACTAGTTAAACTTCAGGAAACCTCAACAGAGACTTCTGTCATTGTTTGTAGTTGGCATGTGAAGGCAATACTAACCCTTATCGCTAAGCATCAGTAAATGTATCATTACGGTACTTTCATTATATGCTTTCATTTAACAAAGAGCCTTGATTTACGGTATACACCCCTTCATGCCAATGGTATTCCCAGATGGCAGTGACCTCTTTTAGCAGGACAATGATCCTTGCCCACTGCACATACTGTTTGGGAACAGTTTGATAAGGAGTTTAAGCCTTGGCTTCCAAATTCCCCAAATCTCAATCCGATCAAGCTTTTATGGTATGCGCTGGAAGAACAAGTGTGTGGTGGCTTTACCTTGAAACATATAGGACTTAAAGGATTTACTGCTAATGATCTGGCAGCACTCAGAGGAGCATATTAGGCAGGTGGCCACGAAGCTTTTGGCTTATTGGTGTACAGTGTAGTAGTACTTGGTTTGAGATGCACCCTGCATTTGCTCCTGTGTCCAGTAAAGGATTTTTATTGTTGTTTTATTATTATCCATAAGTAAAAGAGATCCACATTGTCTGTATATTATTTGTAAGAATCCTGACAACTGTAAAACCACATGTAACACAGTGACCTAAAACAACTGTGCTATTACAAACAAATAGAATACTGACATAATTTATATCATGACTTTCTACAAATACTTCCATAGAATACACAAAATGTGAAGAGAACTCATTCAATTATTATTCTTCTATAGGTCCACCTTGTATTACAGTGTTAAGCTTAGGGCACAGTCTTTTTGCAGAACATATCTACAAATTCTATTTTTATATATTCATATATACAAATTCTTCTGTAAATAAAAGTAAAAAATAAATCAATTAATAAACAAACATTTTAATAAAATAAAAATGTTAAAATTAAAAATTAAAATGAAATACAAAAAATAATAAAATATAATAATAATAATAATAATAATAATAATACAACAACAATGACACTCTTTTACTAAAACATAAAGCCTAAATTAAAGCTTTTTTATTGTTTTCACAATTGTAGGATAATCAGAACCAATTCAAGGAATCAACAGTTGTACTGTTAGTGGCAAGTATCGGCCAATGCCCAACCCTAACCAGTAGACAACGTTACAGCAAGTTTAACTAATGCTAAGAAGAGCCAGAGCAAAGCATGGCTGGCCAAACCTGTCCTGAGTCCAATTTCAACCCTAATCCAAACGGATGCGTCTAATCAATACACGCCTGTCTAGCAGAGCCAAGTGTGTTAGATTAGTGGCAAGGAAAAAGCAGAGTGCAGGCATCCCTGTTTTACAGGGGGCTCCTACTGAACAGTCAGGTGAACCACAGTAAACAAGTGACGTGCCACTTGCAGATGCCAGCATATTACTTATCATCTCTAAACACTGAAGTCCTGAAAGTGAGAGGCGAAGATAAGACTGATGATGTGATTAAGAGTTATGGTGGTGCCTGGTTATTAAGGAACAGGGAACTGACCTTGAGGCCCCGTAAAATCTGATAGATGAGGAACTGCACATGGTCATCCGTCAGCTTCTGACATTTGACGATGTTGTTGAGGTCAGCACCCATTAGGTGAGTCACCAGGTACCTGGTAGACAACAGAAATCAGAATGACTCAGCAACACACCAAACACAATTATTAACCTGCCTTATACAGCCAAGCTTGAAAACAGTTCAAAACATGACACAGAAGCAGAACACCCGGTGAGTAATTAGGATTACTATGGATGTTGACTCTCCTAAACAAAGAGTAACACTTCTTCTGATATACTGTTTAATCAACTTTCACCTGTAATCTATTGCTCAATCTACATCACATTTGTGATTGTAAACAGATGTGACATAGATGTATCCCAGTAAGACTAAATGGTATAAACTAGGCAAAGTTTAATGTGTCCTAGTATAGAAATTACATTGGCATAGTGGAACAGGAGGAGTTTGATACATGGAACGGGCACACTGTGATTCTTAAACACTGTTCTCCTCACCTTCATACAGAGTTCCCGCATTGCAAAAGAGGTCAGTAAAATGGGCAGATTACAAAATCTGATGTGCAACAGTCTTGACTCATTAATATTTACTTCCCCAAAATTTACATACACCAGCTCACGTCCTAGCCCCACGAAACAACAACAACAGAGCTATGTAGGCAGGCTACGTCTAGAAATCTAGCGCTCTAAGCTCATGAACAGAAATCACAGCTGAAACTGGCTTTAAATTAAATGTTCCATTCCACCTTAAATGCTGCAGCTCGTTTAAGCGCCAAAATATTACCTACAGCATACCATTTAAGGTGGAATGGAAAATCTGCAAGACAAACTACAGAACAGGAAGCCAACATCTATAACAAGATCCTGTACAACTTTGACTCCAAGCTGTTCGTTTGCTCTGCACATTTCACTCTGTGCAGTCTGGACAGATCATCATATTGTCTTCCTGTTGACCAGCCAATCAGAGCAGAGCTCATCAGATTTTTTTAATGAGCTTGCTAAAAAGGGAAAACAGCTTCTTCCATTGTAGAATCAAGTCATAGAGATATTAAGGGGTGTGCAAAACTGAAACTGGGCATCTTGACCAAAGTCACATACCTTCTATGCAGACATGAAAGAGCAATTTAATATACTGAATAACTACATTCTATAGCCTTTTGAAGGAAATAGGTCAGGTTTATAAACAAAAGAGATTTTTTACCAAGAGACAAACCCGATGGAACAAAAACCTGTCTACAGTCTAGTTTTGCAGAAAGAATCCATTTACATTTCTGCCCTGCTTAGGTCAATTTAACACCGACTCAAACCTGCCTATATATATTATAATTCATTATGCAATTATGTTACATAAATAATTATGCAGTGTAAATGCATTGCAAAATGTCTGGTACCGTGATTTTTAAAGGCTCAGAAGCCATAAAATGCATTTACTGCTGCAAATAAAAGTGACAAATGGGGCAACAGAGGCTGAAGTTAGGCCAGAGCTGCATCTAGCAGAGTCTATTAGCTGCACGGACCCAGCAGGGAGCAGCAGAATGCTGCTGGCCCAGTGCCAGCGGTAAGTAGCTCTGGTCTTCAATGGAAGGAATTCGGGCAGCTCCCAGCACTGACATGACTACAACCGCCCTAAACTAAACAAGTAAAAAAGCCTGGTCTCCTCTAAGCATGCACAGAGGGTGAGCTGATTAAGGACAGCAGAAACACTTTACATAAAGTAGTAGCAGTTTTGCAGAGTAGATTAACACACACACACATATACACTCTATAAATACGTCTTGCTAATTTTGGCCGTCCACTTATCCCCATTGCCCCT
Organism: Prochilodus magdalenae; assembly: GCA_024036415.1. Classification (NCBI taxonomy): domain Eukaryota; kingdom Metazoa; phylum Chordata; class Actinopteri; order Characiformes; family Prochilodontidae; genus Prochilodus; species Prochilodus magdalenae. The sequence goes on along the minus strand of JAMWET010003670.1, from coordinate 589,732 downwards.
CTTTGACTTCTGGTGCAGGGATATTTATAAAGGGTATTCTTATCCCCAGTCTCCATGCTTCTCATGGGTAAGAGAGTAAAAGTGACACGCGGAATAGTGCCCCTCAGTCCAGCATGCGCGTATGTGTGCACACTTCCTGCACAGCCAGCTCCAGCTCTCTCCAGAGTGTGGCTCTCGTCTCTCCTTTTAGGTTTGTTTGGCTTGGTATTCTCAGCAAAAATGAAATGGCCTTTGTAACAAAGGGCAAAAAGCCAAGCAGAGCTAACCTACAGTAAGGGTTAGGCTACTACAGATGCTACAGGTGATGCAGACACTTAAAAGGAATTAAAAAGATGTTTGTCTGGTGTTTATTTTCCAAAAAATGCTAAGAATATAAATAACATTAATGCTATACGGATTAAATACAATACGGACTAAAACAATTAATATGAATACAAGCAAAAGTGATTTATGTAATTATAATAATAATAAATTATAAAAGTTACACTTATATAGCGCCTTTCACATAAACAAGGACGCTTTACAATTGGGGTGGGAGGAGGTGGAGGTTAAAGGAAAGTTTTTAACTGGGTTTTAAAGATGGAAAGAGGGGGAGAAGAGCGAATAGGGACTTCGTGAGTGTGGGGGCAGCAACACTAAAGGACCTGTCACCCTTAAAGGAAAGCCTGATCCCCTGGTAACAGCCAGTCAGAGGACCTCAACTTGTTAGATGGGGCATAGGGACGCATGTATGCTAGTGTGTTCACGTAATCATTTTCACATCTCTCTTCATAGCAGCCTACAGTTACCATCCAACAGCTGGTTTGGCTAATTAAACCTTCGTTATGTTATATCAAAGGTGCTGATGACACAATTTATCAGACACATATGGTGGCTTGGGGTGTACAGGAGAAATATAGAACCAGACTGTTCTTCAAAAACACTTATAGCCATGACAACATGGCTTTAAACAATGTACCTAAGACACACATGTCTTATATATACTATACATAATACCTACAGGATATGAGATTACTACATATAGATACTTGCTTATCATCACTGAACATCTCAGTGTTTTTTCTATTTGAGCAAAGCAGCTATCTTGTGCATTGTGCCAATGTGTCATTATTACTGACATTATATAATATATATTAATATATACAATGCATACAGAATATATTACACGTATGTACTCATACACACACAAACACACTCTATATACACACTCACACACACACACACACACATACACATACACATACATATATATATATATATATAAATAAATAACATTACAGATGCCCCTTACCAATTACCAATTGCATCTTCTTTAGGGTGCACCTACTGCTGACACTGGCCAGGTGTTCAACTGCACACGCACAGCTTGTATAATCCCCAAAGAAAAGCACTGCCAATGGAATACCATGTTCTGGAGCGGAATATTTGCACAAACTGACCATTAAATTCAAATCACTCAAAAATCAAAACAAAACAATGCATATTATATTTTGGTATTCATAGACATTTCAAAGTCAAGCGGCTTTTATTGTCAATCCATTGATTTATTTATATACCTAGATAAACATGTATGACTTCATGTCCTGACATCGTATAAAAACAAGTCTGTGTGTGTGTGTGTCTGTGTGTGTGTGTGTGTGTGTGTGTGTGCGTGTGTGTGTGACTGCAGTTGTGACCTCGGATGGCCTTCACCCTACTGCACTCAATGAAGGAAGGGCAGCCCGTTCTTGGCAGCACACTGGACAGGGGCTACAGAGGGCAGAGCGTGTGTGGGGTGTTTGTGAGTGCTGGGCAGCCGGACAAAAACACAAACCTCACAAACAGAATGCAACTCGAATCCTGGTATACTCTGTCCTGGGTATATTTAGATAACTTCCAATAAATTCCCCCTTTGGGAATTTCCGTTATTTTTTGCCAGGAATTTTCCCTGTGTCCTGAAAACACACAGAGGCACTGTGCTTTGAGGGGGAAAAACATAAATGGCCTTTAACAACACAAACCAGTCAGCTCTTTCCACCGAGGAAAGACGTTTTTAGTAATATGTAGTTAAGTACATAAGTTTGAGTGGACAAAACGCCCAGGCCAGTCAGCAGCACCATTTTTATATAGGATGGATAGTAGGCTATTTAAGACTATGGGTAAAAATACATTAATAAAATAAGATGATGACATAATGGGCTACCGTCCAATCAGATACCCGTTACTATGCAGTTTATGCAGTTACTAGACACTGGTGGCAGGTGTTATCCACAGAACCTTCTATATTGTCCAAATCTGGCTTTTTATATACATACAGTTACTGAGTGTTCTAGAATTACTGACTGTACATTTATCGTAGCATTAATAACATATGTCATATGGACCACCTCATGTTCTCTTTCTCGCGCTCTCTCTCGCTCTGTCTCTCTCTCTCCTTCGGGGAAAAGTGAAGGTTAGAGTACATCCGAAAAAAGGAAAAAAAAAAAAATTACACAGGATGAGAGTCTGTTGCTATAGTAACTGTGGATATTCCCAGCACGTGTCTGGCCACGGTGTTCTGACTCCCCTTAAACCATCACAAGGCGCGGACACGCACTCGCATCGGGACAGTCGCTTCAGTTATGGTTCCACATGAGCGGCGGGGAGATTATCAACAAGCACATCAAAGTGCAGTGTGGTCGGCTTTTCATCGCAGAGACAAATAAATGGGGCATGTCTCATAAGCCCCACCCTTCCCCCTCCACCACCCACACATGCAGAGGTGGAAATGTAGCCAAACACAAACACACACACGCACACACACACAAACACACAAATGCTCAAAAAGAGTACCAGCCTGAGTCATCGCTGCCAAGTGCCAAGCAACTTGACTTCCTGTCAGCTGTGATTCGTCTTTCACATCCCGAAAACGGTCCTCCTCCCATCATTCTGCCCGGTAACCGAGCACACACACACACAGCTAGCGTCCCAAAGCAACCCACCTGCAGTGAGTCCGGACCACTACTTTGATCTAACTCAGAACTCTCTATAAGTAGTTTGGAAAACGAACTGAAAGATGAAGAACGCATCTATCCATTTTTATTCATATAAATTCAATTTGATTTAAAGGTTGTACCTGCTGCTATTAAAACATAAAATCACTATTTCACATAAAGTTTTCAAAATGACCACAATATTGCACTATTTAAATAAAACAAACTCCATTTAAAACAATATTTAAATGCTCCTGGTTCTAATATCACATAAAGCCATGTTCTAAATGCCATTATTAAATAGTGGTGTATTTTTACAATAACACTAGCCATAAAAACACAACCGTACAAAAACTGATTACTGTGCCTCATTATCACACAGGACCATTTGCTTTACAGCACTATAACATTTAGTAAGAGCAGCAATGCTGCTCCAAAATGAAACACGTCCAGAGCGTCCTACCAGTGCCTGTACCTTAACATCGTGAGCATCCTGCTCATTACATAACAGTGCTCAGAGTGGAAACCTGGATTAGCGGTATCTGTTTATCAAACACACTTGCAGTGACAAATATGCTTATTTCTGTTGGAGATTCTGAAATCCACCATCATATAAAAGCATCAAGCGGGTGTTTCACCCCACACTGGGTTCAGTAATAATTCGGTTAGGGTCTGCACACAGAAACGGTCACTCAGATAACCATTTTAACCTTGAATACTACACTAGATACACTGTGAATCATTCAGTAAAGATCTCAACTTGATTTAAACTACTGCTTATTAACATAGCAGCGGGATGAAATGATTAAATTAAGGTTGAGATGCTTTCATGCAGTCCACTTGTGTATTAAGTGCATTCATGAGGCTGAACAATTTTCACTTCTGGCTGAGTGGGCAGATGGATGAAAAGTTTTCTGTCTGGTCCTGTAGCCATTGCTGCTACTCATTAACGTAGCTGTTGTGATTGTTCACAAGCTTCACTCAGAGGATCACATGATCAGAGCACTAGAAAAAGTAGGAGTTTGTGAAAGCAAATCTGCTCTATGCACATAAGAAATCCCAGGTCGTTTAATTCCAGTGAATACGATGTCAAGCCGTAACAACAAAAAGACGCTGTATAGACAGTGGAAAAACAAAGTGTGAAATCTGAGCAAATCAGAAAAATCTTATAAATCATAATTCATTATTTTAGCATTTTATCATGTGGGAGGCCTGATATGAAACTATTAAAATGGACTGTACAAATAAAGAATACCTCATATTTGACAAGTCATGATCAAATAAAAAGGCATAACTTTAAATAAAGTATAGTAGTAACTATTTTGGACTGTTTCCACAATATGATAATATGGCATCCCGTGGTAATTAAAATGATGACTGAAATGATTTCAAAATTATGACATGTTACTTTTCTATTCCATGTCTGATTGGTCAAATAAACACATCCCTTCCATTTGTATTTGAAAGAAGCTCTTTGACTGAGAGAGTGGGAGCTGATAGGTGGCACTGATAGAAAGAGGGAAAGGACGGCTCCAATGGATGGTAGTCATTTTTGCATCAATTAGCTGCAACCAAGCCTGTGGGGTGTGGCATGTTTGGCTTGCCAAGTAAGCTGGCCAACTATCACTGACCACTTACCTTTGTAATTCAGGGCTGATGCAGGAAAGGCTACTTCTTGTCTGAGAGAAAATACTGCCTCGCTGCGAAGTGTGAACCATGTACAGATAAATCTATCAAGTACATTTGAGAAAACCAGTTCAGTTGAACTCTGAAGCCAACTACTTATAAATGCACTTGAGACTTTTCTGAAAGTCTATCTGTCGGAAAGTGGTGCAGGATTGTGCAGAAGTACGACAGCATGAATTCACCAGCAGACAAGAACGCATCTACTTACACGTCATTAAATTCCTCTAGGCTGGTGGCAGGCGTGAACACATCCAAGAGGCCGATCACCTGAAACAATCAGAACAAACTGAATCAGTTTCCGACAATGCAAATCAGACTGAATACCTCACTTGTTTATGGTAACGCATGTCCTCGGGTGTCCAAACCCAAGAAGCTGCACACATCACATGCCTACATTCCTTTGGGGCCCTGGCCGTTGAACATCACATTCATACAGCACTGTGCAGCCGGTCTTAATGTATTTAATTTCCAGTGGAAATGACAGTTAAAGTACAAGTTCTTCAATGCCAGTATCAGGTAAAAGCAGAAAACTAACTTTAGAAAATTACACGGAAAAAACTAAATATAAATTCATATTTTTCTGTTCTGTTTGTGTCCACTTTCTGCCTTTACCATGACTTGCGTTTAGTTTATCAAAGAAACGTCTTAGTAACTCCACAGTTCAGTCTTAGAAGTCGGCTGCATGTTCTGCTTCTTACAATCCAAATATCCTTCAACACATTTATTGTTGTTGAGGTCTGGACTCTGGGGTGGTCAGTCCATCGGTCTGAAAACAGCAGCTTCTTTGTTCTTTCCTTGTTTTGTCCCTTTCTTTTCTCAGTAGGTGATTTATTTATTTATTTATTTATTTATTTATTTATTTATTTATTGACATTCTTGTGGACCCAGAGCACCTGGTTGTCTTCTCATAGTGGAACGATGGACAGAGATGCCAGCGGATTGCTTTAAATCCGAAACAAGGCTGTAGCCTGATTTTCTCCTCACTGGAAACCGAAAGCTACTGTTTATCTGATCGCCTTGGTGGTCTACCAGGTCTTGCATTGTTGTTGGGTGCCTGTTTTCTCTGGACCTTTAAATCGTTTTTTCCCCAACTCCTGGCTTTTCCTTTTATTCACCTGATTTTTGTTATCGACAAAAATAAAGGAAAGGAAAAAAAAAAAAAAAAAAAAAGATTTCAGGAATCTTGGAAGAAGTTATCTTGGTAAGACAGGAGAGGGACACAAAAGAACTGACTGTTTACAAACAGAAAAACTTCAGCATAGCTCTCACAAAGACCACAGAAACTTCAAACAGGTCACAAAGAACAAAGAAAGTAACAGCTAAAAAGCTACAGCCATCTTTGTTGGAAACAAAGAAGAGTAGCAGAGCATGCAGTCTGTCAAAAAATACACAAAACCAAGCACTGGATTGGTGTTTTCATGTTTGCTGAAGGACTACAGAGATGTTCCCAAGCACTACTTGAACAATGTTCCAGTCTAGGTTACAGGAACAGACCAGAATAGCACTGTGTAGAGCTAATCTGCAGCTACAGAAGAAGTTACTGCCAACAAGGACCCACTAGTTAATAAATACAGTGACCCTGATGGTTGAACTATTTGCCTGATAAAGATCTGGCAATGCAAAATGTTGCGTGGTGCTTGTTGCATAAGGCCGTGTATTTTTGGGATGCACTGATAAGGAGCTCGTGGGCAGATGCTGATTTTCTTTTCTTTTTTTTTAATATGTAATTTTCATGTACGTATCTGTAGCTTCTAATACCGACGCCAACGTGTGTGTATATATTAATAAAGATTGCAGAAACTGGGATGAAGTCTGCGTTAGATCTAGGACTAGATCAGCATTATGGAGATTAATTCTACAAGATTACAAGAACAGTAAAATAAATAAAATGACATTTTAGCACTTTAGTCCAGTAACATCTGAACAGTAATTACAGTTTTGGTAGTACTGGTCCAATCTTTTATGTGTCCGGGATAATAAATGATGATAGGGATTTTTTAAAGCCACTTTATTTATGCTTTTCAATAATCATAGCAAAGTAATTTTAAATGTAAAGGTAAATACTTATATTACTAATAAAACCTGCTCCTGCCAAGTACAAGCATTACCAATTACACCTAATAAATATGATTATCATATCTTATTTAGTAATGCACTGATAATTCCTGGCCAAAACTGAAACCAAAATCAAGACATGCTTTGCTGCAGTATGTAGTCTGGTGAGCCAAGGCAATGAGCTCCAATGTTTGTAGGCTTACTTTGCCTTTTGCCACTGTTCAAATGACACTGTCCTGTAGTCCTATTTAATTAATGTTGTTTAATTATTGTTTTATTGTTAATTTAGTAAATACAAAACCACACAATAGCAACAACATCATTATCATCATTTTTTTTTAATTGAGACTAAAAAGGCATTAAAATATACAATCAATTATGAATTAGGTGAAGATGAGATAACAGTAAATAAACCATCAACGGACAAATCCATTAAAACCACGAATAATATTCAACAAATTACTTGTTGATTTGTTGGTGTCGTGTAGGCATTTCAGCTTAGCGTTTTGAACAACAGTGTAATGGAAACACCTTCACAACCCAACCTCCAAAGTGTGATAGCACTTTACTCGTAGCTCGGCCGTTGTGCACTGCAGCATTTGCAAAGCTGACCTTGCCTGGAACAGATGCACACTGGTTATGCTGGAGCATCTGAAAAGGAGGCAGGCTGGCATTCTAGGTGATGAAGACTTGTCTTGGAAGGTTAGCTAGGAACTTAGATATCCATCTAACCAATGTTGAACTTAAAACTGCCCATGTTCCTTTACATTACTGCATGTTATGTAATGAGATGAAACACCTTCTGGTTTAAAATCCATTTTCTCTTGATCATTGATTCTGATCATCAATAATTGGCAGCAACGTTATTGCTATTGGACATGCTAGTGAGCAGCCTAAGAAGGGGTCCAGGAGTGATAACTATTTTGTGGAGAATGCGTTCCTGCCAGGCACAGTGTAAAATTTTATACTTTCTAAGTGCTTCTTTCCATGTATGCATGTCCAACATGGATTGCACTCAGCTTAATTTAAATGACTTTTGAATGAGGTTTGTTTGATCTAGGACCTTGGAAAAGTGACCACCCCAATAAAGCACACCTTCATTTATAATGAAACTGGACAAGAGGGACATTTATCTACAACTCTTTTCACTGTGCATTCAAAATCCACACAGGATTGACTGGGCATCAAGAACCAATGTGGCTTTAAAGCAGATTTTCAATATTGAATATAATATTGAAACTAAGAACAGTAATATTACTTAATCTCTGGCCTCATGAACACGTCCATTCAGTAACTAACTGTGCAATTCGCTTCAATAACTGAAGACCATTCAACCATCAAGACAGGCATTCATTGCAACCATAGATAAATAAATACAGGTTCTTTAAATAGTAGCAGAATTCCTACTGCCAATGCAAATCTAAAGGTTCCCGGTTCTTTCCGAGTTTGCTGCAAGTCATGGGTACATTCTCTAACCCTCAGTCCTGGCCTCATGGTATTTACAGTCACATGAACAGCATTCAAAGAGAAAGCATTCGCGTCAAGAGAGCAACACGCCAGCGATGCACTCAGTCCCCCCCTTCAGGGACACTCACTTTCATGTGGGCGTCAGCTTTGCCCATCAAACAGCGAACAGTGGCTTAATACTGTAGATAGGAGTTTGCTCATAGCAATAGCTGCAGCTGTGTAACACTCTCAACCTCATGTCAGCCCACTGGACGACTAGCTTTTCTGTACATGACTGTGTGTGTGGGTATGCGTGTGTATCTGGGGGAAACCCCTTTCTATGAGTCGACTGCAGCCTGAATTATGAAGCTCTATACTCCCTACTCGTGTTGCACAGATACGCTAGCAATCCACTCATGAGTGGATTAGCTTCCAGCGTGTAGCAACCAAGGGACAAAGAGAAAAATCAATTCTGGTAAGGACAATGTGCTCAGGGATTCAGAGCGGTATCAAGCAAACTGCAGCTTCCGATGACACTACAAGCAGGAAATGACACTGCGTTGAAGTGTGTGTAAGCATCTTTGTGTGCATGTATGTGTGTGAGTGCACAGGGAGGGCGCACAGACCCACCACAGAGTTTCACCCACGCTTAGATGCCAGTGCTAAAGGCTAGCAGACTCTGGGCAAAAGGATAGAAAACACAAGGCTTTTCAGCTATGCAGAAAAACAGCACCCAGGAAGCCTTCCGGTCCGCTCAGTGCTGGCCAACAGTTTCATTACGCACTCCTCTTCTTTCAGGCCATGGTGTTATTTCACAAAAAGAGAGGCTTGTGATTATAAACGATATATTATAAATATATTATGAGTTTTCTTTCCCGCCACCTCCTCTCCAGACTTGATGCTCACGCAAGGTGCCAGGTTGAGGACATGAAACCTAAACCTAAACTGTGAAAATGGCAATCAGTGACGAGTACTACACTGTATGCGAGTACTCGAATGCTAAATGCAGAGTTGGCTGTGTTTCTCCTAAACAGGTGAGCACCGAGTTCCAGCTACGGTTAGCTAACTCCGCATCCGTCTGAAAGTTAATCTTTTCTCGAAGCTGCCTCCGTCTTTCATACTGTGCTTTTAATATTTCCTTCTTACTTTATTGTTTTAGAATAAAATAGCAGCTATTTATTACAGTGCAGGGATTTCTCATAGAACAAGAAGTCTGTGTGCGGCATGTGTGCAACAAAATATAATCCAGCACTTCAAATCCAGCAATTCCAAATTAGTACCGTGCCTGAGCAGAGAGGCTACGGATTTTGCACATGTGGAGGGAAAAAGATGAAAAGCAGCAGTTTTGTTATTAAATTGTGAATTTCTGAAAACTAAACTACAACAGGTTTTGCATTTTCAGTGGCCAAAACGGGAAAATGAAATTTCTTGTGACAACATTTAGTTTTTCTGAAGACGGAATTGGAAAAAAATGTCCCATATTTTAAAATACTATTTAAATATGAATATTTTAAGTACAACCATTATAACTCATTACATGGTATGCCTCACACACTACACAAAACACTGCATCTGGGAATCCCCAAAAGCCCCATAATACAATATTACCATGATACTTAAGTCATGACCTAATATTATTGCAATATTAAAACTTTTTAAAAACGCAGTAATGATATATATTACAATTCATTTCCAAGTTTCAATTCCAAATGATTGGTCAGGATGCTCACAGCACACAAAACATTAACCAATTGATGATTGCGGTTCATTTGCATACTGCAGACCTGAGATGTCTGATGTTGCATAAAGGCTGACGAACCCTACAATCGTGCCGTCCTATTGTGAGAGCTGTATCTGATTGCTACCGACGAGTCTGAAAGACATGAAGAGCAATAAGACTGATATCTCTGAGCAAACATACAAACGGGAGATCAATTAGTACATTTGCCGTTCACTAACCTGGGTGTTTACATTGGAATTAAAAAGCCCTCTGAACCCTTTTACCGCATGTGCAGTCAAGCTGTATATCAAACTGCAAAAGTGTCAGAGCAGTTTCAACAAACCCCTTTGCTCCCCATCTCAAACGCAACTTGCAAAAGAGAGATAGCGATCGATGGCGCTTTATATCTGAGAAATGCTTGGTGCTAGAGTCAGGCCTGATGCTTAATGGGTCCAGCAAGAGGAACAGAAAGCTTGTAGTGTAATGCATAGAGCAAAAAGCCCAGAGCAAAATGACAAGGGAATGAATGCGTGGGAACTGGCTTAAGCACACTCATAAATTTCAGCGACGAGTTAAACATAGCTAAGAGATGCTGGTTTTTGTTCATGCACACAAAAGCCGGTTCACTATATACCGCCTTCATCCCTAAAGAAACTGTTCAGTCTATTTTACACAATGTTCCCCCTCTCTCCATCAGCTATGTAGGCCTGTCTCAAGCATTACATTTTTGTTTATTTGCCGGGGTTGAGCAGTAATGGAATACATGTAACAGTATTACATAGCTCCATATTTGTACTGGTATAAAAGACCAGTAGTAGGGATGAACGATCTGCGATTGTGATTTGAATTGCTATTATAATCTATAAATTGAGATCCCGGCTGAGAAAAGTAGTGTATCCACCTTTTCTGGCTTGAGGTGTTAATGTAGCCAGTTAAAATTCCAGACTGCCAGTTAATTATGGTTGTGTTCATGTACACAGCACCTGGGTTGCTTCTGATTGGCCTAATTCTTCTACCATATTATCAGGTTAGGTTACATTTTCCTACTTCAGCTTTCTTAGCTGATGACAGTAGATTATCATAAAAACTGCAGGTCTTTCGATTTTAAATTTACATCATGTGTATATGTGTGGCATGTATATATGTGTGTGTGTGTGTGTGTGTGTGTGTGTGTGTGTGTGTGTGTGTGGCAGCAAAACTAGGAAAAAGTTAGAAAAATAATAATTTGCTTCACTACTCACATGATTGATTGTTGGTGAGTACAGACTTTAGTTTGAGTGAACAGCTAGGAAACAAGCTAATCAAGGCTAATCATCATAATTTGGCATAATCATCATTTTGCATAACTGTAGAAAACAAACAAAACACAACAACTTGTTTCTTGAAAGACATTTTATCACCGACTAAACTGCTCTCTCTACAGACAAAGATTTCTGCTTTAGTTTTGCACTGACATCAGCAGTGTGCGAATCACCCCCTGGCATTGGAGGACATCTCCAGTGCTGACTAACTGCTAACTCAGAGCAAAAATGTTTTGTCTAAAAATGCTGGAAATGCTATATTCTAGTCTGGTAATGCGGTCTTCCACGCGTTAACTGAGATCTTACTCATCTCCTGTTTTGTCTTCAGTTTGAGAAATGAGGAGCAATTCACTCCGTCCACCAAATTCTTGGGAAATTGGGAAAGTTTCCAGATTTCCACCAACTTTATGACATTGTGTTAAAAGAATGTTCAGTGGTATCCCTGTCGCAGTTAGAGCTAGTGGGATATGAAAAATTAACTTGGTAAACCAATTTGCTGTAACGCGAGTTAAGAACATCTAAGACAGACCCGCTAGCTGTGAGTGAAGCAGCTAAACTAAGACCTTCACCTCAATTTATATTCTGCAAAGATGACACAGATCTGACTTTTACTTTCCCAGTACTGATTCCAATAGTTTTAAAATAAGGCACACTTAATAACCATTTAAAAAGTATTCAACCAAATTCCTCTGATTTATTTTAGAACTACATAATCTGTTTTACTGTTGACATCTTAACTATTACCTCATTTTCTCAAAATCATCCAAAACACCCTTAACAGTTCTGACTGATGAGATGTCTGAAACAGTACATATCCTGATATACCACATATACTCATCAAGGATCACAGTATTATATTTCTTTTATAATTTAAAAGTTCTAAATACCCTTTCAGTATTGATCCAAAACTGCTTAGAAAAAATCTGTCTCAAGTGCAAGTTAAACCCTATAATACCATGAGTGCTATTTCATAGTTTGATGTCTTCCCCTTTATTCAAATTTAATATTTTAAAAATAAAGCATAAAGCCAAAAAAACCCTTCTAGTAGCTGTGTCTACTCTTTTTGGTTCTGCACAATAAACCGATAAAAACAAAAAAGTCTGAAACACATAACAGTTCGTTAGAAAAGTGTTCCTGCACAGGGCTTGTATTCTGATGCTTTAGGAGTGACTTTTATTTTGACAACCTGCAGTGAACAGTGTACATGGCGCAGGTCACACTTGCAAAGAAACTCTCTCGTCTCATCTCCGTAAACAAAGTTTGCCTGTAATGTGATCTTTCTTATCCATTAATACAGCTCTGTTTGTAAAGCCATGGGTAATAACGGAGAACATAAAGGCACTCACATTCTCATGCTTCATGTGCTTGAGTAGCCGTAGCTCTCGGTACGTGCGCTTGGCATGGATGATGGACTGGAAGGGCCGAGACAGTTTCTTCACGGCGACCTTCAGGCCTGTCTTGACGTCATACGCCGAGCTGTGGAGGAAAACACATCAATACCCTTATCTGGACTGTCACGCTTCACAACGGCAAACAATTAGTACAGCAACTTTTCTTTTACAGTGGAAGGCAGAAACAACAGATGAGTCATTTTTAAAAGGATTGGAGTTTGGTGGGGCTATTATATAACAAACCTGCCTGATACCTAGGTGTATGATAAACCAACTATCAGATTACATACATTTTCACAGGAAGCTGAAGCAGTGCAGCAGCAAGCAAGAAATCAGACAATACCGTTTTTCTAATACTGATATGTAGATGTGGGGAAAATGGTGAATTTTATTGTTCTGTTTTCCTGATAAGGTTGTGAATATTTTGAGTAGTTAAATAACAGTTAAAGCCGTTGTCTTATTGTTTTATAGAGTTTTATTAATATGTCACATTACTGGGTAAATTTTTTAAACCAACTTAACAAACCAGCTAAAAAACAAACAATGGTTTTTAACCTAATATATATTATACATACATATAAACATGTATGTGTAAATTCTGTGATATATGGACTAACACAAATGACCCAAAATGCCTGGGAAAAAGATCTGGTTATGCTGACCCACATTCAAAGTAAGTTCCTATTCCCCTTCTCATGATAAGTCGTACATATGAGGTTTTGCTCTAATTCCAGTGGTATCAAGGTTTGTGACATTGTTTTGGAATGTGGTAATATTACGTTTTTGTCATATCGCTTACTCATACTGATACTGAAACGTTCTGTATCAGCTGATACTGGTTCAATAGTTCTTTATCAAAAACTGCTGCACTTTAAAATGAGCCTTTTCCATTTGAAGCACTTCTTTAAAATGAGCATCTAAAAGTAAATTACTGTGTCCAAAGTATTTATATAGTTTTAGCACACTACAGGAAGAAATACCCAGCTAACAGTGACGTCACACTATAACAGTATGAGTGTGAGCTTATCTGCTATAGTGCTGGGTCACAACTGGAGTCCTTTGATTTACCAGCCAGTGCTTTCTGATATCAGCTGGACACCCATACCCACCGGTACTAGTGAGATGTTATAAGACTCACTGGAACGGAATAGACAAAGCATTACACTCAAACTGCCTGCAGAGAAAGCTGCAGCAAACCAAATGTTGCATCTTACTGCCACTTTACATCTTATGTAAGGGTTATATAAGCACGGCGAATCCTGCAGAATGAAATCTGGCTGCAGAGCTTAGATGGGAATGTAATTTTTTTGTCTCTATAAGGCAAAAGTGAATCTATATTAGGCTATTTGCAGAAGGTGTTCAAGGGGACCAGTTCCTCTAGTCCTTTCTTAGGAAGACAAGATCAGTAGAGGTTGAAACCCCCCTGGTCAAGGTCGACGATTTATTGATTTTAATAGTTTTTTGTAAGCGTTGAAATAAGTTACAGAGAAGGTCTACAGTTTAACATATGGGGAAACATAAAGCATAAACATGTCCCTTTTGCACAGTTTAATAATTAATAATTACAAATGTTTGAACACAAAAAATAAATAATTTACATTTTATGTGCACATTCAGCATATAAACAACTGGGAAAGTAACTGTGCGTATAAAGTATCTGTGCATTAAAATGTATATATTGGCCCAGTCCCATTTTACCCCTTGTACCTAATGCTTAGTATGGCGAAGTGTTAGGGCTACATGGCCTGTCAAATTGAGTTTTTTCAGAGAAAATTTCCAGAATGCCCTGCGAATCTTCGGCAAGATGGCTGCACAAGCGACCAAAGAGATAAGTATAGTATAAGTATAAGAATTTTCTCAGTTAAAAAGCCACTGTATCGCAAGGTAACCATCGCAATAGCATTTCATGGTCATTGTGTTTATAACACGTGTAAAAATAAAAATGTCTTAAAAAAATAAGAAATGGGATTACATGTAAAATTCCCCCACACTGTTGGCTATTATGATATAGTATGATATATCCTGAGACCCCAGCTTCCTCATATGAGGACATTACATTTCTGCTTCTCTGCACCATGATACTTTTTAAAACGTTGACCCTTTGACCTCATATGAGGACATTGTTTTTTGCCAAAACAACTTCCTGTACAAAGACAGCGTTTAGTTTTTATACTTGTTAGGTCCCACTAATCACAAATTAGAAATTAAAATTGCACACCAAGCACGTCCGGGTCTCAGAAGGTTAATAATGTATTCATATACCCCAATACACCAATACTAACATCCAATACGTGTTAATAACATGATAGCATGTGATGTAAGTGCTAATGAACAAACATCTCAAGCATCCAATAAGCGAGGGTCCACTCACACAGGAATATGTTTCTGTGTACCTGAAGAGGCTTTAATCATAATCCAGGAAGCACGTTGTTTTTTCTTGTATTGAGACTGTTTGATGTTTAATTGCATTTGTCTTACTTAACACTGCATGTCCTGCGATGTGAGTATTGCCCATGCACACACTCCAATGAATGAAATGATATATATTGTGTAGCCCTAATCACAGCTACTTCCCCAGTACAGGTGGAGACACATATCCCAACTATGAAAACTGTACAGGCTATAAACTTTAATATAGTGACTGCTGTAATTGCCATCATAAAATAGGCCGCAGGGTGACTACTATCCATCCCCTGTACATACCTACCTGCTTTCAGTTTCAGTGCACAGTGTGGCTCAGTGCAGCGTGAGTGTATTTAACACGCACCTGCAAGATGGTTGACTTTAACGTACAGTGTAAATCACCAAAGAACAGGACTGTACAGTGTGCAGCTTTAAAGGACATTCAACAACAGCTTCACTAGTAAAACAAAGGACTCCGACAAAACATGTAACTTGACAAGCGAGTTCCTTTGGATCCATTAAGATCAGATTTGATTTCTGCAACAGTCGATGAGATAAAAGCATGAACAAACAGAAACCTACAAAATAAACAGGGACACATTTAACCACATTTTAAAATAAGGTCATAAATACGTGTTCTTATTCCAGCAGGGCTATCTGGTATGTCTCAGTAAGTCTAAAGTCATGATGGCACCAGGGACTTCTGATGAAATCTATACCACAACAGGAACAGCCATTCTGCAAGCATTATGGCAGACGTACTGTAGTGTATATACATAGAAAGCAGGCAGCAAGGCTATTTACAAGGCAGGAAAAGACAGCGTAGTCCTATTCAACAGCCTGATCATGTGCATTTGCCAAGCCGCTGCTTAGAGACTGGCAAACTCCGTCACTGCTCAAGAGATCGCCTCACTTCACTGATCACTTCAAATCCTAAAACCACAAGCGATTAATTTGTTTGTTTTTTAGTTTAAGATATTTTTATTATGTTTAAAGACAAACACAGTATCCTAATAAGCCCATCCTGACGACGACCAGAACTCATTATTGACAGCTCACGTGGCTCACAACTGTAGCTCCATTCTCCAGTCACTACAGCTCCATTTAAGAAAAATGAAGCCCATGAAAAGATAACCCCCCTCCAATCGTGTTTCAGTGATCTCTCAGAACAATGGCTCTGCAGTTACCATAGCAGTTTGGGCTGGCGTGGTCAAACTGCCAGTGAATAGGGTTTCCAGGAAGTGCAACTAGGCCAGTTCTTACAGACGCAGGGAGACAAAAGCACATGCGCCATTAGCATTCCCCAAAGAACACACCTCGCCAGGCTGTCTGCCAAGACAGATAACCACGTGTATACAATAGGTCACTGGGACGAAAAGTACTGGGGACTTAAAGCACAAGTCACGTTAATGGAAAGGAGCTCTGCTCGTACTTCATGACCATGAAAACATTGCTAGAACAGAATACTACAAAGCTTTCAAACACAACATGAGTTCCTTACGTAACCTGCTCATGTAGCAGAGCATGCTTAAGCATTTGTGGCCTATCAAATATCAAATATGGTATTTCCACAGGAAACCGAAGTAGAACGCCAGTAAACAAGAAACGAGGTAATTACACAAACATGCACACAGCGACTTTAACAGCGAGTTCAGCAGGAGAGGCAGATCTTCAGTTAGTGACAAGACTGATGAAGTTTATTGGAATGCAATAGACAACTCGTTTGTTTCCACACCCGAACTGGCTGCAGAGAAAAGCGGCAGCCAAGCTGTGGACTCTAGACTGCCGCATCCTGCTTCTTAATGTTTCCCTTTATATCTTACATAAGACTTTAAGTGTGACTCAGAGCAGACTCGCTGCATGGACAAACCCCACTCCAACACACTCACTCCCCGCAGGGCGTGGTGCTGACATGAGATAACTACTTTCAGCATTTGAACCAAGAGCGAGCTTCACATAACGCCTGTTGCGATGACAATACTCTAGCCATTCTCAGTGCTGGATGAAATACTATCTGTATTGGTATACAGTGGTACTCATAGATAACAAAAGCTTACTTAACTGTAATGCAGATGTTTACTATCCAGGGCCAAACAATTAACTATTAATTAATTAATCTCTTTTATATACAAATCACAACTTTCATGCAATTATCAAACTGAAAAAGGGTTTGTGAACTGGCAGTTTGGTACACTACATTCAGCATTCAAGCCTCACCCCCTCACCCTTAGCTCCCAAGGGTTTAAAGCTGCACTATGTACAAGAATGAGCATTATTAAGTCAGAAAGAACCTGCAAAAACACTGCAGGTGCGCATCACCTGGCAAAGGAGTAATAATTACGAGTCAGTGGTGTCAAATCAGATTTAACAAACGTTCTTCTGTCTGCTATATGCTTTTACGTATTAACATCTCATGCACAGACCAAACCATTATTACACTAATGAGTATATGATGCCAAAGTAAATGATACGCTGAGAAGACTGCAAGTTTCAATTTCTCTTCCGAGTACTTTTTTAATGAGCTCACAATCCACCCCTGCAAAGTGTAGCTTCGATTCATAGAAACCATCGCATTAATATTGTAATCAAAGTATTGGTCAGATAAACTGCAACTAGATATGGCTTTATATTAGATATAGTTTTAAAAATACAATGATAAATTCATAAAGTGGTTTTCTGTACAGAATTCTGGATTTACTTTCCTCTGCAAACTTTCTCCTAACAAGCAGGACGAGCCACCTGGCCTAAAAGAGATAAAGACACCAGGATGTAAAAAGCAGGTGTGCTGTTTCGTTTTCAGTTTTTTATGTGGTATTTTTTTTATCATTTTTTAGCTCAAATAAAAATTCTAAATCAATTTTCTGATGGAATTCAGATTCTAAAGGCTCCAACTGGACATGCGAGTTTACGTTGCATAGCAGCACATTACTACAGAGTGCCTGCAGGGAGAGCCTGATATACACCAGGTTCAAGTTCTTTTGTTTATTACCAAAGTTTATTACCACTTTACAAACCAGCTGTCTTTCTGAAAGATATGAACTGAAAGTGTTTAAGATAGTAACACTAGCTGAGAAAACGTATTAGTATTTCTCTGTTTATCTAACAGTCTAGCTGTCTTTCTCTGGGTAAATTTCAAGCCATGTGTGATCTACTGGGGTTTCTATGGTCTTGTTATGTCTTTAATTTAAAGTAGTAACGGTAAAATGCTGCATGACACTCGGTGACACACTAAGGACATGAATAGTGCTCTGAGTCACTGAGCAATGGGGTGCGTACCTCCATTAAAAACAATGGCTTCGAATTTTTGGGTGCGCCGTGATCCAACAGGCGTGGACCAACGTAATCATTAATAAAGTAGGCCGATTACAGCGACACTGTATAGCAGTGCAATTCAGTGCACCAGTTTGGCGGGGCGAGCTTGCTTGTGTCGGAAGAGCACTATGTTGCTAGTTCTAGACTTCTAGCATCTTAGTCACTGTATGCTTTGGTCAAAGGTTTTCTTGGTCTTTAAAGAAACAGATTTTCTGCGAACTGAAATCTTAGTTGGAAAGACAGTGCTGAAACTTTAGGAAAGTTCTGAACCTGTGCCGTTTTCCTGATGAGTAAACACAGTAAGAATTCCCCCTTCTGGATGTTTGTCGACATCATATAGCGTTCCTCAAGCCACTTTAACCAAAAACAGATATAACTGGGCATCTAACGTAATGTTCCAAGTGGTATTTAACGTTGGTTTAGGAAACTTAATGTTATTATATAGTCACACACACAGGCAAATCATTCTTGGGTCCAGTTTGAAAAGTAAAGTATAATAAACTCTTTACTTACATAAATTCTTCTGATATAAATTAACTGACTATAAATGGCACCACCTGATCAATTCCCAGTACACACACTTTTAAGGGTAAAAAATGTAAGTCGGAGAATGTAATACTTGGTGTATTCGCAAGTACCATGTGGGCATCCCTTCTTAAATTACACGTAGTGCTGAATTTCAGAGCTAAATAACATCCTCAGGTGAGACATTTTACTGCACAATTAGCGACAGTGCATTTAACTTATTGAAAAAAATACAGCATAAAAAGTAACCTGCGCAAACAATATGTTACGTAACTTTCTACTTTATTTCAAATAAATAAATAGAAATTGTGCACCAAATATGTGCAGCATATTTCCCCTCTGGTCCCACACTGCATTTAGAACAGGCTACATTGGATGGGTAGGACATTCTTTGAGCATAGAGTAGCATTACTCAGCTTGGCAACTTTGTTCTGGGTTGCTATTTGACATTTGGACAGTACAGTGTTACTGATATTTTATCTGTAGCTCCAGCCATTCCTTCTTCAACCGAACACAGAAGCCCACTAGACTCAGGGTGACATGATGACCTACAGCATATGAAATTGGGTGTGCAAAAGAAGAGTGTGGAAAATGTGAGTCAAATTGCGATTGTGAAACGTGGGAAACCACCAGGGCCTGAGGGACAGCTCCCATTTCCTTATCTAGGCAGGAGGCACTGTTACAGTTTAGTCAGCAGAGGGCCCGAGAAGATGAGGATCGGCAGACAAGGCCCAGCAGATGTAGGAAAATGCTGTTATTCCAACACAAGGCACCTATGAGCAATGTGGCATGTTTGCTTTTCACATGCTTTTGCTTTTATGGAGAAGCGAGCAAGTCTCCTGCAGGGAGCGCCATGCAAATGACTACAAGGAAATTACTCTACGTCATGAACCTTTGCACGTTAGGCTGTCTCAGCTGATCTATCGGATTACAAGATGCCAGCAACAAGAAAAAAAAGAAAAAAAAAAGAAGCCAAAAGCCAAAGAGACACAGCTTTGTACGTCCTTTGAGCAACCTTGGCCAGGTTGCAAGAAGCTGCTGCCAGAATGAGGTGAAAAATCCCCTGAAGTTCCTGCAAATGCAGTACAAATTTCGCCAGATGGCCTGGGCTCGCGATCAAGAGAACCATTAACTCTGAATTTCCTGCCTGGTGCCGTCAGATCTGAAAAAGGCTGTGGTTAAACAACAGTGACAACTCACTGCTTGTGAATGTGCAGCGCACTGCTGTCCTGCATATGGCTTTTACATTAGAGACAAGCATCCGAATTTACCCCAAAGTACCAAAGTACAAACTGTTGCTTCTCAGTTATATTAACTTCAACTTTGACCTAGATGCTCATAAGCGGAATAAAACACCACACCTGTCTACACCTGTCTCTCCTAACGGACAGTGGGAACAGTACGTTCTGTTTGAGAATCAGTTTTGACTAGTCACAGATCTAGCTCAAGTCACAGATTTACAATAGGAGATGTAAAGAACATTCCAAGGCTGGAGGTTCAGGACATTCCTTCGCAAGGTGCAAAAATGGAAAGCACGTTGCAGCTTTCATGTGTCGTCTTCACAATGATTGTTTTCTGCTACCCAGGGGAAATACCCAATGTGGCTGCGTTCCAGCACAGCGAGATCCATTCTTTCAGCTCCGTAAACAACAAAGCTAACGATATCGCTTAGCTTTCCCACCAAGAACTGAGGCTTATAGTAACAGGGATGAAACTACTTGCATTTTCGAGTCATTATATTTCACACAATTTCACAATATATTTCTGTTTAGTTGATTCTCTGTCCTTCAGGAGTCGGGAAACAACATGTATGATCATTTTTGGATGTTTGTTTCATGTAGAATCAAGAAAAACAAGTCAAACATCCAGCACATGTTCAATATACTAACCAATAACTTTAGAGCACCACTGGTTTTGGCCCAATGGACTGTCCATATTAAAGCCCACCCTGTTTCCAAAAACTGTTGGGGATGCTGTGCAGAATAAAAACAGAATGCAATGATGTAAAAAGTATTTCATCTGAAAACATCTAAAAATCCTACAAAGACAGCATATCAAATGTTAAAACTGAGAAATTTTATTTTTTAATATGCCCACTTTTGAATTTGTGTCAGCAACACCTTCCAAAAAAAAAATTAAAACAGGTATATATTTATCAAGAAACAACAAAACTGCTCAGTTCCAACATGCAACGTTTCGTCCTTTTGTAGCACTTTCAACTCAATACAGAGTTTAAATGATTTGCATGTCTATGCAATCTGTTTCTTTTATCTTTTGCACAGCTTCTTCACTTTTTTGGAAACAGGGTTGTATAATATTATCACAAATACCATCATTAACGCATTGGTGCGACATGCTGCATCTGAAAGCATTGATTCATCTAAACACGCAAACACCCACTGAGTGCTCATCTGAAACGACTGAGATTGCTCAGCATGCCCAGAGAACACAATAAAAAAACTGGAGGCTCATGTGCATAGAATACTCAGTATTGCATAAGTCAGCAAACGGTGCTTCGTGCAGGTCTAACTGAAGGCTTAGTGCCAAAACCAAAATAGCAGTACACATTTACAGCAGGTGCTGTAATTTCCAGCCCAAAACTGAGCTTCCTGAGGCAGAACACAGTGCTCCAGCTCGGATATATCCACTCACTTGTGAAGAGAGTAGTTTACCAAGCTGGCACGCGCAAGGCAAAGGCACCGCAAACTATTTATGCTACGAGGGTGCTGCTGGAACAGGATGCTCCTGCATGTTCAAGGACCGCCCAGGAAACTCTGGACAGCGTGTGGAACTCGGTCTGGAGATTCCTCTGTTTGCTGCTTGACCTTGACAATGGCCGCACTGTAACCCCAGAATGGTCCATGGCTGCACAAGCAGAGAAAGCCAGGATTGGAATCGGGACCATCAGCAACTGGATGACTTTTTATTAGAGCTGATCTGGGTAACGGTTTCATTTGAGCTGGCAAGGCACTCACAACGCATCTGAATGCTATGCGTGCATGCTCATGCATGTAATTGGTCTAACCACCAAGTCTGAGTGATTCAGATTAGTGCGTTCTTTTAGCCAGCAGTGCGGGACTGTAGTCTGTGTTGCTTTGAAAAGGAATACTAAGCCTACCAAGTCAGAAGTGTTCACAGTGCTGTTGAAAGGAACCAGAAGTTTCGTGCCTCCAAAAGCTCCCTCATGGAAAGTTATTACAGTTATTATCATTATTAATAAGCTGCCTGATGTCTAATAATATTTACTTCCAAAATTCACCTTTAAAACTGTCCCCCTATTTACCACTACTTCAACATCATCAACATTGCATCCCAAGACAATCAACACACATGTAGGTTTACTAGCCATGTGGATGCATGACCCCTGGTTCCCATCCCCATCACCACTGTAAAGCATCTCAACAACCCCAGGTTCTCTAGTGCACCTTCCCCTGATTCATGATCCCTAAGAGTAGAGTCTATACCATACAACAGTTACACCTAAAGACTCTTATGTAGTAGCAGGGTGCCCCATCGCGCATGACTAACCAGGGGTGAGAAGACCACCTAATCCTGGAAGTATGAGTCAGAGCAGCCACGCTGGGTGACATCATCCTGTCCGGCCCCTATAGCCCCAGCGGGGCGCGCGTGGCCAGCAAAGGCACCCCTGCCATGCACTGAAGCACGTGACACAGCTCAATGCATGGATTACAGTAAAAAACATTAAGAGAGGAGCTGCTACCACCCACCACCTCCCGTACCATCAACAGGATGAGTTCACCCCTCCGATATGAACGCTGTTGCCCTGCTTAGCCTATGTGGAGATCTTCCTCGAGCCCTCCTCGCTTACGAGCACGTCCCGTGCAGTAAACAAAAGAAGGGGGCCATTCAGAGGCAAAACAGCATTTGCTGCACAAATCCCTGGCCGCGCACGACAACAGCTCTCACGGTGCGCAACTTCAAATCCACGAACGCACAAGACTCGTCTCGTGCAAACGACTGAAACGGGGTCTAACTTTACTCTCGAGGAATGCACAACTTCGGTAGGGCTAAAAGGAGCATGCACAAGTCCACTGGAGACAACCTGAGTGTGTTCCGAAGTTGCATTCCTATTAACTGGGTTATGGCTCGAATTTACCGTTCCACCTTAAATGGTGCAGCAGTTACATTAAGCTAACTTGAGGCTCGTGGAAAGACACTTCGAGCATGCATCCAGGGGTGGTGTGGTGGTAGTGGTGGTGTTGGTGGGTTTAGAAAGACCCCGCTTAGTAAGTGTTATGCAATGGCAGTTATGCAAAAGGAAGAAAAGTAGTTACCACACGGATCCATAAGCCCCCGAGCCCACCGGGGAGAGGTTCTGGTATCTCTCCGGGACCTCCCATATCGTTTTGTTGAGCTCCTGCCGATAGAAAGTGGGTCTCTCCTTCTGGGACATTCCTGCAGCCCCCCTCCTCTACTCTCACTCTCTCCTCTCCTTTCCTCTCCTCGCGCTTTCTCTCCCTCTTTCTCTGCAACAAAAACAAGCCGGAGCACAAAAAGGCAACAACGAAACTAAGTCTTCTTCTTCTGCTTCTTTGCTCCCGATGGCGAGATCAACACTTGCAAAACGTGGTTCCTTTCGTAAGGGTCCCCCCAGCTTGGCGCACCGATGCAAAGTCCTCACCACAGGTGCCCTTTTCTGCTTGCCCGATCTGCCCCTCTTAGCGAAGTTGCTAGTAGCGCGACTCGCAGCGTTTTCTGTTGCTGGAGATTTTTTCCTGATGCAGCGCAGAGTTCACTGGGCACAAACGTGTCGACTGGTTGCGCAGTTGCAGCGTCCCGTTTCGCTTCGTTTTGAACAACCCGTGGACGAATCATTCCTTAAGAACCGACTCACACGTATTCACTCAACGAACTGGTGGTGCTTGGTGAATGATATTAACATCCTTGTGTTTAAAACACATTGTAAATGGTAGATAATTTGACACATGTATTTCTTTGTACGTTGCGGTTGGATTATGTGTACACGCGGCTTATGTGAAAATGAATCGATGAATCGGACGAATTGGTTTGGTGAATACCGCTACTGGTCGCGTTGGGGATGTTAGGGAAGCTCCAGATGACGTGTGGTATTGGTAAATGTGGGCGTGTGACGACCCCCACTTTGTTTTGTACGCTGTAAACTAGCTGAAACGTTTTCTCCCTAATGCTATATCAAACTGTGCAAGGCGTGAATGAAAGACTGAACGTTTAACCCGCGCCCACAGACGCATGACCTATCGTGCTAAAGAGTGTATATAACAGTATACCCCCATAGGGGGCGCTTCCATTAGTATATGTAGTGAAAAAGCAAAACTTCTAGTAAAAATATATTTAATACCCTTCTACGTGCTTTTTAACAGAGCAACAAACAAGCGGGAGATATATTCTTCTTGATTTTTCTCCTGTATGTAGAGCACCCAAACCGAGAGGTCGTCGTGTTTATTAGTTAACCTTCCCATGAGCACCTGAACACATTAGGGCCGACAGTACAGAGGTGCTGTAAATGTGGTGACTGGTTGAAATGTTAATGTGAACGCTAATAACGTTCAAGATGGCGTCTGTTTATGGAGAACGTCCCGCCCTACAGAAAGAAAGAGCCAATCAGCTTCTTGTTTACGGCACGAGCGGGAAAGAGAAATCTGAGCAAGCGCAGTAGCAGGAGTAGTAATAGACCACCAATAAACCAATAAACGACCACCAATAGTCAGATTTTGTTCAATGTTTTATAAAAAAATATGTTTTCGAAAGGGTCTGACCTTCCGTTTCAAGGCAGGAGCCTTGTGTTGTGGTTGAGTGCCTTGTGGTGTTGCAAAGACGTCTACAAAGTGAACAGACTTTCCTGTACGAACTGAAGAGCTAATAAGACGCGACCGGAGTAGTATACAAACTGTGCTCATGTCTGGTGCACCTGTGGCCAACAACAGCTGGAAATGACTTATACGATCCCGCAGGTGTGTCCCAGCTGCACACTTAATACTAACTAGTTTTTGTGTTTGTAGTATATAATATAGTTAGAAGAAGAGAAGTTAAGTATTCGCAAACATCTGGCTTATCACGTCTGCTAAACACAAAGGGAGGAGCTTCCCACGCTTAAAAAACAGAAAGGAGGAGTTTCACACGTCTGGGACTCGTAATAGGAGGAGTTTCTCACGCCTAGAAAAATGCTGTACGGGGTTTCAGCGACGGCTGTGGGGTGGTTGGAGCAGGAGCGGTATATACAGGTGTTGGTCATAAATTTAAAACATTGCGAAAAAGTTTATTTATTTCAGTAATTCCATTCATAAAGTGAAACGTGTATATTATATTCATTCATTACACACAGCGTGACATATTTCAAGTGTTTATTTCTTTTAATATTAATGATTATAACTGACAACTAATGAAAATTCAAATTCATTATCTCAGAAAATTAGAATATCACTTAAGACCAATACAAAAAAGGATTTTTAGAAATCTTGGCCAGCTGAAAAGTATGAACATAAAAAGTATGAGCATGTACAGCACTCCTTTTGCCTGGATTACTGCAGAAATGCGGCGTGGCATGGAGTCGATCAGTCTGTGGCACCGCTCAGGTGTTATGAGAGCCCAGGTTGCTCTGATAGTGGCCTTCAGCTCTTCTGCATTGTTGGGTCTGGCGTATCGCATCTTCCTCTTCACAATACCCCATAGATTTTCTACGGGGTGAAGGTCAGGCGAGTTTGGAAGCATGAGGTGCTCTAAAACGTTCTGGTAGACGGCTGCGTTGACCTTGGACCTCAGAAAACACAGTGGACCAATACCAGCAGATGACATGGCCCCCTAAACCATCACTGACTGTAGAAACTTTACACTGGACCTCAAGCAATGGTGCATTCTGTGCCTCTCCTCTCTTCCTCCAGACTCTGGGACCTTGATTTCCAAAGGAAATGCAAAATTTACTTTCATCAGAGAACAGAACTTTGGACCACTCAGCAGCAGTCCAGTCCTTTTTGTCTTGCATACGTCTGTGCGTGGTGGTTCTTGAAGCTCTGACTCCAGCTGCAGTCCACTCTTTGTGAATCTCCCCCACATTTTTGAATGGGTTTGGTTCCACACTCCTCTCCAGGGTGCGGTTATCCCTATTGCTTGTACACTTTTTTCTACCACATCTTTTCCCTCCCTTGGCCTCTCTATTAATGTGCTTGGAAACAGAGCTCTGTGAACAGCCAGCCTCTTTAGCAATGACCTTTTGTGTCTTGCCCTCCTTGTGCAAGGTGTCAATTGTCGTCTTTTGGACAACTTTTGGTCTAGTCAGCAGTCTTCCCCATGATTGTGTAGCCTACAGAACTAGACTGAGAGACCACTGAAAGGCCTTTGCAGGTGTTTTGAGTTAATTAGCTGATTAGAATATGACACCAGGTGTCTTCAATACTGAACCTTTTCGCAATATTCGAATTTTCTGAGATACTGAATTTGGGGTTTTCTTTAGTTGTCAGTTATAATCATCAAAATTAAAAGAAATTAACACCTGAAATATGTCAATCTGTGTGTAATGAATGAATATAATATACAAGTTTCACTTTTTGAATGGAATTACTGAAATAAATCAACTTTTTCTAATTTTATGACCAGCACCTGTATGTAGCTCTACCCAATTCTGCCCAACAGCATGTAAAATTTAGTCTATTCTCTTTAATAATTTATTTGTTAGCGTTTTGTAAGAGAACCTCCACCAAAGCAGCCTCAAAAAAGTGTATTACATTGCTTGCTTTTAGCTGTTAAGATGTACATTTGTCACTCTAGCTTGGCTCACTTAGCAGTTAACTCACTACTTCTAGTTTTACAACATACTGAATGTAGTTTGTTTACAAGCAACATTGAAAGTTTTTTGGTCTAAATAATTTCACAAATTTATCTCAGGGTTCTCGGTAAGCTAGATAGTATTGAATTGAGTTTTGTCCATTGAATATATAATTTTGTAGGTACCTGGCTAACTGAGAGATCATGAGAGATTTAAACAGAACAGTAATGTGGGACAGATGAAACAAAACACATAGCAAAATAAGGTTTAATGTGCTGATGCTGCTCAGTGACAGAGAGAATTATAGATGGGCTGCATATTGTCATGAGTCCTGTTAAATGGCATAATGTCTGTGCTCTTCCATGCTTGGATTTATTTCTGTTGACTTTCATTTATGCATGGTGTCCACATACCACACAAACAGGTGATTTGAGGCCAGTTTCTTGGTACATTTGATGTTTCCAACTTCACTTTTAGGCTAAATCCAGAAGTTAACATAATGTAGCATAACTAAACATGCTACCCTGCTAGTGCTACTGTAGTGTGGGAACTCCCCTGGCTAAATTACTTTTTAATGATTTATTGTAGTGACAGTAGGCTAACACTATATCTCTACCCTGGTCCTGGAGGTGCTTTCCCTGCTCACAACACACCTGATTCAGTGTATAAGCTCAGGATGCCTTCAGGAAGATGTTCTCTATAGCAAACGTGTAACTGTTTTTCACTTAAAAATTCAGCAATGTATTTATTTTGACCAGCCGAGCCCAAACTTTCAAGTACAACAGTGTTTTAAACAACTTTTCACGTTTGGTGTCAGTTGAAGGCGCAGCTGGTGCTCGTGATTCGCCGATCTCGCGAGATTTCGCGTGTTGTTGCTGAACAGAGAGAAAGAGCGAGAGCTTGCCAATCCTGACCAGCAGGCTAAGTGACCGCAGTCTAGCCGCAGGAAAAGGCCAAAACTCAGGGAGAACAGACTGTACAGCTCCTGTGAGAGCGGCGAGGTTTAACAGAGGGGCGCACTTTTAATCACCGCGGGAATGACAAAGATAAACAAAAGGTACTTCCGTTATTAAAGATGCTAAAACAGTGACGTTGCAGCTTCTTTTACAAATAAACTTTATTTACTACAGTGTAACCAACGACAGGATTAACCATCTCACCCATATCCACCTGTCTACATCTTCATTTGTTTCCGTGTACGTGTTTCACTGTTACTACGTCTAATGTGTGACCCCCATAACGCGCACCTCACTGTCGGCCTCACAGCTGACGCTGTTGTTCTGTTAGTGTTTCTACCTTCACTGTATGTCGAGCTGAACGTGGCTGCCCTCTTGTGGCAGTTCTGCGCAATCGCAACCAGTCCACCAACAAGTACAAGCAAGTCAAATACGTAAATCAGAATGTAAAACTGTGAGAATATATTAAAATAAATCTAGTTCAAATGAACCTTTCATCCTATATTTAAACACTGAAAATGAGTTTAATACACATATTTGAATGAAGTCATTGTTGCTTGATTTGCTGGATTTAATATTTTAGGAAAAATAAAACAGAAAATGTGCCCTCTGCAAATATTATGGCACATTATATATTTCATTTTATCATTAATTATGAATTATAAATTCAATTAATTGTTCTTTAAGCACTTTAAACTTTGAACAAACCATCAGTGTAACCTGTATATTTTAGCCCAAGCGGTATATGTCATTCCGTAATTGAATCAATTGATGATTAGTGAATTAGTGATTGAAAACACTAATAGTTTGCACAGTATTTCAGTGTCAGCTGCTGTTATATTTACACATCATAAAAAAAGTCATGCTTCGGCCCCCAGAAATCTGCAGAAAAGTAGATCTGGAGGAAGAGCAGAGGTGTCCAGTCTTATCTTCAGAAGGCCAGTGTGGGTGCAGGTCTTTAATCCAACAAAGCAGTAAAGCACCTGATCAGTTGTTTGAAGGCTGAGTAGCTGATTATTTAAATACACAGTCCACTCACATTATTATGACCACCGGCTAATATCCAGAGTAACCACCTGTGTGCAGCACAGATAGCAGCTAGACAGGCTGGGAATGACTCAATAAGGTCCTGCTAGGTTGTCACAGGTATCGGGAGTGCAGTCAGCATGGCTCATCTGCTGGAGGGTGCATAGACCCATAGAGCAAACATGTCGATCGAGGTGGTCCTGCAGATGTTTAGTTGGGTTCTGGGGAATTATTGGGCCAGGGTAGTACTTGGAAATCTTGGTCATGCTCATTCACCCAGTGTTGGACATTTCTAGCCGCATGGCATGTCACAGGGTCTTGCTGGAAGATCCCATCCACCCCGGGAAGGACAATCAGCATGTATGGGTGAATGTGACCTGCAGGGATGGATTCATACCCAAATCGTTTAAGAGTGCCTTCCACATGGATGAGTGGTCCCAGAGAATGCCACAAAACTGTGACTTCCTTCATGAGCTACACGCTGCTGCCACCAAAAACAGGAAGTGGTCATAATTATGTAAGTTGACTGTGGAGAATCAGGTGCGCTCCTGCATTTCACAGCCATACTGGCTCTTGGTGGACATAATTGGATGCACTGAATGCTTTAGACATCTGGCGAACGACTCTAATGCAGTGCCCATATTCTTAAATATTAATCCAATTTGAATGGATTTAAAAGATTTTACTCTGAAATCTGTGGATCTTCAGAAAGTGTATGAAGCCATTACAGCATGACACCAAGAGGCCCACGTCATGAAAGGGTGCATGTTCTTTATTTTAAATACAAAAAGGTTCCAAAATCTTCCATTGGATATCGACCGGCATGTGGACAGCACAATACAGAAAGCCATCAGTGGATGTGCAATTACATACAAAATGATGAGCGTGACTGCCACTTTGAGTTGAGAATAACAGGGGTTCGCTGTAAGAGTGCTGATTTAACAACAACAAGGCTATGACCACTTTGGCATTTACTAAGGGATAATATTCTGAATATGTGAACAGCTGGAGCAGATCTTTAGTTTAATTAGGACTGTCCTTCTGGGTTGTTCTACATCTGCTAGATCTGCAGTCGACTAAAGAAGACAACACAATCCAACGCAGTTAGAAAAGTATTGCTTTAGAAAACAACAAAAAAACCCAATCCCAATAGTTAAGTTGTTTCTTAAGGTTTTCCATAATATATTTACTATCACATATATTTACAAATATCAACATTCAGTACACATCATGTTGCATCAATTGGTCAATTGACAGAGCAAATAGAAGTGACCCTTTAGAATTAGCTAGAATCACTGAACGGTGTGTGAAACAAGCACGGTGGGAAGGTGTATTAGGTCACGTGCAAATTCAAATGCAAAAATAGGGAAAAGAATGTACATGTTGACTAGAGTCTCAAAGGCCTCTTATTTCTCCCACCTGGTTTTATTTAATATTAGCAAGACTTCTGAACAGGACACAAGGTGTAAATAATGGCATTGCTAAAAGACAGTGTATTTAGTACAAGGCTGTGGTTAAAACAAACAAAACAAACAAAAATAATAATAATAAATTGGACAGCCAAGCCAAAACCCCACAAAGTGCCTTTTCAAGATGACTCGATATGAGAACAATTCTGAAAAAAGAAAAAAATAATAATAATAATCTTAGTGTTTTTCTTCATTTTGTCCCAGTCTGGGCTCTGTACACAGGTACGGGCTGAATATATAAATATACAAGTTATTTCTTCCGAACTTATTTCGTCCCCATTGATCTGAACTTGTTTACACTGACCTAGTGCCATCTTTCATAAGCCTACGGAAAAATGATTACATCAGAACACGTGAAGAAAAAGATCACTGTAGCAATCTGAACCGTATGTTTTTGTGTATGGAGGCCACCCAGGAACTAGAAGAAAAGAGCAGGGCCCGTGTTCACCCTCACCAATAGATGGCAGCCGTTGCCAATGCCCCATTTCTATTGGCATAGCAGGGCACATCGTCCAAACAGTGTCCATTCTGCTGCTCCGTCCGTGTCATTTCAGAAAGACCAGGTAGAACGCCATACACAAACAGGACAGTGCCACAGCAACATGCAGTCGTGTTCCGATTATTGCGGCTGTGGAGAAAAAAGATGATGTGGGAATGATTATGATCTGTATGAACTGGACCATTTCATTATATGTCTAAAAGGATCGATACCCTCCTTCTAATTCACCTGAACATGGCATCGCCAACCGAATACGATGCTCTGGAGCTGCTACACTTGAGCCTAAGGCTACTATGCCCATGCCAAGTCTTTGCTAGAGGGGTATCGAGCCCCTTGTAATGAACTGTGGAGTATGGAGAATTTGTGATCCAAGACTAATTTGAACATCTACTACTGATCATCAAACATGGCTGTGGGGTTTTGATTGCACTCGTTCTAATAAGTTCTTTCCACAAGAGTAGAGCTATCACTGCAACAAAGGGCAGACAAACTTCCTATCAATACCCTTGTTTTCAGAAGAAACATTAGAAGAGCTAACGTCAGAAGTGTCTACAAACTTCTGGACAGAGTGTATTACAGCCACTTTACATCGCAGGTAAGGCAGTTTTAATAAAACACTGGTTTCTTTTTCATTTACAGAAAACTTTAAGGTAATTTGAAACCTCCAGGTGGGCAAATGTAAGCAGCTTACCTTTGTAAAAGACTCCCCACACCCCCTTTTTCTCTGACAGAAGCCAGCTATTCAGGCGAGGGACCTTTTTCAGGTATGCACATGTGCAAATGAAGAGGAGCCCAAACACAAGGATGCCATCAAAGGAGTATACTGTGGACAGAAATGGAGAGTAAATGCTCCGTTATATATCTAACCCTTTCAAACATAATCTGACTTTATATCTACAAGGTGGACCAGCATGGACACAGATCCACTTATACCAGTGCAATATACATTAACAAGTCACCACCATGTCATGGCACGTGCCACTGCAGTTCTGACAATGATCCATCATCCACATAACGCTTGCTGTGTTTACAGCGTTGCATTCACATGGGGATATTTATCATTACCAATATGGTCAACTACACATCACAAGCCTATAAGCTTATATTGTGGATATGGTCAGTACAGTGACCGACTGCTTGCTTATTTACACAGTAAGCACTGAGTCCTGTTGAACTGGATTTGGCACAGTGCAGTATATGTAACACCGAATGAAATTACTGTATTCAATCCTAAACAGTATTTTATGGTGTATGGTGAAAAGATCACAACTGGCGTACAATGTTATCAACCACCCCTACGTTTCTCCCTGGACCAGTATGCTACATTATTGTTATACGTCTTATAATTAAACCAAAAAGTGGGTTGGCAGATGCTAGCATTCAATTTTCCTAAAAATGGACTTAAATGTCCATCCATGTGGTCACTTTGCGTTAAAAAGGTTTACATTATTAAAAGTTAATAGTCTGATATACATGCTTATTTAAATGTAAAGGATTAAAAGGCTAATACGGATACTGATCTCGTGGTTGACGTTCAGAAAGTCTGCAAGGCAGCCACAGGTGAGGCAGCTAGCTCGTTATATAGCTAGATGCTAAACTGCACAATTCAATAAACGTAAGAACCGTAAGTTACAGGTTTAATTTACCGGGCAGTGCAGCACTTACAGGACGTGTTGGGACAAACGAACAGTCTGTAGTGACATGAAACTAACCAGCTAAACTGCAGTGAAAATCACCCCGCAAAATGATTCATTTCCCAATTAGCAAAGCTAGCTCTCCTGCACTGACTAGATGACGTGTATGCCTGCAACGGCATTTCCAGCAGCTGAAACTTCCTCATTTACCACCAAACTCCACTAACACGCTTATTAACTATCTGACAGGAGAACTTAAATGGCCGGGCTGGTGTCTGACAAAGTATTCAAATCAGCGGCTAAACCAAAACCAGCCACGTCCACACAAACAGCCCAGACCGAGCCAGTTAACGCTAACGCTAACCTGCTAACTCGGGAAGCTACCGAGCAAACTAGCTTACAGCTGCTTCCCGTTTCAGCCTCGGACAGCCGTTGAAATAACACCATTACATCGACATGAGAACTCTTTCATCGACCTACCGTTTGTCATGGTGGCAGAGTTTATTTCTTCTTCAACTGAACATAAAAATCCCGTCCTAGCTCGTCTCTATTCGCCACTCATAATCAGCCTCCATTCCAAATCAACATCAGCAGCCTGGGTGAAGTTTCCTGGATGAAGCGACTGTATGGAACCAACTTCACCAACAAATTAAAAGACGCCAAAGTAAAAGTCCTCACACGAGAACGTAGAAAGAAATTAAAATGTAAATTGTGTTCTCTATTAAAATACATAATTTGTGTCACGGCAGTCATTTCTGTGGATACTTAAATACTAGTATTAAAAAAAGCTAATTTAATAAAAAGAACATATACAATTATATCATGTTGCTTCTAATTCAGTCCTTGCTGGCAGTACTTAGAGTATATGAATGTATAAAAGAGTCATCATTAAGGCGCACAAATAATAATAATAATAATAATAATAAACAATCTGAAAAGCAAAACAAGCACATTAAAAAATAAAAAGTTAAAGATGAAAAAAAGACATGGTGGTGGTGGTGTTAGTGGGTGTTGTGCTGGTGCTAGTGGATCAGACACAGCAATGCTGCTGAAGAGATGATAGCTTCTCTGTTGTAACACAGTTTGTGTTGGTCATTCTCTAGTCTCTTATCAATAGTCACAGGACCCTCCCACAGGATGATATTGGCTGAATAGTTCTGGCTGTTGGACAGTTCTCCGAGGTGTCCAACAGCATTGCTGTGTCTGATCCACTCACACCAGCACAACACCCACTAACACACCACCATCACGTCAGTGTGACTGCAGTGCTGAGAATTATGTATTATCAGAAGTGGAACACTGTAAAAAGGCTGTGTCATGTAACTAGCTTACAGGTCCCGTATGCACAACAAAATTGTAATCTGCTTATCTGAACCGCTCTCCCACTGGCAGGCTAATGGGATGTCGGATTCCTCTGAAACCACATTGAGCATGGATAAAATTCCATCTAGTTCCTGAATGCAGTGTGCTCTAGTATCTCTCCACTTAATGCAATTTACCAGAAGTTACTATAGGTTTGATTGGTACCGAACATTTACTGTACATTATGTGGTTCTTTGAAGGGGACATCATGGAGAAGCAGAGGCCTAGAAAGTCTTCAGCAGCTATCAGTACCTCCATAGATGATACAGCTTAGATGTATTTCTGTGATTGCAAATGAGCGCTCCACTGGGTTACATAATTATATTATACCATTAACTGCTATCAAAACCACTGCAGCATGCAACTGATATGCTCTCTGAGACAAGTGCCCGTGTCTCCTTCACGCTTAATCACTCTTTGAGGGTCCTGGCAGGACCACAGACGGCTTTCTTGGCACTGGTGAGAATACATACGGCGCAGTCAGCTGTTGTCTGCGTCTCTTCGGAAGCTGCTCTTTCAGTGTGTATGGCAGAGTGCCTAAGTGCGTAGGCCTACCCTCTTAGCATCGCACTCACATGCTAGATCTACAGCCTCTGTATGACAGCAAATCCAATGTTCCTGCATTAGGGGAAGTTCATGGAGGGGATCAGTGTCACTGTTGAACAGAGATATGGAGAAATTAGAACAGTTCCTACAGAGTCTCTGGACTGGATCACAGTACTTGGTAAATTCATTAATTTCTTGAGATTATGTGAATGATCTTTAAAGGGGATGAATAAGCATCATATATAAGTTTTGCATTATAAATTGTTAAGATGTAACGTCAGCTCATTCAGAACTGGTTTGTCTGGTTTGATCTCAACAAGCAATTCTAGAAAAACTTCACAGTGGTGGTGACAGGCACCGGATGCTTAAAGAGGTTAAAGCCTCCATCACAGACAACTACTACATGAAATGGGCAGTTTGCTGCCTGACGTGTAAGACAAAGATTGTCAACTAGTTTAGAGACAGTTTTAAGGTTCTTTAGGGAACCAGAAGTGGTTCTTCTTTCTTCCCGATTTATACCTTTTTCACACTGCAGTTATTTTACATTAAGCTGATGCTCCTATCCAGAGCGATTTACAGGGTTAATGATATTACAGGTAGGCCATTGTAGTGTTAAGAGTCTTGCCCAAGGACTCTTATTGGTGGAGCACAGTATAGTCACCCAGACTGGGATTCAAACCCCAATCTCCCATATGTGGTGGTGGCTCCCGGTGTTAGCCACTGAGCTACACCAACCACCACAGGTTATTAACCACCACAAGTTGTTAAGAAATTGTGATATTCTTTAAGCCACATGACAGATCCACTCTTTTAAGTGAAATATCCACACAAGTGAAATAATATGTCACATGGTATGCTTATAACTGATGAGAACTCTCATCAGAGAAATATAGAAATAACAATCAATCATAAATCATGAAAATAAATGGATAAATAATTAAATAAATGAAACACAACTTTACTAAACTTACCAAGCTTTAAACAGTCGGGGATAAAACCAAAACAATTTCATTTAAACACACAAAAAGTTTACTTAACTGCATGAAATGTGTTTCTGTCATGAGAGTTCTTAATATTACACTCACATCAAAACAATCACCATGTGGTTATATATATGAAAAGAAGCAGCATTGCTAATATTAATAAATATATTATATTTATGCTATATTATGGTTAATTATTAAGCAATCAGTTCAAATATATTTCTAGTTTCTATTATTCTGCCCTCCTCCTAGCCAACACAGTCTAGAACTGTAGAGCTTGTAGGACCTCTGGTCCTTTCCAGGATTCCTAGAAACTAAAAATATATATTTAAAGAGACTGAGCGGGAGAGAGAGCAAAACCAGAGTGCACTGTAACATTCATACCAAACAAGGGATTGGATGATTGTGTTTATTATAGCATGAGATCATATCCACCACACGCAGAGCAATATAACAGTCTGAGGTCATTTAAAAACATTTAATGTTCTGCGTTTCAGGATTGGCTCTAAAGCAGCTTCCTAGCTGCCGTCCACCATCTGCTGCGTCTTAAATATGACGGAGCCTGGTTTCTCCTCCTGCCAGAGGTGTGATTAGACAGCTAATGTCATTACGTGCATCTGCCGATTGGCTCCTAATCATTTCCACTCAAGTTTCCACACTGCATTCTGCATTTCCAGCTGCCCTCTGTGAGAGTGAGTGTTTGCATGTGTGTACTGGTATCTCCTGCTGAAACAACACTATGCTGTTATACTACAGAACTCAGGTAAGCCTCGTCGTGCTGCTGGGTTGCGTTAGGTAAGAGGATTAAAATAATACGTTTGCTGAGTTCCTAAAAGGTATGATGTGATTACATGGTTTTCATTGGTTTGTGTGACTGTGTGTGTGGTAATCAAAGATGAAAGCTTCCAGTACTGTTTATCAGATGGGGACAGTTTTACGGTCTACAGGGTCTTTCATGGTTGTTAGAGGTCCAATTTTCTCTGCCTCTTTTAATCAAAGAACTCCAAAGGAGTTTCTTTTGACTAACTCCTGCATATTATAGCTGTACACAGTATATTAATATATTATTTATTGCAACTCACATCTAATTCTTTTAATGCTGCTAACTTGTGTGCAATAATCTCACTGTTTATTATAATCAAGCACTTTACCACTTTCCAGTGTTAAGTTTACATTACATATTACAGTGTGCAATAATATTACAGTGTGCAATATTTTGGAAACATAGCAATATTTTTCTACTCAAAGTGCAGTATTCAAGTGCAAAGTATAATTTCCTATTTGTTACTTCCCCCCTTCTATATTTATACTTATGTCTCGTCTAAAGTTTACTTTGACTTTGACTTCCCTATACACATGGATCATTTTATATCCTATCTCTTCAGTTTTATTTTTCTGGACTAACTTAATGGCCATTTTGATTGGATATTAAATAAATGAAGGGTGAACAGATATGGGCAGACACTCTGGGATGAGTCTATATTAGGTCATATTCTAGGTCCAGGTTTTGTTTTCGTGTATGTTAAAGCAGAGTTGACCTTTTTGGCATTTCTTTTCCAAATTATAAATGTGCAGGGCAGGGTGCCTTCGTGACCAGGGCCGATAAATGCAGGCATGAAGACTTCAGTTACAACAGCTACAATAAATTAACTGCGTCTTTCCACTTCTTCTGTCCTCGCCTGTAGGTGATTTCATCAAGCATGGTACACAGAAATCCCACAGCAGGTACAATCAAGCCCCCTCATCCTCATGATCAGCTATAACCATTATAGAAACTAGACAGTGTAACCGTATGAGCAAAACCTTTCTTTCTGAATGTTAGACAACTCCAGTTCTGAAATTATAACACACCAGCAAACAAAGGAAAGCCAGGACAACCTCATTCAGCCTAAGAAACCATCTAACCCTGTGCTGGAATCCCCCAGCCGCAGAGGCCTGCACCGAGAGCTCCTGTTCAGCCATAGATGGTGAGTTAATCCATGTATTTTTCCCTCCCCCTTTTTTTCTGCTCAAAAATGAAGCATGGTCTTATAAGATAATACACTGTCAGTGAGGATTTAAAGTGTCTGGAACATTGCAATACAATCAGCATCTGGCTGGGTGATATTGTGTCCAGTGTGTTTCCAGAATCTTCTTTATTTTAGCATACATCAGTGAATGCAGAGAGCAGGAGACACTGCACAGTATCTACTATCCACATAGCAGAGTCCTTAACCATGTGTCATAATGCACTTGGTTTTAAAAGTAGGCAATATGAAATGATATGATGTGCTATCATGACAATGAATGGCACGGTCTGGCTTTCTGAATATGTCATGGTTACTTTGATAGCACTGAACTGCATATAGTACATATTACAGATTACTCTACTACAGAGAGCATGCGAACCACAGTTAGTAGGGGCTATTTGTTATGTATTGCTATGTATGTATTTGCTGTTTTAAATCAATCATCAGGTTTATTGGCCAAGTATGTTCATACACACAATTGTTGTTAATTATTATTATAATTTAAGGTGTAATTAATAATGTAATGTATATTTAGAATTAATTAATGCAAGGTTACACAGCTTAGCATATTTGAGAATCAGAAACTATTGTGATTCTAAATTTTATGAATGGCAGTGATATCATCAAGTTATATTTCTTACAAATGCAGTCATACGCAGCAGGTTAGGTAGTTCAAATTACATTTGATTTCCCAAATGAAACCTGTTACATATCCTCTATAGAGAACACGTCTGCACGTTTAATACACAGCTACTGTTCATTTTATTTACTGTTAAACTTAACATATTAGGGAAAGACAAAATAAAGATCAAATGGCCAAAATTATACATATACACTCATCATCAAAAGAATAGCTGCACCCTGAAGGGAGTGTAGGATTGCAGTGCAGTTGGGAAGGAAGATAAAGGTTACTGTTCATTTTGGCTCTGACTACGGTGCTTACACACACAGATTTGTTGGTCGTCTCCGCTAAGACAAAAGTGGGACTCGTCACTGAAGATGACCCGCTGCCATTCTGAGTCACTCCATGACAGTCACCACTGCAGTCTTTGGTGACATTGAAATGGTGTTAAGGGTCGTAACTGTCTGTGTGGACAGGATGACTCATGGAGGGCATCACTGCTCGCTGAATGTCCACAATCGTGGCTGTTGGGTCAGTCAGGTACAGCGATGAGGCCCATCCTTGCTCACGGCACATACACAGCAGAGCGTGAAACTTAAATCATTCGTATGCCTCACAGTGTCTAACCTACCCATCGAGTTTCATTTCTGCCAGTTGATTTCTTCTGGGTGCAACTGCTTGTGCAGATATTCTTTTTAAGATGAGTGTAAAAGAAACAAGTTTTCGTTTTTTTATCAGAGTTTAAGATTTGTGTACTAAAATTCATTGAAAACTGCCAGATTTAATCTGCACCCTGCAAAAGAAGTGACCTACTTTTACTGAAGATCAGTAAAACAAGCTTTCCACCTTGTGCACATGTAGCCAATGATAACAGACTGCTGAATTCCTTCTGGCAGCTTGTGCATTTATATACCATCCCCAACAAACTGTCTGACCAAAGTTTCAACTAAATGTAAATATTCCTTCAGTTTATGACAAAGCAGCTGTTTTGTTTACCTATGGGTTAATTCAGAAAGCAGCCTGAACTGAGGGTCCGAGGGGTCAATCCCAGGGATCAGGGAGAGCTTCTTACCCAGGGCATGACCTGTTTGCACTCGGCCAAAGCCAATCGTAGCCTTTCTGAGCTGCTTTGGATGTGGATAAATGGGGCAATGGGCCTACGTTCATCACTCACTGACCCTGAGGGAAAACAAAAGCAAACAGCAAAATCCTTTCGCAGAACTATGGTAAGTCTTAGTGCAGCCGTATAGTCAGACAGCTGTGGGGAACACCACAACTATGTGGGAGGGAAAAGATCTCTACAGGAGGCAATAAACATTCACACAGAACGTCCCACAGTCATCTACACCTAGAAATTTACAACACTCTGCATGATAGTGGTCAAGCCATGACATGCAGATGAGGAGGTGCGAAATTAAGCGTCACGTCACTCGGATAACGAGAATGATATCATCTTAAAGGAAAACTAGGTGCAAAAACAGCAGCTGCTACTGATAACAGCACGACAAGTCTAATCTTATTCCAAAGGCTCTTCTACAACTAGCTTTCTAATAAGGGAACAGGAGCGACAATTTCTACTAGTACTAATGATCCATGAAAACATCCATGTTTGTTATATTTTAACAACCAGCCATCAGACTCTGTCTTCTCAGGCTCTCTTTTCCATGCCTCCCTGACTTCCCTGGTTTTGCAGGGGTCTGCTGCCTGGTGAGAAATCCGAGCTGCAGAGAGTGATGGAGCAGAGGAGGCTAGAGCACCAAGACCGGGAACAGGCCTTACCACCCCTCACTGACCTTGAGCAGGAGCTGCACAAGAGACGACAAAGACTGCTGGCGGTACGATGACTTCCCACCATTTAGACCACCAAAAACAGTCTGAGAGGGCTTGTTAAGGAGCTGGTACGTTGAGTCGGGTGTGTTGGGAGAAGGGAAAGCTCTAAAATGTGCAGGACAGGGTGACTCCAGGACCATGGTGGAGTAACAGTGCAGTAATGTATGACTGTAAATTGCTGAAAAGCTCCCAGTCCAGTTCTTTTTGCATCCAGACATTCACTGCAAGGGACATGACACATGATCCGCTGCATTGTGTAGCAAAATAACATTTAATAAACTGACAGAGGTATAATCTACTGCTCAGTAGTTACATTTGTAGGTATCATTATCAGGGCAGACTGGCAAAAAGCATTTACACTGAACAGATAATACTTTCAACACTAAACGAAGGGAGAGAGAGAGACTCCGTTTACGAGGCTTCACAGCTCTAATAACTCTAATAACGAGTTATTTGATAGTTTAGCAATTCCGATTTCAAATAATCAAGTATCACTTTCAATAAACAACAGATTATTAACTACCAAAGAAGCAGATTTGGTGTAATGTGAGATCTTGCTCTGTCCTTAGTATGAACTGGAGGAGCAGAGGAGGACAGAGGATCTGAAGAACATGCCAGAGTTTGTGCGGGTGAGGGACAACCTGAGACGTGTCCAAGTGTTGGGCATCTAGAAGGACCTCGCTGCAATCAAATCCCATTATCGTTCTTGTTGTATGTTATTTAATAAAGTGTGGATATGTTGGAATATTTCTTCCAAGAATGTCTTTTGTCAACACCGAAATGGCTTTTAAGCTCCCCGGCATAATCACAACACTCCAACCATCAGAGTAAATATGAATACACTGAACTGAAAAGGCCTGGACTTCTACCATCATAGCATTATGTTTCTTCAGCTGTTTTATTTGAGAGTCATATGGAAATGGTACAATATAAAGGCTTAGAATAAATTCAAAGATCAATAAAACAGTAGGGAGGAGTGATTTGAAGTATGTTCATGTATTTACTTAACCATTTCCAAAACTTACAAATCTCTTATTGATTAGATTATTTGTAGTTTTCATCATCCAGTGACAGTTCTGACTAATCAATTTCATTAAATTACGATCAGTTCTGCTGATGGTCAGTTTGCCACATCCATGCTGGGATCGCTGGGTTGCCTTGAGAAGTCCGGAACCAAACCCATGTTCTACTTTTTCCATTCATTCTGTTTAATATAGTGTTTTCACAAGCAAAACAGTTTAACACAGTTTCTGTTTATTTGCCAAATTTAACATATTTAAAAATATTAAATATATAAATAATAAAATGCGCTATAACTTATGAACAAGCCACATATATTTTGTTTATTAGCCTATTTGTTCACTTCAGCAAACAAACAGTAACTGTGCATTACAATAAGCAGCTATGTGTTCCGTGTTGGGTTCTGACTGTTACTGTGTATTATAACAGACTAAAATGAGACATGATCCGCTGCATTGTGTAGCAAAATAACATTTAATAAACTGACAGAGGTATAATCTACTGCTCAGTAGTTACATTTGTAGGTATTATTATCAGGGCAGACTGGCAAAAAGCATTTACACTGAACAGATAATACTTTCAACACTAAACGAAGGGAGAGAGAGAGACTCCATTTACGAGGCTTCACAGCTCTGGCCAATTCAGTAAATGCACATGATACTGTCTGCTTATTTTCATGGAGCTCACTTGCATGTTTAGTCTTTCGGGTTTCAAGTGACATGAGTGCTGAATTTGTTGCCAAAACGTTCAACATCTGGTTGTACATTCAGTGAGAAGCAGGGCAGAGGGAAGAGGGTGTACAGAAGCCAAATGGTCAAAGGCCTTTTATAATAACACAGCCTTGCACAGTAAGTCAAAAATAGGCAAAGACGAGGAATTCTGTACATCCAGAGTAAGGAACTAGCTTAGTCATCATATCTGAATTACAAAAGAAATTCTAGATTTCCCACATGTACTGTAAACTTACAAAACACCCCCGAAAAAAGGTCCATATAAGTTGCTGGTTGGTCAAGCATGGACAACACTGACAGATAGATAAATAAATAAATAAATAAATAGCAACAAACGTCGATAGGAAGTCAAGGGATGCCGTCTTTGCGTTGGCAGCACTGGGAGGGCGGCACGCTCCAGTCGTAAATGTACGAGAGGCGGAGCTTCACCTCCTCCTTGCACAGGTGCCCGTCCCTCTGCAGAGTCTGGTGCTTTTCCAGCATGTCCTCCAAGCTCTGCTTATGCGTGACCAGATATTTATTACTGCAGCCCCTGGACTTGTATTCAGTATCGAACCGAGGATCATGCAGGCGTTTCACATCTACGGGAGCCAGCCAAGCGCCCAAAGAGACGTCCTCACTCTGCCATATCTTCAAGAACGCAGCATTCAGGTGAACGTAATGCACCAGGTCCGCTGAAAGCACATAGCCACCACCCAAGGCGTACGGTAAATAATAGTCGCATAACTCCCACGCGCTTTCCTTCC
This sequence comes from Prochilodus magdalenae, assembly GCA_024036415.1. Lineage (NCBI taxonomy): Eukaryota > Metazoa > Chordata > Actinopteri > Characiformes > Prochilodontidae > Prochilodus > Prochilodus magdalenae. The sequence goes on along the minus strand of JAMWET010003670.1, from coordinate 547,750 downwards.
ATTTACCAGCCGCTTTCACGCGACCACGACCTGAGAAGAAGCCCCAGTACAGGCGGCTGGGCTCCTTGGCCTTTAACTCTTCTTTCAGAAGGTCCAGACGGGCGAAGGTGTCATCGTCCGCCTTCAAAACAAACTTGAAGTCCACTTTCTGGTCCAGCCAGGAGTACATGTGGATGAGCTTGCGAGTCAGGTTCTCATAGGAGTCGCGGAGGTCCGGGAGCAGGAGGAGGTCATGGTGCCGCAGTTGCTCCGTGCTCAAGTTCTGGACATCCTCTGGAGACAGGCCCTCAGTGCCGATTACGAATAACGCAAGAACATCTGAGTCTGTTTTGGCCAACCAGGTGCTGCGGATGATGCTGCGGCGCTCTGTATACTTGGGCCCTGTGGTGATGAGGATCACCAAAAAGGCAGAAAGATCTTTGGCATGCAAAGAAGCTGGTGGATGTTCGCGATGTGCTTCTGCCTGTGGTGCCATGCCTGGGGATTCAGCACGCTTAAGTGTCTCTGAGGTGCATTTGGCAAGAAACAGGAGGACTATAGCAAAGGAGCAAAGGACACCGAGCGCCAGGGCCGTCTTGTGGCGGCACACGAGGCGGGCGAGATTCATGGCGTCACGGCTAGGAGAAAGCAGATGAAATACACTTTAGCTGTGGCAATGGTATTTAACTCCAGTTTTGGAGGGCCAATCAAAACGCCTTTGGAGTTAAAGGGCAACATGTCAACCGAAAATGCACAGCTCCTCCTCCAGTTCTTACCAGTCTAGAATAACCGCTGCAAGCTCCAGTTACTTCATCCCTCGTTCTCGCCGAGAACTGTCTGCAATGGTAGAAACAAACAGCAACGTTAACACTTAATATGCTTCTATTTAAATCACTTATATTGTTCGCTGCTGAACATGGTTTCTTCAGGGCAGCACTACTTCACCATCCAGATTAGACGCTACAGTGACTCACAATCACTAGGGGTACAAAGTGGTATTATGACACAGGTGGTTAGCATGCCAACTTCAGTACATATCTGTGCAACAAGGCACCAGAGCCTGCTTTTGATTGCCAGTCCAAATCTAGATGGTATCTACGTTGATTTTTTTAACTTGTACTTTGAAAAACACATGAAATCTGATACTTGCAAATGAGATCCGAACCAGGAGACATGATTCCAGTCGTATGCTTACCAGTGCATCTTCTGACTGCTTAAATCAGATTTCAAAGTGTGTTTTGCATTAGCCACAATGAAACAAACAACAACACCATCAAACGCAGAGTGACTGAGGAGCTGGTGATTTGCTACATAGTAGATAACCACCCAAGTGGTTATCACAGCAACCCGTGCAGATGGGCTGGTGATGTCACAAATCTGACCTCTTGCAAGTAACAGTATATACTTATATACAGTGATACTTTATACAAACTAAAAATCTTGTATATTGCTCCTTTAACAGATGAGTTGAATTAGGTGTATCTGAACAAAGAAAATGCTGAACTGGACCAGCCCTCCAGGAGCAGTTTCAACCCACCCTGGAGGACAAGATACAGAACAGTAACAAGCAAAAATGAAAATAGTCAAAGTGAAAAAGATCTACATCATTTTACGCATAATTCCATTTCTATTTTGATCTTATGGCTTTTTATTTTAGACCAATATGATGCAAAAATGCCTAATGCATTATACATGAGTCTTTATTACAGCTGTAGTAGATATTTTATAACTTGAGTTATTATACAATGATTCTACTTGCTAACAGCTGCTACACCATTCAAGGTGGAACAGGAACACACTAACCCTGAGCCACTGTGCAACTGAATTTAACTGCTTTACCATTTAAGGTGGAACAAGAATATTTCAACCCTGAGCCACAGGGCACCTGAATGTAACTGCTGCACCATTTAAGGTGGAACAGGAAATCTCCAACCCTGAGCCACAGGGCGCCTGAATGTAACTGCTACACCATTTAAGAGGGAACAGGAAATCTCCAACCCTGAGCCACAGGGAGCCTGAATGTAACTGCTGCACCATTTAAGGAGGAACAAGAACAACTAGAAGCTGTCTGTAGTGGCTAACTAACCAGCAAACCTAACCACAGACCTGACTGTGATGGAGTGAAATGGGAAAAGCATTATGCAGCACTTGTTTTACCTGGTTGACAGCCGGTGCAGTGATTGCTGAAGGCGTTTATGATTTTCCCTCCTGCATTGTTAGCTTCCCTGGCTACATAGCTAGCCGGCTAGCTCGGCTAAAGGGAATTAAAACCGTTAGCCGCGTATAACAGAATGGGCACATTAAACACAGAGAACAGCCCGACAGACCTTTAACAGCCCGACAAAGCCAGAAATACAGCTGTGTATCGAGCAGGACTTTTTGACGTCGTCATTGTGTTTCTCCCAAAACACACTGGCTACTCTGACAGAAGCTCTCAGCAAGTGATGACGCAGGCAGTGAGCTGAAACATTGTTGAACACAACTTCCTCCTAGCGGCGAGCGGAGGCTCAGCAGGGCATTAGTTTAATGGGGAACTCCACCAATATTTCAAAATTGAAAAATGAAATAGTCAGCACGCCATTCAAAGTGTATTCAAAGTGGTGCTGTCCAAAATGAGCAGTGAGACTACATGTCCCCTTTGTAATGTTTCCAGTATTAAAACAGTGGTACCATTATTGCCTTACACCCGGTGTGAACGTCTCCACCATGAATGTACACTCATCATTAAATGAATAGCTCTACACAGAAGAAAGTGTGGGGTTGCAGTGTTATTGGGAAGCGAGATAAAGGTTACCAGGAACAACAAATGATGCTCCCTCACAGAAAACTAAGGCATGAAATGGATCTGTGAATCTGTGTCTGTGGGAGCAGAGATGAACTGTGTTAACAGACAGCGATTACACAGGGAAGTGTTGCTGAGCCAATGCTGCCCTTTTCTACTACAGTATCATCTCTGTTTTTAAAGCAGCGCCGCCTGGAGGCCCTAAAATATGAAAAGATTTTTTCAGATTCTTATTATTTCTCCAGATTTTACACTAAAGTATACATATAAACTCTCATGACAGTGGTGTACAGTAACCCAGTAAGTGTAGTGTGTTAGTGTGCTGTAAGTAGTGTGTTGGTGTACAGTAACCCAGTAAGTGTAGTGTGTTAGTGTGCTGTAAGTAGTGTGTTGGTGTACAGTAACCCAGTAAGTGTAGTGTGTTAGTGTGCTGTAAGTAGTGTAGTGTTAGTGTACTGTGTACAGTAACCCAGTAAGTGTAGTGTGTTAGTGTGCTGTAAGTAGTGTAATGCGTTAGTGTACTGTAAGTAGTGTACAGTAACCCAGTAAGTGTAGTGTGTTAGTGTACTGTAAGTAGTGTGTTGGTGTACAGTAACCCAGTAAGTGTAGTGTGTTAGTGTACTGTAAGTAGTATGTTGGTGTACAGTAACCCAGTAAGTGTAGTGTGTTAGTGTACTGTAAGTAGTGTGTTGGTGTACAGTAACCCAGTAAGTGTAATGTGTTAGTGTGCTGTAAGTAGTGTGTTGGTGTGCAGTGACCCAGTAAGTGTAATGTGTTAGTGTACTATAAGTAGTGTGTTGGTGTACAGTAACTCAGTAAGTGTAATGTGTTAGTGTACTGTAAGTAGTGTGTTGGTGTGCAGTAACTCAGTAAGTGTAATGCGTTAGTGCACTGTAAGTAGTGTGTTAGTGTACAGTAACTCAGTAAGTGTAATGTGTTAGTGTACTGTAAGTAGTGTGTTGGTGTGCAGTAACTTAGTAAGTGTAATGCGTTAGTGCACTGTAAGTAGTGTGTTGGTGTACAGTAACTCAGTAAGTGTAGTGTGTTAGTTTACTGTAAGTAGTGTGTTGCTGTACAGTAACTCAGTAAGTGTAGTGTGTTAGTGTACTGTAAGTAGTGTGTTGGTGTACAGTAACCCAGTAAGTGTAATGTGTTAGTGTACTGTAAGTAGTGTGTTGGTGTGCAGTAACTCAGTAAGTGTAATGTGTTAGTGTACTGTAAGTAGTGTGTTGGTGTGCAGTAACTCAGTAAGTGTAGTGTGTTAGTGTACTGTAAGTAGGGTGTTGGTATACAGTAAATTAGTAAGTGTAAAATGGTAGTGTGCTGTAAGTAGTGTGTTGGTGTGCAGTAACTCAGTAAGTGTAATGTGTTAGTGCGCTGTAAGTAGCGTGTTGGTGTTCAGTAACTCAGTAAGTGTAATGTGTTAGTGTGCTGTAAGTAGTGTGTTGGTGTACAGTAAATCAGTAAGTGTAATGTGTTAGTGTGCTGTAAGTGGTGTGTTGGTGTACAGTAACTCAGTAAGTGTAATGCGTTGGTGTACAGTAACATAGTAAGTAACATAGTAAGTGTGTTGGTGTACAGTAACATAGTAAGTGTAATGCGTTAGTGTGTTGTAAGTAGTGTGTCGGTGTACAGTAACTTAGTAAGTGTAATGTGTTAGTGTGCTGTAAGTGGTGTGTTGGGGTACAGTAACCTTGTGGTGTAGTGTGTTAGTGTACTGTCAGTAGTGTGTTGGTGTACAGTAACTCAGTAAGTGTAATGTGTTAGTGTGCTGTAAGTGGTGTGTCGGTGTAAAGTAACTTAGTAAGTGTAATGTGTTAGTGTACTGTAAGTAGTGTGTTGGGGTACAGTAACCTTGTGGTGTAGTGTGTTAGTGTACTGTCAGTAGTGTGTCGGTGTACAGTAACTCAGTAAGTGTAATGTGTTAGTGTGCTGTAAGTAGTGTGTCGGTGTACAGTAACTTAGTAAGTGTAATGTGTTAGTGTACTGTAAGTAGTGTGTTGGGGTACAGTAACCTTGTGGTGTAGTGTGTTAGTGTGTTGTAAGTAGTGTGTTGGTGTACAGTAACCCAGTAAGTGTAATGTGTTAGTGTGCTGTAAGTGGTGTGTTGGGGTACAGTAACCTTGTGGTGTAGTGTGTTAGTGTACTGTCAGTAGTGTGTTGGTGTACAGTAACTCAGTAAGTGTAATGTGTTAGTGTGCTGTAAGTGATGTGTCGGTGTAAAGTAACTTAGTAAGTGTAATGTGTTAGTGTGCTGTAAGTAGTGTGTTGGGGTACAGTAACCTTGTGGTGTAGTGTGTTAGTGTACTGTCAGTAGTGTGTTGGTGTACAGTAACTCAGTAAGTGTAATGTGTTAGTGTGCTGTAAGTAGTGTGTCGGTGTACAGTAACTTAGTAAGTGTAATGTGTTAGTGTGCTGTAAGTAGTGTGTTGGGGTACAGTAACCTTGTGGTGTAGTGTGTTAGTGTACTGTCAGTAGTGTGTTGGTGTACAGTCTTCTTTAGTGTTCTGTGCTTATGATTGTTGGAATAGACGTCAGTGTCAGACTAATAAATGACCTTCTAATAAAGACTTTTGGAAAGAGAATGGCATTAGGCCTCTTCACCTACAGTGAGGTGATGAAGAGTCTTGTTCCAGAAATGATAACAGGACATTAGAGCCATAATAAATCATGCTGCTGTTACTCTCCATACTTAAGTACACTGGAAGTAAATACTCTGATACTTCTACTCCAGTGGAGGTCTAAAGAGAGCAACCTCTTCTTTTACTGGAGGGATGTTTTATTTTGGGTATCTCTACTGTAATTCAACTACATGGTGTGTGTACTTCATCCACCACTGACATGTGGTAACCCCTGGTTATCTTCCCCACCACTGTAAATGCATTCAAATCACTGAGTTTGTCTAAAGTGCACCATTTCACATAGAAACACTCTGAAGGCTGGTGTTTACATCTCAGCAAATGAATTATGCAGAAATGTTGAAAGACTGGTGGAGTTGGATCTGTTAATCTGCTGATTTCCTTTAGCTACAACAGGCTCTTATGATGTCAGAATGCCTGTTCCAGGTAGAACTCTGACTGAGGGCTGGCTGCCAGGATACCGTTATTCTGTGATTCCAGATTCCAGTCTTCGGAGAGCGCTGGTGATTTTCAGCTGGTATCTTTAAAGCAGTACAGGAAAGTGTGGAGAAATGGATGAAACACAGGCAACTGAGCACCTGGAGGATAATTTTAAACGCCACATTACTGAGAGCCTTAAACGCCATGTTGTGTAAGAAGATTGGTTTAAAATAAGCCCTTTGTTAAGTCTTTTGATCTTTTTAAGTTTCTAAACTGAATATTATTTCATTGCATTTGAGCAGAAACACTGGACTTTCCAGTGGGCCGTCATTCTCCAGCTCTACCCGTCTCCTTCAGAGGGCACAAGAAGAACGGCTCGTTCACAAGGCCCTTCTAAAGAGTAGAGAGGTTCAGTACATGACCGTTTACTGCAGTATGAACGTTTTTTGAATATATCGCAGCAGTGTTGATGTCTGATGCCATTTATGAAATCTGTTCACCTCCAGGGATAAAAAGTTTTTCTTTTACAGGAGTTTGATGCTACTCTACACATTCAAAACATCCGGCGAGAGGAAGTGAAACAGAAAGAGATCAAGATCATGGAGAGAATTGAGAATGCTGATCAGTACATCAAGGTATCTTTCATTTAGCCTCAGTTTACTGTCATTTCCCATCTGGGCATATGATGATCATAAAGTTGTGACTATAGGGGTTTAATGCCTGCAACATGTTCCAAAAGGCTTGGGACAGGAGCACAGTCACCACCGTTACATTACCTTTTGCTTGCTTAGGAACTGAGACTTGATATATCACTACAGCTGGTCAACAGCCTTCACTGACATGTGTGGCAGTTTGTAATGTGGCACTTGTTTTTCAATGGGAGTCGTGTCTGCACTTCAGGCAGGCTGATCTGACGTCTGCAGTCTCTTACTATAAAGCTCCACTGCAAAAACAAGCAGAAGTGTCCCTGGAAAATACATCATCACATTAATGGTGTCTTCACACATGTCACTGACACTCCCTGATACCCCCTTACCAGGACAGACTCTGGCTTTTAAACTTTATGCTAGTAACAGGCGTGATGGCCTTTCTCGTCTTTGGCCTTTAGAACTCAACATCCATTACTTCCAGAAACAATTTGAAAGCTTGATTCATCAGACCACTGCACGTATTTCCTCTTTGAAGCTCACAGGCATTTATTATTGGTTTTCAGAAATTTCCCATATGCACATTTCTCCAAATTCTCTGGATGTCATGGACTGTAGGTGGTGAAATCCATAAAAACACTGATCTTAAACTGCTTGCTCATGTAGTTCTTTTTTTTTTTTCACAAAGTGGTGAACTGAACCTTCTCCTAAACGACTGCATCTTTTAATGAATGCCCCCTTATTCCCCTCCCAATCATGATACCTATTCACTTATTAACCTGTATAAAAAGGTTTTTTTTCCTTCCTGGTTCCAGCTTTTCTGGAATGTGTTGCAGGCATCACATTTGGATATAGGTTTACAAAATGAGGCTTATCAAATAAAATCTGAAATATATCTTCTTTGTGCTGTTTTCAATTGAATATTTGCAAAAGCAGCTTTACAGTCAACCTAAAGATTAAAGCTGTTTTTTTTTATTATTATCAATTCTTTTCCAAATTTAGACAATGCAAGAGAAACAATGCCAGGCTTCGCGGAGATTAAAGAACGAGAGGGAATTACGACTCCAGAAGGAAAAGGAATTGCAGGCTCTGAAAGAAGAGCTCCAGCAGCTCACCGTGAGGAGAGACAGGCTGAGGAAGCGAGTGAAAAAGAATGAGGTGTATGCAGATTTCGTGACCGGTGTCGTGAAGTCCTCTAACCAGGTGAGGCACACGGCCTGATTTCAGTTCTCTACTCAGATATACTCATATTTGCTTCTTGAGTTCTGCTCTAGAGCTACAAGGCTAATGGAGCAAGAGATTAGCTTAGCACATTAGCACATCCTGTACATCCTCACGCGCATGTTGTTGAGCTGTTCTGTAGTCTCAGTTAGACCTGCTTTTGTTATTTTTGACATAATGTGGAAAAATGGGCAACAATTTAACAAACACTCTAAAAGAATAAAGCATAAACGGTACTAAATAAAATCATAGCAGCAATGAAATCAGTTCTAAAGATGCACAGCGCAAAAATCAAAAATCATTCTCTCTGATATCTTTTACTGTTCTTTGAACTCCAGATTTGTGATCTCCTTGGCTGTTTTGGTAGAAAAATACATACAGTGATTTCTGAATGTAGCGCCTCTTTCCTTACCTATACACATATTTCCTTCTTTAGTTCCTAGAGAACCTTGAACTGCTCTTCTTATCCCCCAGACTGAGTAAAGAGTTAAAGATGCATTTTCATATCCTGGTTTAGTTTCAGGACACCAGGCAGCTCATCTCACATTTTGACATGATGACGAAGATGAAGAAAGAGCTGTTACAGAACACCCAGCGGACCCAGACCGCTGCTGAGACCATCCGAGCCCAGCTCAAACAGCGCATAGACCAGAACAGCGACAGGATCCTGCAATGCAACAACAAACTGGCCGAACTGCAGCGTCAACTAGACGCAGCTCGCACAGAGTCCCAGCTCTGGGTTAGTGCTCTGCTGCTGGCCCTAACTACTGGGTTCCCATAACTATGGTGCATAACCAGTTTAGACTAGCTTAGACTGCTTTTCTCCATGTCCTGCTGTGGGGCAGTAGAAGTTATTACATAGAGCAGGGCTGCCTATAGTGTGGCCCACTTCCCGAAGCTGGCCCATGAGGACATTAGAATTGGCCCAGAACAGTTCATGTTGATGCTGTCTTTAAGATGAAAGGTTTAAGTGCTGTTAACCTGATGACGACAGTGTTGGTGGTCTACCAGGTCTTGAATGATTGTTAGGGGTCTTATTCCAGTTATGTAAACTCCTGATTTTCCATTTTCCCTTTGACTTTCTCCTTCCTTATGAAAGTTAGTTCCTCAAAATATGTCCTGAAACGTGAATAACCAGTACATATTAGATGTAAACTGAAGTTTCACTGCAGCAGACTCGTCTTGCTTTTGTACATCTAGTTGTAAAACGACCTACTGAGAACTCTACAACACAATACCGACATTTGTTTCACATTAGTGTAGATCCTAAGATGTAGTCATGCACCATACATGTGCAGTATATAAGCTGTAGGATGTTGGGCTGTTCCACAAATTCCAGATCATGAAGCGCAGTGCCGTTCAGATCATATGGTGCCACAAGTACCTAAACCTCTCCTGCTTTTCTCGGTACAGGATTCAAAGTGGGCCCATATACAAAACACTGCAGCCAAGAAGACTTTGTCGCTGGGTGCAATCAAAATGGCAACTATGAACATCTACCAAAACGTGTGCAAAAAGGCCAGAGATGAAGTGATCGCTGTTGATGACACTATGAAACAACTGGACAAGGTGACGGCACAACTACAGATAATTACGTACACCCCAAGCACACTCGCTGCCCATTTTATCAGCTCCACTGACCATATAGGAGCACTTTGTAGTTCCACAGTTACAGACTGTAGCCCATCTGATTCTCTGCATACTTTGTTACCCCGTCCATTAATGGTTAGGACCCACACAGGACCACCCCAGAGCAGATGTTATTTGGGTCTGGCCTTCAACAAAGTTATGGGCTAAAGCCCCCCTAAAACAGGCCTAGTGATGTCCATGGTTGTGGATGCAGTCTGTACCCACAGAGCAGGTATTATTTGGGTGGTGGATTAATCTAACACACCACATCAGTGTCACTGCAGTGCTGAGAAAGATCCACCACCCACGAATCACATGGACTACACTCTGTAGTTGTATAACTACAACTTATCAGCTTCTATCTGGTCAGTGGAGCTGATAAAGTAGACGGGTGTAGATAAAATGAGGTGCACTTAATGAAATTAACTTATTATATATTATATTTACTAACTGTTTCTCTTTTTACAGATCCAGGCCTTTTTCCTAAACCAGAGCTCTGTGTGGGAGGAAATCAGCAAAGTGGACAGAAGGGTGTTGAAACCCTGACTGCCTTCTCTTCGCCTTTAAATCTATACTTGTGTATATATGTACATATCTACTTAGTTTAATAAATAAACACTGGATTTTAAAACATCAGACCACAAACTGGAATTGAATTGTGTTGTTTATTTGATGGTATTACAACAGAGGTGTTTAGATGTACTTCTCGTAATTCTGACGTTACAAAATGCATACAGTACTTTTGCGGTCGATGAGAAAATGTACTCTTGACTTCGAAAACTGCCAAACGTAGAGAGAGAGAGAAAGAATGTCAAGGCACATCATCTTATTGAGAGCAGAACAAGTAAGACCATGTAGTTAGGCCAGTGTGCTTCTGAGCAAAGGATCTGCAAATGAGGACAAACCAGTGTTTGGTCACCATATAATGCCACCTGCCTGTGTTTTATGCTGATCTCTGTTCACCCATAGCTGTTCAAGGATGCAGGTACTTAACAAATGCAAAAACAAATTACTCATAAGCTCACCAGCACTGAGCCCTGCATTTTGCCAGGTCATTCTTTTTGGTGTTAGTTCAGTTTGCAAAGCAAGTTCTACTCCTAACAGCATCATAAGAACCTTAACAGCACATCAATTCAGCAAACGGATCCACAGAATGGAACGGTTTTCCAGATGCCTTACTGAACCCTTAGTTGAGAAGAAAAAAGGCAAGGGAAATTCTAGTCAGTACATATTCATTGGCTTTAACATGATCACAGTTCATGAGCTTCTTTTTTTCCAGAGGAATTAATGGACTTCAACAAGATAAAAACAATTCAAGACAAAAACCAATAAATCGTTTGAATTCTATCATTTTACGTTCAGCACAACATACTTCCTACGATCCTACCTTGCCTTTGATTAAACTAACACTTAATTCTTGACTTAAATAGTGGAGCCGCATGGGCTCCGTACATACTTCTGATCTTTTTTTTTTTTCCTTTTCAGTCACTTCAATACACATCTTCCAGTAAAAGTAAAAACCAACACGACAGAACATAATTTAAAATGATAAAAAAGGATACTAACATAAAGACACACAACATTAAAACCACTAAAGGGGTCAAACGTGGATTACAGGGTTAGTGTGGAACTTTTAGTAGTATAGAGAGAACTACAGGGGTCGTGCTGTACCAGGATCCAGCTGTCCCTTTGTGTCAGCTTTTCAATAGTGTTTCGCTATTGCTAAAGAACTTCTTTTTTTCTTCCTCCAACACCACACATTACCACGTTTCTCGTGCTAGGAAAATAAACTTAACCCTAACAAATTACAGGACTTTTCCAGACCAAGGATACAAAGTGAGACCGGTAAAATATAATATTTCTAAATATCAACCTTAAAAAAAAACAAAAAAAAAAACAACTAAAATAGTTCAATTAAATAGGTAATAGCAGTTAAATGTCGCAGCAGTTTCAATGGCAAGTCTATGAGGATGTGGTCCTATCTGGGTTACTATGTATCAGTCAGTTTTCTACTATGTGCCTCATATGTATGGATACTGAGTAACTCTCCTAGGACTGAGCTGATAGCCACCATAGGCTGCACTTCCTCGAGTACTGCTGGTGTTTGTGCCAACATAAGGGTGGGTGGAGAAATGCGGCTGGTAGTGGGCAGGCAATCCGTTGACCACGCCGCCCACCGAGTCTTTTGGGAGAAGACTGGCTGCATAGTGACTGGTGGGCGGAACATGGATGGAAGGGGAGGAGCCTTGGACAAGCAGCTGCTCCATGGTGTGGGAGGCGGAGGCCAGCGCGGCAGAGGCGGGGTATGTGTACAAGCTGGGGGCGCTGGTGAATGGTAGGGCCTCCTGGAGGCGGTACTGGGAAGAGGAAGGTGGGTAGGTCTGCTGCCGGCGCAGGGAGGAGCCACTAGTGTGGTCTTGAGATGATGAGACCGTGGTCTGTGTAAAGCAGAATTATTACCATTAGTAAAAAACTTTTCAATCATAAACATGTTCCTACTACCAACATATACTGCCTGGCAAAATTTCAAACAAATTTATGTATGTATGTATGTATGTATGTATGTATGTATGTATGTATGTATGTATTTAGCCAGCAAACTTAGACAACTAATCAAAGTAATAATCTGAGAATAATCCAGGCTTTTCATCTCCTCAAAGAAAAGTGGCTCATCAGCACTCAAACCATTTAGCTTGGGGCAAGAGCGTTGAGATATGCTGTTAACAATAAACTGGAAAAGAAAACTGAAAGTAATCTGTGTGTTTCTGTTAGGTAAGAATTGCTCACGTCTACATGAGAGCAAGTCGACTTACAACTTTCTATTTAGAAGCGGCATCTTAAGTGCCATTACAGCATGACATTACAGACACAAAAACAAAGGAAGTTTTTTGCTGGAATGTCCTTCTGCAGTGCATATGTTTTAGGTAGCTCTGCACATAAAACTCGAGACAGGATATGGTGTAAAATCTTGCACTTAAAAAGCACAAGAAAACTAGCTCCTTATTCGCCTGCTTCTTGCTTCGATTTTTCTGCACAACCGTAAATGGTTCAGCAGTAATAGGAAAATGAATAAATAAATAAATGAACAAATAAATGAATAACTAAATACATTAATTAATTAAAAAAAAGTGGACAAATAAAACAATAAACGGGCAAATTCCCTAATCTTTATTAAAATAATAATCTGGAGGTTTTGATGGCCTAAATCAGCTCATCAGAGAAGAAGAAGTGATATTAAGCTATGTTTGTAAAGAATTAACATAAGCTGTTTGCAACTAGTTACGCTATATTAAATGATGTGTGTATGCTTGCTGAAGAAGCAAAAGGACATCAAGATAGGCACTGAGGCAACAGTAGAAAACCTGAGGGCCACGATAGTTTCTTACAGAGGGGTAATTTGGTTGATAAGTACATTGCAACACACTACTAGGGCTACAAACAGCTACTTTGAAAGGCAGGTTTTTTTACAAACAGCAGATAAAGTTCGTTTACCATGATTTACTGTGTATACAAAACAGACAGCCAATAGGTGTTAAAATGTCCATTTCTTTTCTTTTTTCGGACAGTGAAAACATACAGACTAATGTATACAACATATAAGCCTTTTAACTGGGCTCTTCATCATACAGAAGCCTGTACCCACCTGGCTGAGGTTGAGTGGTTGGGACCTGCTGGGCTCCTGGCGACTAACACTCTCCCCTGAACTGCATGGTTGCCGCGTGGCTGCCCTCTTAGGCTTGATGTAGGAGCCCTGCAAGACTCCTACAAACAGTACAACAGATGTTTAACATTTGACATATGCTTACAGTCAGCACACTTCAAATATAAGACCATTTTCACACAATAAAAAGCTAAAGCCATGCTAACCGAAAACATTCAATTACATGTAACCGCAATAATAATAATAATAATAATAATAATAAAAGTAGACTGGCACTGCATATTTAATTCATTAATTTCTATGGTATTTACCTGTGGCTACTTTGGCCAATGCTGAGTTTTCTCCTGGCTGGGTTTTCACTGAGGGAGCAACAACCGCCAAGGACTTTGCCAGGCGTGATGGCTGAGCTGCTAGGCCGTTTCGAGGCAGTGGGGTCAGGGGGCTTGCAGTGGACGAGTCTGAATCATGAACCGTCACACAGCTGATAACGTTGGCTCTCTGACTGGGCCCACAGCTATCCAAATCCGAAAGCAATTTGCAAAATGAGAAACAAAGCATGTTTTCCCCCAATGTAAAAAAAAAAAAAGAGACCTAAAACACTACAGTCATGTGGCTGTAACCCCAAGAATTGTGTGTAGAAAGCTATGGTAGTAACTTTAAGAGACCTCACCTGGCAGGGTGGAATTTCCTCTCATCCTCATCATCAGAGTCACTGTGGATGGTAATGACGCTAACAGCAGGGCTAGGTGTGTCTGAGATGATGATTGGCTGAGAGAGGGCAGTGCTGTTGTAAGATGTGCCAACTAGACCACTAGGGGCAAAGAAAATAAGTGAATTTTAAAGTCAGTTTTTAAAAGAATTATTTCTAATAATATCAGATGATCTAATCTACAAAAATTGGTTAAAGCATTCGTCATGTTGATAAATGTATTTTTTTATTTGTTAAAATTATTTTTTTTTAAAATATTTAATCAAATCACACACACGTTTCACCAGATCATCATTCATCTGTGTAAAGTGAGTAAGAATGTCAAGGCAGTACCTGCTGCTGTCCACACAGCGAGCCCTGTTTCTCTTGCTCTGCGATGGACGAGTGCCACTGGATGCGCCACGGTTGAGGGACTGAGTGGAGTCCAAAACATGAGGGTTCTGCTGGAGAACTGTACTGTGAGATGCCCTGGGGAGAGGAGCAGGCATGTGATTTAATGTACAACTATTATAAAGGTTCCATATATAGATGAAAATTTAAATGAAATAAACTGAAATGAATGTCTTGCTTGGCAACAATATATTCACATATGTTAATTACAAATAGGAGTTACAGTTATTATAATTTACTTCAGGCCTGTTTATTCCTAGCACTTGACATATGATAGTATTCGATAATTCAGTTTACAGTTATACTGTATTAAACACACACCATCATTGCATTTTCACAAATGACCAAGACAAACCAAAAAAAACTGTTCTGATCACAGCATGACAACAGAGAACACCACCCTGTCTAACTCCAACTTTCCTCCCTCCAAAGTTCATTTGGAATTTTCCGTTTGTCCACACTATGCCTACCTCCAGTTGGGAGTCTGCTGTGCAGAGCTGTCTGAAAGGATGGTCTCCAGGGGTGATTCTGTTATAGTCTGTGCTGCGCCAGTGCCATGGAGGGTCATTCCTGGCACCTGCTGCCAGGCAGGGGGGAGGAGGATCTGCTGTGTGCCCGTCTGCCAGGCTTGCTGATGGGAGAAAGAAAAAAAACACACGCTTAAGCGAACTAGCTTAATAAAATCACTTCGATAAAGGTAGTATTATGCATTCCACTGCCTCAAAATAAGCAGCGGAGGGTGATGTTGAGACTGCAAGAGAGACTTGTGTTGGGTGGAGGGTATATGGAAAAACACATACCCAAGAATGATTGCTATATATGTAAGGATAATTAATAGCACATGAATGGACACTTAAACAAGCCATGATATAACAATCCCTTAACCAGCATGCTGATGGAACATAGGCAGTCTGAGCATGACTATATTCAGTAAAAGCACAGCCCAAAGTCAACAATCCACATCTGCACTTTTGTTCCGAAGCCTACAAAAAAAAAAAAAACGCTCTGAGCTTTGCATAAGCACAGCCGCATGTTTATAAAAGTTTTCAAGCCAAGACCAGCACGCCGTGCAAAAACCTTCCACAAGCATTTAATCACAAAAAGAGATGGAATTGGAGAGGGTGTAGGGGAGGGAGCAGGTGGTCAAAGTCCAGCAACCTGTTGAAAGAAGCGTTCGCTGTTAATAGTTTGGAAAATAAATAAAAAGGACAACTTCACAAAGACAGCAATCTAGGAAAAAAAACAAAACCAAGAAGAGTCATGGCTATGGCAGCAGAGACAAAGCCAGAAGACCTGTGAATAGATAGAGCTATGAGGGAGTGTGAGTGTCCTTCAGCTACGCACAAGGTGAGCTTTCTCCCCTGAGAGAAAAGGGAAAAAGAAGACAAGAAGATGGGGGGGGGATGGGATGGGGGTACGAAACAACAAGAAGCTGAAAGCAGCCAAATGGACGAGTCAGCACATGCGTCCCATGCCTGGAGCAGACCTGTGCAGAGAGAGGGATAGGGGAGGGGGAGGGAGAACTACATGGTGCAGGAGGTGCAGGAGATAAAGAAGCTGAAACTAAAGACAAAATCGCTACAAAACAGTTAAAGAACAGAAAAAGACAAGAGCAGAGAGACTAAAAAATAAATAAATAAATAAATAAAAATAAATGAGAAGGGAAAAAAAAAAAAGAAGAGTGAAAAAGAAGCTTGTTGACAAAATCTAGAGAGTGAAAACAGCATAAAAATCAGAATACCAGAACAAACACGGACACCATGGAGAAAATAATAAAGTAAGAACACAATTAAGAAACCAAAAAAAAATACATAAATAAATAAAATGGAAACGCAAAGATAACAAGCACAAAACAAGAAAAATGCATAGAAGAGTCACAGAACAAAGAAACTAATACGCTGAAAAGTTATAGTAAAAGAAATCCTGAAAACAGCCAAGAATACAGAGGAGAGGGGGAAAAAAGCCAGAAAAGTCTGTAGAATGACAGAGAAGGATAACAGAAAAAACAGAGGCCACAAAAAGTAAGAGCAAGAGGCAGGGGGGACATGAAAGATGATTGTGTTAGTGGTAGAGTCCCAGGTGGGTGGCTCTTTACCAGCACGGTGGCTGTCTGCTCCAGCAGGGATGGCCTTCCTGCCCCGCAGCCCAGTGCCAGGGGCAGCGGGTACTGAGACGGCACGCCTGGCGCGTGGGGATGCAATGTGGCCACCATCAGCGGTGTACAGGAGCCCTACGGAGGTTTAGCCATGGGAGAGAGGAGGGTAAAAGGCAGGGCCAAGTTAGAAAAAGTTCCCTCTCAGGGTGCAAAGTACAAGGCTGCGATCTCACGTGCCATTGACCAGCACGTGCCATTGGGGAAATATGCATGAAGGTCTCATTGCTGTAAAAGAGCAGCAGGGTCTCCTCCTCTCTCCCTGCCACCTCTGTTCATCATATCATTGCTTTTCAGATGTTTCCAAGTAGAAGATCAGTCATTTCATTGACAGACAATGTAAGAAAAACAAAGACAGCCTTACCTGTGCCAACATTCCTGGCTGAATCTGGAGAGGCTGCGAATTTTGGCTCTGCTGGACTACAGGAACGCCGTTCTCCATTCTAACCGGATAGCTGGAGGTCTTGCTAGAGGACGGAAGACCTTCAGGAAAATACAGAAACATGAAAATGAGCACCATAGAGAAAATCAGTATGTCACTTAAAAAAAAAAAACAACAACAATTATTTTCTCCCATGTTAAATATCAATCCTCCATGAGTTAAATTCTTAATTTCAATTTGGGGGTTGCTTTCCAAAGCAGTTCAAACAAATGGTACATTTTGTCTGGGAAGCCATGTTTTGAGAAGCTTGCCACAGACAAATGACTAAAGACATCTGTGCCATGCATGATGAAACTAAATGCCTCCTCGAGCACCTCCGTACTACAAAAAAAACTCAGATGTTCACGTATGTTCTTTTTCACATTATTAACCTGATGCTTTTTTTTTTTATTGTTTTACAAAAGGTAGAAGGTGCCAGAGCCTGCTGACGACCAGGGTTGCAGTCGGTATAAATGACAGACTAAATTTACAGAGAAACATAACACAGGTAAAAATTACATTATCCATTTAGCTATCATGACCCAAAAGCAGGAAAACCTCACTAAAGTGCACTACTCACAGCTTGCCTTACCCTGTATGGTGGTGGGGGGGCAAACGATGAGGGTCTGCTGGAAGGGCTCAGTTTGGGCACATAGTTGAGGGGGGCGACTCTGCAGGGGGATGCTGGGCTGGGCCAGGCCCGGGATGTTTATTGTGGCCTGTTGATAAAGGGCTGGCTGGTAGTTCAGGAGAGGCACTGTTCCACCGGCTGAGGGAACCTAAGAACACAGACAACAGTTCTGATGAGGAGACCCATCTTGAAGATCTTTATCTATTACCAGAGAAGGAGAACATAGAGAACATAATGTCATTCTTGCACTAAACTTGTCAATTGCAGCATACAGAAATATTTATACACATCATATATTCTCTTTACCGTCAGGGACATCAAATACAAGATCAACACCAGCGATTACAACAATCCCCAGAGTAAGTGAACCGTTCCTCCGTCAGTTCTGCTTTGGCACATTCTACAGGGTTTAGCTGGTGTACACAAAAGGAACCATCTGATCCTAAATGAGCATGTGAGCCGCACCTGGTTATTCTGGTTAAGCTGACTGCTGAAGGTCACGGTCAGGTTGCCTGCAGTGCCAGGAACAGTATTAGCAGCAAAAAGAGCCTTCCCATTGTCGTAGCTACTGTTCCTCCGCTTGCACAGCTCCATGTTCTGGAAGCACGACTTCACACTGAAATAAGGAAAATAATTTTGCATTAAGCTTGGAGTATAACGCATATTCAACAGGAAATCACTATTGCTATGGAAACCTAGTCCAAAAACCAAGACTTGCTAATAAAATCCTTGAATATTAAAACATTTAAATAAAAACTTATAAATATTAATATTCCTTTTTTTTTAATGATGATTCATTCCTAATTCCTGAACACACATCAAAAATGTTTTGTTGTCATTTATTTACACCCATCTTGTCATAATTCAACAAACCCCCATTAACCCTTGCACTTCATGTTCTTACTGAGAACTGTGAGGGAAGTCCAGCAAATGACTCATGGTGACGAAAGGGTGGGCCAGTGTCTTGGTAGGGGTGATTCTTTTATCAGCATCCAGCCGAAGCATCCTCTTCAGCAGGTCAATGAACTCCCGCCGGTCTGCCTTCTCTGCCAGCATGTCTGTGCCCTCCAAGTGAGAGGACAAGTTGACCTGAAAGAGGGTCCATTTAGTAAAAGGCCAATGAGAGAAACTGAATGCTGACAGCAGCAACGATCTTGATAAGGATATGCTGAACAAGCAGTCTGCAGGTTGTGTTTTCTTTAAATACCTGCATCATGTCATCCAGGCAATTAAAGATGTACTTTCGTGCTTCTTTGGACTTGATGCCCATCTCTGCCTCATGCTCTGACGGAGTCTGTTGAAGAAAATTAAAGACTCTTAAATTATTCTGTTTTGTCACTACATATTTCAGTTGCTGTATGTTTCTAGAGTTTTAAAGGACCACAATGAGGTCATTAAGAGACAGATTTTGCATAAAAAGAAAAAAGTCTGTTTAAACTGTCAAATTTAAAGTGTCTCTAGAAAAAGATTTCCAACAGTTTCATCCACAAGAATACAAAAAGGAAACGAGTGTGAATCTGAAACAGATTGCTACAAATAAAGTAGGCTTTCTAGGCTCTTAGACTAGAAAACCAAAATTCCTACCCGAGTTCCTCCATAAAATAAAAGTTCAGGAAAAAGCAAACCAAAAACGTTCTGCCTGCTGCCAATTTTGTGGTCTCTAAAATGTCAGCTGATTTCTGATTAAGTAGAGAAGAGTTTTTAAAATTAATTTAATTATGGATAATTTTCCATTATAAAGTATGGATACGTTTTCCACCCAAAATCTGGCTTTGATTATTGACCATCCAGACAAATCTTCTGCCTACACTTTACACACTGCCTACCTTTAATCTCCACAGTGGATAACTGGAGTCAGGCCCTCTGTGGAAGAAGTGGCTGGTTTTTGTGCCGGCACTAAGCAAATACTCTGCGGGCAAACCCTGGGTCTGAGAAATGTACCGAATCTGGAGGAAGACAAAAATCCAATTCAGTGCATTCTGCATATGTTAATACAGCAGACTATTAGAGAATAACAGTCTAAAGATTATCTGACCTGGTCATACTCAGATGCCCCAGGATACAGCGGCCATCCAAGAAAGAGCTCCGCAATCACACAGCCCAGGGACCACATGTCAATAGCTTCACAGAACGGCAGGCCAAGAATGATCTCTGGAGCTCTAGAGTTGGAAAAATGTTTAAAAAATTAGAATTTGAGCATTATTATTCAGGTGAATGTATGAACATATGCAGTGCATGTATTATATATATTCATCATAACAACGAATGCAGACATCAAATAAAATAAACAGAAAATAACAGTTCACACTGCAAGTTAAGTGAACTGACAACTAATTAAACTGTAATCAGTTTATTTACACAGCTCATAATACAATTATGAAGCACTCTCCAGCCCATTTCCACTCACCTGTAGTAGCGAGACTGCAAATAGGTGGAGCACACAGCCTTGGAGACATGGCTGGCTGAGCCAAAGTCGATCACCTTGACACGGTAGGGCTGCCTAATGGGGTCTACCAGCATGATGTTTTCTGGCTTTAAGTCAGCATGAATCAGGCCAAGGCTCTTGAGCTTCATTAGGGCTGTGGCAACCTGCTGCAGGATTGGCCGTATGTGGCGCAGAGGCAGAGGGCTAAACTTGCTGTGCTTCAGGAAGTCATAGAGGTTCTGCTCTAGCATCTCGAACACCAAGCATGTGTGGCCCTTGTGCTGGAAACACTCATATGAACGCACGAAGTTGTACTCGTCTGCATTCTCGGCACTGAGACGGTTCAAAATGCTCACCTACAAAAAAGAGAAATATTTATAAATAAAACGTGTTGCATAAGAGACTTTCTAAACTAGATAAGCAAATTACTGTTAATATTAACAGGGCTTAAACCATGCGAGTTACATAACCAACAGTGATAATAATTAATGATTAATCAATGAGCTTTAGTATGGCTTCAGCAATTATTTAGTTAATTAGTTATTGAAAACATTAGATTAATAAAAAAAAACAAAAAACACAACAACAACAAAAAACACACAACAAACGAGAGCACTACATTAGTCTACAATGTTCAGTTACTGATTCTGACTGATTGCAGTACATTACAGGACCTGTTGGGGGCAAACCCACTTCTATTGTGTCTAAACACCATAAAAGAAGAAACTGCTTGTTGTCAATCTCAGCTTGCACCATGACAACATTTCCTAATCTCAGTTGCGAAGTACCCAGGCAGTTTTTAGTGTACATTTAGCACATTTTAGTGTTTCCTCTGCTCTTTGGAAACAATTTTAAAGGGATTCTCAGACAATCTAAGTTAGGTATTTTCAAAGCGGTGAAAGCCTTGAAATGTTTAGTGCACTGATCATACAAAACCAGTACAAGAAAGTGTTATGATCCAGTAATGACTAACCTCTATCTGGCCTTGACGTGCATATGAAGGATGATTCTTCAGGATTTTGATGGCCACGATTTCATTGGTGCCCCTTTTCCAGCATTTTGCCACTTGCCCAAAGGTTCCACGCCCGAGGAACTCCAGCACTTCATAGCTACTGGAGACAGAGCAGAGGATTTCATGCTGAACCAGCTGGTAGTCCCCTTCGCAGTTAGAGCTGCTGCTTTTGGTGGTGGGCGCAGAGTGGGGGATAGACTGGGTTGTGTTGCCCCCGGCAGCACGGGCTGAGTAAGCGGGGGCCGACAGCTCCTCCAAGATTTGCACGCTCCCACTGCCACTGCCCCCACCTCCCGACCGGTCCACCTCCTCGTTCTTCCTTTTCACGCCGTACCTCTGGCTGCGGGATGTATGGGACTCTGTGGGACGGCGGCTAGAGCCCTGTGGAGCACCTCCTGTGCTGTCGGCGGCTCGGACAACCACCTGGCACCGGGAGGCTGGTGGGAAGACCAGGCCAGAGGCGCTGAATGGAAGTGCCGGGGCATGGTTGAAGCCGTAGGCCTGGCCCACAGAGCCATAAGCCTCACTGGAGGTGTCCCATGCGCAACTCTCCACCTTCATCTTTTTCACCCGGCAGAAGGCACTGGAAGACACGGACGGAGGAGAGAAGACTTGCAGCTGGGAGGCCATGCCTGGGAATAATATAGGCAAGAGGGGAGTCAGAAGCTGTAGGCTATTTTGAAAGCAGCACTGAAACACGTACAACACAACAAACTGTAATGCCAGAGACTTGGAACACGAGACGACGGATAGCTGTATATCTGTGCACAGCATGTGTGTACAGTACTCCCCAATATACAGAATATGCAGACTGCATATAATCAGGACTGATAATAATGACGTAATTCTTATAGTCTTACAAAATCAACAGCTGGAAACGTCGATAGAAATAAGAGAAGTGCACCAGCGCGTTTGTATTTCTTATCTGCAACATCAGGTTACATGAATAAGCTGGGCGGACCATAAAACAACAACAACAACAACAACAGTCAACAGCAAATCAAAATCATAGCACGCAAGTAATAATTCCCTGTCGAAGCTGGGTCGTGTAGATCATGCAATACGTTTGGTACATGGCGTTCCGTACAACTTCGCGCTTAGCTTAGTGTTTACAGTAAGTACAAAATGACTCCACCCTTTTTCAAAGAACTACACTTCATCCACGTCCACTAACACAACACAAAACATTTATAGCTCACATAAGGTCAGACTGAGGAATACAGACAGTTCTTAAATACACCAACATGTTAGGTATCGTTACTCCGTCATCGCTGTTGCAGTCACCGTATAGGGAGCTGGTTAGCATGGCTGCTAGCTCGAATAACAAGCTCTGCGGATCTCAGAACCCCAGCTAAACGGCCGTCTGAATATTAAATACAACATTTAATGCCGAAATATGTAAATACAGAACACGTTTATTCGTCTTAGCCGATTACCTGAGCGCGTTAGTCCTCGTTTCGTGAGCCAGTTCGGAGAGCTTTAAATCCCGCAGCTTTCGGCTTAGGCCTTCATTGTTAGCTAGCAGTTAGCCGGCCCGCAGCAGCAGCCTAGAAAACGGGTGAAAACACACCGGGGTCAGTACTAAAGTACAGATTCATGGACCCCAGAGTTGAACTGGATATCCTGTGTTCTTAATTTTCGGTCTTGTATGTCTGAAAAGAAATCATAAGTCCTTCAAAATCCACGTAAAAGAGGCGAGCTCCTCTCACCGGAACATCGCGAGTCCGACTATCAGCTGCTCGACTCAGGCTTCCTGTCCCGACTCGCGAGCGAATCGTTTTATTGGAACAGGCTCTTTTCAGCGAATCGCTTGAACCGAATCGCACGTTCCAGCGAGTCGAGCTTTTTGTACTATTTTCGGGAATAATAATCATTAACCTAGGATCAATCATTAACATAGGAAAATATATGATCATGAAAACACAACATAAAAACGTTATACGTTAAAAGGGAAATCAACCTATTTACAAATCTGCGTAATGAAATTGTTAGGATTCAAAGTCATCCAGTGTGCATGGTTTAATGTGAAATCCTATGCACTTAATGTCAATATATATGTATGTATCATTCAGCATGGGATAGTTCTGACATAATTATGCAATGTCAGGAATTTGGGCTAAGATTGTGTATTGACATTGGGAGAGTTGAACCTATCCATAAAGTTTTCTCCACCACATCCAAAAGGCTTTTAGTGGGGCAATTTCTTCTGATTAGGTGTATCTTTGCTTGATGCAGGACAGTAACATCTTATCCACCAACCCAGGATACGTAATACCAGGTATTTTTAAGCAACAAAGAGTTAGTAAGGATGAAAAGAATTGAAGCACACAAAGTAAGAATGCCATTATAGTAATTATATAATTTATCAATTAATGTACAACCTCTTGTATCTACACTTACTATCCAGTTGTTTAGCTCCATTGGCCATCTAGGAGCACTTTGTAGTTCTAGAGTTACAGATTGTCTTAATCTTATTCTCTGCATTCTTTGTTAGCCCCCTTTCACACTGGTCTTCAGTGGTCAGGACCCCCACAAGGCCACCATAGAGAAGGGATTATTTAGGTGGTGGATCATTAGCACTTAGCACTGCTTTCGACACTCACACATTTTGCGCTGGTGTGAGGGGCTCAGACACAGCAGTGCTGCTGGAGTGTTTAAATACTGTGTCCACTCTATAAGACACTCCTACCTTGCTGGTCCACCTTGTAGATGTAAAGTCAGAGACAATCTGCTGCTGCATAGTTTGTGGTGGTCATCCTCTAGTTATATCATCCTATATGTATCTAGAATAGTTTTGGTTGTGTCTGATCCACTCACACCAAGATACACGTATCGTCAAAAAGAATAGTTACACAAATAGTTGCACCCAGAGGTAATCAACCGACAGGAATGAAACTCGGTGGGCAGGTTTGACATTGTAACACATGTGAATGATACAAGTTTCATGCTTGACTGTGCATGTGATGTGAGCAAGGATGGGCCTCATTGCTGTACTTCACTGCCCCAAGAGCCACAATTATGGACATTCAGCAAGCAGTGATGCCCCATATGAGTTATCCTGTTAATACCAGCACCGCTGGCAGATAGCAGATAGATAGATAGATAGATAGATAGATAGATAGATACTTTATTGATCCCGAAGGAAATTTAGCAGCCAGTAGCGGTTTCACAAAAAACGAACAGCACAGATACACATAATAATACAAAAATATAAAAATAAAACAGTGTTGTGCAGTATGAGAAACCTAAAAGGGATGTTCAGTAACGGCAGCAGTATTACTAACTATTAAGGTATAGGCTATAGAACTATACATACAGCGAGTCACTATCTATGGATATGTTAATATAAATATATAAATATATCTCACTTGGTAAGGAGGCAAGAAATATATACACAGAAGTACAAAACAGGCTGTAGTGCAAAAGTAATAAATAAATGAGCAAGGGACGCAGTTATCAGCAGATAAATGAACAGAATGAATTAACATCAGAAACATGATATTTAAGTGGAGTTGAGTGTCCAGGAGTGCAGATGTACAGTATATACAGTAAGTGTCAGAGTGTCCAGATGTACAGTATATACAGTAAAGTGAATAGTGCATAGATGAGTCTCTGATTAAATAAGAGAGATGTATGAGGCAGGGCTACAAGCACATAGCCCATTATGATGTTACACATTCTCTTCAGATTCTCCTCTCAAAAGCTGCAGGTAAAGCCGTAGAAAGACCCTCTGCCAGTCTGATATAATTGGCTTTCAACTTCTGAGGTCAAAAATTATTTACAGTTGAGAAGGTATGATATTATTAAACAAGTTCTACTTTTCATGTTGCCTCAGAGGCAGCACTGGGTTAAAGCAAAAGCATGTCACAGTATATATTGTGAATGAGAATAAAATTATATGAATATTCAAACTAAGAAGGTCCTTGTACTTGTGAAAAGGGGGCCTGAAAAACATTTAGGTAGAGCAACATTCCTTGTAAAAGCAGCCTGGCGATACCTCAACCCGTGCCTAGATAGCATGCAGATTTGGGCCATATCTGGCAAAGCTATGGCACTATTGGTCCTATGTTGGCCAAAAATGGCCTACATATTTAAAACATGCATTTGGCCCGCCTGTCCCAAAACAGATCTGACCCACGTCTGGCAAAGGTATGGCAGAGTAGCCTACTTTTGGCTAAGGTGTGGCCATAATCTGGTAGGTATGTGGCCCACATTTTTACTCAAGTGCCGTCTATCCATGGGGCAAGTGGGCCAGTTAAAAATGAGGAATGTGGGCCAGAACAATTCTGCTGTCTGGGTGGTTCTTATGATGACTGTGTTTAGCAACTGAAATGAGCAGAAAGGTTCAGAAAGGGAGGGATTTGACTCTATTAGTGAGATAAGAACAGTGGCTCTGCATAAGGAACGGGACACGGGCAGGGAATTAAGGTCTTTAATGGTCGTACAGATGAAAATAAGGCGGTCTACGCTGATCGCCGTGGCGCCCAATTAGAGGGAAAACACAAAACGAGTCATTGAATCAGGTATTCGATTCAACGAAGCGGACTGTTCAAAGGAATCGGCTCGCTAAAGCTCTTCCCGTCGCTCGTATGTAACGTGAACTGCGAGGAATGTTACGCAAGGCCTCGGATGGGAAAATACCGGCGAGCGTAGTTCAGTGAATGAGGATGTTTACCCGTTTCCCTGTGAAAGCACTGCTCCTTGTTTGTGTCGTGACTATGAGAGCTGATGAGCCCAGCTGAGGAAAAATAGCCCCAGAGTGGGTGTCACTTGGTAACGGTTACTAAGGCAGCTCTGCAAATAACTCGTTTGATGTTCAGAATGAAAAGACACATCAAACAAACCTGAAGTCCTTTAAACCAACACAGTAAACAAAAACATGATCAGGGCTGGGATATATGGGAATACAGATAGCATAATTACTCTGGACCAAATCTGGCCCATACACTTTTTCAGCTGGCCCATTTGACAACACTTGGGCACATGGTATCCGGTTGCGAGAAGTGGTCTACACGTGGGCCATACCTCAGCCAAACGTAGGTTACTCTCCAGATCTGTTTTGGAACCGGTGAGCCAGATGCATGTTTTAAATATGTGGGCTACCTTTGGCTTACTGCAGATTGGCAGTGGGCCGGCAGTACCGTAGCTTTGTCAGATGTGGCCTATCTAGAAAGTACCAGAATTCAGTCCAAGTTACATCGTGTAAAGGCAGCATTCACTATACAGTTAGTACAATACAGTTCGCACAATATTAGCACAACACAAATCACCAAATAAACACTGTTTAAAAGAAACTCCATATATGCTTGTTTATTAACTTCTTTGGAATCAGTGCAGGGCATGTAGCAAACATGCTTCTTAGATAAATTCTGAAGAGAACCTCAGTTAGTGGTTCCTATTAAAGCCTGAGTAGACTGATAAATAAAACAGATGAGCTAGTTATTAATATCTGCATTACACCTCCTCAATAGTGGACATGTTTGCTACGCCAGTGTTTCTCAACCCTGGTCCTGGAGGCTCCATGCTCCACATATTTCAATGGAGTCCCTGCTTTTACACCCCCCAGCTCCCCCCTCCTCTGAAAGGGCTTGCTAATGAGCCGGAATCATGTTTGCAGGGAAGCAGGGAAAGCACTAAAATGTGCAGGGCAGGGTGCCTCCAGGTCCAGGATTGAGAAACACTGTGCTACAGTGTTGTGATGGACCCCTACTCAGGGGGACCGTCTACCCCAATGGTCTACCCAAACTAAGAGGTGGGTCACAGCAGGAGAGGTGTGAACGTGATATCAACATGGTGAATGTGTTTCTGGATGGTCTGAGAAACGGACTTGTTTTCAGAAAGCTCAGCACAAAGCTATCTATAGGAGTCAGCTAAGCAGCTTGGAGGTTTAATTACATTGGTCACTAATCTTTCTCCAAAGGGAGAGATCTTGCACAGCTTGAGATTGAATGATAATATAAAAAGCCTGCAGTAGCATTAGGCCCTGTTTAGAGGACAGTCTAATATTTTCTAATAGAAACTATATAATTTAGTATTCACTAAGAAGGAACAAGCCGAGCAGTTGGTGCTTGTACAGGTTACTCTTGTTGGACAAAAAATTGAATTCTGTGGGCTTGCAATAAGTAACTGATGTTATGATTTATTAAATAGATCTGATGATCTATTTTCAGTAGTATCCTGCACCATCTTCTAATTTGTGAATTCAGCTAAGCGCTGCTATTGCATTAGGGGTGTGTATTAGGAGTGATAAAAAAAATTTGATACAGCATATTATCACACTATTTTTGCATGGCAATATTGTATGGATATTTTATTATACAAATTGCAAATTACAAAATGCACATACAAATTAAAGCCTTTGGTCCTGAAATAATAAAAACAATTGCTTTAAGTTACGTACAAAGCATCGCATGGAGAGCAAGGGCAGAGGATTCCTATGTGACTATTACAGCACAAAGTTTTTCACTGGGGGCATAATTTCAAGTTGGAAAAAAGATAACTCAATATGATAATACAATATGTGTTATGACAATATGTATACTGCATACTGTAATACTATTTATGTATACTACGCAACTGTAATAGTATAGCAGTGATATTACTGTATTACAGGGCCTTTGGTGAATCCCACCCTCTAACTTGCATAATGATCATAGAAAAGCATTTTCAATATTAGCTTAAGGTCCCAATGCCAAGCACTGACTAAGGCTCCTAAATGCACACCAACACTGGCTGTAGTGAGCTCTCTCACAGTAATGGTCCAACATCTAGTGTAAAACCTTCCCAGAAACCTAGAGCCTGTTACTGCAACAAACGAGGGCAAGGCTCTCGACTGAAGCCCTTAATTCCCCAGGTACGGTGGCAGAGAAGTGCAAAACTAATGAACATTTCGGAAAAAAAAATTAGTAAGTTTAAATTTAAAAATAAAGTAAAACCAATCAAGATTTTTTTTTATGAAAGTAAAAACAAACAAAAAAAAATTAGATTCAAGAAAACAAAATGACAAGTAAAAACAAATTCACAAAGACGTGAAACACTTACCAGTACCGACACTTTTACAAACTGCGACTTCTGATGGAAAGGGTAGGTCTTTAAAAGAGCAGATGGAAAAAAGAGACGAACAGGCAACATCTAAACCACTTGGGCTGTAAAAAGTGGTCTGTTTTGCAAAAGCTTTCAGACATTTTAAGCTTGCTGGTTATATACTATAGCTAGCTTTACAGCCCACTTACTTTCCTTAACATTTCCAACTCCAAGTGGTTTAGATGTCGGCTGTTCATCTCTTACTTCCACCCACTCTACCACCGCTAAACAGTTTAATCGACAAGTCCGCAACAAATACTTCCTGTGTGTTACACCTACCCATAAGTTTGTAAAAGTGTTTCGGTATTGTTAAAAGTGTTGCACGTCTTGTAATTTTTTTTTTATTTGCTTTTGTAATTTTGTTTCCCTGAATGTGATTTTTTTTTCCATTTGTAAATTTGTTGTTATTTTTGTAATTTTGTTTCATGAAATATTAATTATAGAATATAATATAATAATTATTTTATGATTAAATATTATTGTTAATTTGTTTTGCATTTTTCAGCCACCAAACACAGGTGTCTATAAAACTTGGACATAAATGTTTCTATTACATGTGACCACATTTTAAAGTCAAACAGAACTGGAACTGGCGCTCTAGCATGCCTCTAATTTTTCATTGCAGGTTTTGAGTGACAATGTGATGATGAGCACAATCTAAATCTTTTATTGCCAATAAAGGAACGTGGTATATTTATTTATATTTGAAAGGGATCAGGAGAGCAGCCTTTATTAAACCACTTTTACCAAGTGCACATGAATAAAAGCCTTAGTTGATTCTTTCCTGAAAAAAACAAAACAAAATTAAAATAAGTTGATAACTTTGATGTTCTGATAGCACTTTGTACATCCCACACATTCCTATGATTATACATAGACATTTCCACCACTAAAATTATTCACAAAGAATGCCTTCGTAAAAACAAATAGAGATCCGATGCTATGTTAAAAGCAGATCCACTAGAACACTTTACCTCTAAGCCAACTGCTGAGAACTCTGCTGACAATTCATATCAGTGGAAATCAAGAAGAACAAATGGAGATACACAAACAAGAAACCATAAATAGTAAAAGGAGGTGCTGTATGTACATGTCTGTTACCACATGTATGATAAAAATGACAAAACACTGGTCCTTTGTTCTGTAAGGTGACCAAAGAGATAACACTGCCTCAGGTATCTGGGCCCTCGATGATCCTTTTTCAAAAGCATGTGGCCGGCCATGTGCTGAGGTACTGAAGTAGTCCAGAGACAAACAACCTTCAGATGAAACCTACAGAGCTTCTGTTGTGTGCTAATTAAAAAAAAGGTACCCTGATCTTCTTCAGCTTCCGTGAAGGGTGGATCAGGTTTGTCGTTTCAGTTTTCTTCCTGGCGAGAATGGGAGCTCACTTTAGTGACGTGATACTCTTCAGCCCAGGCATGTCCTGTCTCATTCCTGGGCAATGCTCCGCAATACATACTTTACTGTGTAAGCAAAGGCGGCAAAGCCGACTATCACAAATAAGTTTGCGAGTGCTCCACCGAGGAGTCCGTGGTTGCGGTTAGCCTGATGGAGGGCAAGTGGCTGAGGGGCTGCTGCTACACCCAAAGGGGCGTGTCCGTTTAGAGCAGGCAGCCCGTAGTGGCCCTGGTCTCCATCTGGAATCACGTCCGGGAGTGGGAGAGCTTGTCGTCGTGAACTGAGCTCCCCCTGAGTCATTTGCTTCTGCTTTATCTCCTATGAAGGACAAATTAAAAGTACAGTAGGCATGGTAGATAGGCATATTTGCATTAGAAAGAACTGGTTTCCTGAAAGCACACATAAACCAGCAGGACATTACAAAGCAAAGATGGCAAATCTTTGCAATAGTAACTGTTTATAATCAACTTTTAATAGAAATTACTGGAGAAATAATTCTAGACTGTTTCTGTTGATCCATTTATCAAGAGCAACTGACATTTTCAAATTTTCATACAACAAAGACAAATGTAAAAAGGAGATACAAGGATTTGTCCTTATAACGAGACAACAGTTTAACATTTTAAGCCTTATCGGAGCTGGACATATTGTTACCAAAGATGCAATTTGCATGTAATTTGATTGGCAATACAAGACAAAGGATGTGTATAACTCTCCTACATTACCCCAAATTTAAAAAAATTAAAAACATTTTTTAATGTGAGTTGATAAACTGAATTGTTCTAGAACTTAAGAGGTTAACGATTAAGTCAAGACAAGGTTCATTTAGCTTTTTGTCTTCAAGTAAAAAAAAAAAAAAGAAACAAAGTGGGAGGTGCTGCTTTCTATTTCCCAGTTTTGTTATTGCATTACGGTGTTGTCGATACGAATAGTTACTGTTACAGGAAAACCTTTAGGTTCTGCGAAATATAGAAAGTGTCAAGCTCAGGAATTATTACTTGTACTGGCACATTTGTGGGCAAACTACTGGCACGGCAGATTCAAACAGGATTAATTGATCTCGTCAGCAATCACTCAAAATACAGTATCTCCCCAAGTTAAAGCAATCCAAGTACAGTACATAACACATTCATAAAACATGTGAAAGCCTTAAGACTCACATCAACAACATCTGGGAACAGTTCACAGAAAACCTTGTCCTTTAGGTTGAAAGCCAGGCTCTGTGCAGACAGCTGTCTTTTCTGAGGACGAAGCAAGGAAAACATCCACAGGGCTTAATATATTAAACAGACAGATCCTGAAATCTGAGAGATCTTAGCCCCTACAAACTGCATGTACTAACATAGTTTGCGCACCCCTGTTCTATTAATCACACAATTAATAATTATGTTTTAAACGTTTAAACACAACTGTATGATTTATCAAGGTGAACACCACAGATTTGGAAAAAAAAAAACCTGCATAATTCAATAATGTCAATCAATAAAGTCAATCATTCGTATAAAATTGTTCATAAAGTACTTTTTTTTATAGAAAGCCACACACTTTATTTATTTATTTGTTTTGTGTTATTATTCCTTTTTATAGTGGTGGTGATTAGAACCCAAGTACAATATACTGTATAATAAACTCTGATTTGGTGTGTTTCTCTAGAACACAATTTTTACATCTAATTAATTATGCAAAAAATACACTGAATTCATCTTCAAAATGTTTACTTGGCTGTCAACATGATAATGTAAAATAACATCTACTCAAAAAAAGGCTTCTACTAATTGGTGCTGATAATAGGTTACTACTAATATGTACTGGTGCTCCTTGATATGGTGAGTGATTTAAAACCCTGTACTTACTGTGTAATCAGATGTTTCAATGCTTCCTAGTGTGGGGCCTTTCTCTACCATGAAACTCAGCAGGCCTGTAAGGATGGTGGAGACGGACCATGCAGGGTTCCAAGTGTCCGGATGGAAGTCAGTAATAGAAAGACATAACCTGAGCAACCAAAACACCAAGTCAATAAAAGTCTTTCTGTCAACAGTCTTTTTTCCCCGGGTTTAAAGTCCTATGTTTATGTCCTATGTTCATGTTTTTGGAAGTTTTACCTTGTGTTGCACTTGAATCTCCCATTCGGGGTTATGATGTAAATACTAGGTGGTTTGAAAGGAAATTCACGTGGGAATAACAATTTTCCATGATAGTATCCACCTTAAAGTAAAACCAAAGTGCTCAGATTAAGTTACATTTCTAGTTTTCCAGGACACAAGACAAGCAAGGAACACAGTTGACCTAAATGCAAAAGCCTGAAGGTTTCAAAAAGCCTTAAGCGAACAGAAGAATTAAAAACTGCACTACCTTCATATGGTGTTTTCTCTGGTCCCCGAACAACATAGTGCCTAGGAATTGTGGCATAATGAGAAACTTCAAAATACAGAAAAAGGACTAATTGAATACATTTCATTTCAAAACACAGCTTACATGAATGAATCAAAGCCGTCGCTAGAGTTCTAGATAAACAGGCATGTTAAAGTCAAACTCCAAAATGTGTTACAGTTCTGAATATGAGGCGCATGCAGGCATGGAGTTTTAAATAGATAGAACAAAATATGAAGTAGTACCATTCCAAGATATTTGAGGGAAGTGGTTCAGCACAGATGTAAGGCACAGGGTCTTTCTTTATTCGGAGATAATCCTGTTTTAGTCGCTGCGTTGCTGTTGTAGGTGCCCTCTTGTTCACGCTGCTGTTCATCTGAGAAAAAAAAAAGACAATCTATATGTAGAACTTGTGGAACAGGTTCCTCTCTTCATGAAGACCAAACTCTCCAGTACATTTATGTGAAATCAGAACTACAGTAGAATGCACTTATTTAAACACAAAATAATATATAATAACACTTATTTAATACTGACAAGATCACAGGGCACATTTACAGAACCAATTAAAGGTAGACCCAATTGAGGCAGATAAAAAGACATGCAAGATATACAGGGGATATGATATATATTTATATATATGATGAGAGTAAGAGGGTGGACTGTCCATGGAGATCAGTGATGATGATATAGGTAAGACGTGTCGTGACAGTCCCCTTCACCAAAGCGCCAGCACTACTGGCTGTTCAGCAGCCTGATGGCGCGGGGGAAGAAATGTATCTTTAAGTTTTAATTTAACGATGATTCGGGTTATTCCAGGACAGATGATTAATTCCTGCTTGAAACCTGGGCTAATGGGGGCTCTGATTCAGAGTACACGCTGTCATAGTTTCACCTGTCAGCCTGAAACTATTTGCTCCGTAACTGAAGTGTGATCTGGGTAAAGCTGGCTCTTTGCCCTCCCCCTAAAGTTATTTCCGCTGAAGCTAGTTTCACCCTGAGAGCTAGACGGGAAAGCCCCTCTAAGTTTTTAAACCGTCCCAGCACGTCAGTAATGAAACTTTTAGTGGATAAACGGGGCTTCTAGCTGCTGACCGTGAGGCAGTTCCGTTAGTCATGTAGCTAACGTTAGTTAGTGACAGCGCTGTGCTGCTAGCTGGGCTAGCTATGCTAGCTAGGCTAACTAGCTAACACCACTCGGATATCAGATAAACGGTCTCTCCTGCTGCCACCAGAAACAAGTTTTGAGAAGTACACCACACATTAATGCCAGATACTAACCTCTCAATCCAGCCTGGACCGAGCTTCTGAGGTCTGAGGACGGGCAGTTGAGGAAAGCGCTTGGATTAAGAAGTTAGCTTAACCCAGCTAGCTACTGTTTACATCACTGCCGCTTACTGTGGCGCGCGTTCACGACGCCAGCGCGAGTCCAGGATACGAGAGTAACCGAGTACCTCACTATTCAAGTCATCACCGCACAATTTGTACAGCGAGTTAGATCAGGCGGAGATCCAGGCCGAGGCGTGGAGTTCTTTAATACAGGGGAAGCATACACTGCAAAAAGAGTTTCCTTGGTCCAACCTAAAAATGACTCCAATTTATTACGAGCAAACGTATTTGATTTATTCACCTTAAAAATATCTTCTAACTTCTACTTCTGAATTGACCCTTATCCCAGCTCTTACTGAGCAAAAGGCGGGAAACACCCAGGACAAACTGCCAGTCCATCACAGACATACAGACACACAGACATACACTTTCAGTCACACCTAGGAAGCAATTCAGCACCTCCATTCCTCTGACAGCACGTGTTTCGACTGTGGTTGAAAACTGGGGTGCCTGGAGGACACCCACATAGGCACGGGGAGGACATGCAAACTTCACACGGGGCTTTAGACACCCCAGTTGCGATTGGGATTTTTGCGTTTAGGCAATAGCGCTACCTACTACACCCGGAAACCATTTATAGCCTCGTTGATTTTTTAAGTAATTGAAATGAATTAACATAGGTAAAGTAGCGACAAAACATTCCCAATGTAATCGTTCTCAGTGTTAGGTACCAAATATTCATATTTAACAGAAACTTCTTTCTTTTCAAGAAACTTTCATTCAGACTTTCACCAAAATCTGAGAATATTTTGTCCCGTGCAGTTTTAGAAGTTGATTGCATTTTCTGCTTCTCACAATCCGTTTTCAATCACTCCATTAAACCTTAGGGTACTGGTACATCTTTGACGTCAGGTTTTGGCATTCTAGTACAAATTACTGTTTTCTTTTTCCTTTTATTGTCTTCTTTTCTCAGCGAGGAGCTTCTTATACAGCTGCACATCCTTTCAGACCCACAACACTGAGTTATCTTCTCACACTGGATAGATGGACAGACACATCCTTGGACCTGTGAGCATTTCAGATCTGAAGCAGGAGCAGAGCTTGATGTTTAAGTAGGTTTAATGAGGTTTAAGTACTAACTATCTGATGAGGACAGTTTGGTGGTCTAGCAGGTCTTTCCTTCCCAGTGGTTTGTTGTGAAATGCTGTGTTCTTGAGAAATGACTAAGTCAGACTTGTTCACCGTGGTGGTTGATAGGGAACCGAGTTTAATGTCTCTAAAAGCTCCTTCACAGGAAGTTATTACACAATTGTTTCACAATAGTTTGGTGATCAAGTTTTGGCATCAAATATTTCTTCCTGATCCCTTTATCTTAATCCTGTCGTGGTAGAGGACCTGTTTGGGAACCACAGTTCTATAGCATTCAGTAGATGAGAATCAGATTTTATCATTGAAATTGTATTAATACTTCAAATTCAGCTTGGTACTTTTTTCCAGGAACTGAACCAATGTTGCGTATACATGGAATGTCCTGTCCAGTCATCTGACCAGTCGAGTGCTGCTGCAGTAACAGTATGTTTTGTACAAGGAAGTTTAGTTTAACCCAGCGTTTGGTAGTCTTGTACATCAGAACTCTTTAATATGTGCCTATACATGCAACTGGTTGGAACAAAAACAGCCTGCACTGTTGCCTCACTTCAGACCACAAGGTGGCACACTGGGCATGCTTCACCAAAAAGGAGGTGCCACACAGATTCCTGTTTTTGTTTATTTTGTTATGGAGTATTGAACAGAACAGTGAAATGACATGAGGTTAATAATCATTAGAAACATGGCCAATATGTGCAAACCTTGTGCCCACTATATGCTAAGGATCTAAACAGTAGTACCTCAGATTCAAGCATTAATAAACCAGTCATGTTTTGTGAGGGGACATAATATGACACTTTAGGGGTATACAATAAGTGCACACATGTGTTTATAATGCTCTGAAGTAAACCTATCACCCATACAATCCTACATCCTCCCCACAACATAAATATCAAAATCATTCACTAATACGTGTACAGCACTGGAAAAAGTGACACACTGGATTTACTTAATATCAATACATGATTTTAATACAAATGAGTCGGACCCCCTTTTGCTGCAGGGTCTATTGTTCAGTGAAGGCTTTACACTGGATGTGACAAGAACAACAGCATAACTGAGGTCAGTGCCATCCCAGCTCATCTCAAAGCTACTGGATGGAGCTCCATCACTCAAACTGCTCCATAGCTGGAGTGCTGTATCTGTGTTGCTCTCCAGAGCATTTCCTTCTATTGGCAATATATATATATATGTATATATATATATATATATATATATATATATATATATATATACAGCGCTGTGCAATAGTCATAGATCATTCTTTCTTTATTGAATTTCCAGCCAACATGTTAGTTATTCCTTTTTCAGCCCCAGGAAAAACAGGAGAAAACATATTAATGGTTCAGTTGCGAGACACATTATAGGTCATCTTCAAGAATATTCTTTTTTGGAAGTGGGATTTAAGCATTTTATATTTTCCGATTAACTTAATACTTATTAGGGAAATTAAATGTGCTTTCTGTTGTACTTCAGTTGAACTTCACCTTGTTATATCATATATAGTACAAATGGATATACAGCAGTTTGGAATTAAATTATTTATATATTTAACAGAAAGTAAGAGAGAAGTCTTAAAACCTCGATATAATATTAATATGGTAATTGGTAATTCTTGTCCTTCACCTTTATTACTGCCTTCCTTCTTTTCAAGAGATTTTCATTCAGACTTTTACAGAAATCTGTAAGATGTTTTTTTTCACGCCTCTTTTTGGCATTCCTCAAAATCATTACTTCTTGAACAGCTACACATCTTTTCAGACCCATAGCACTGTGTTATCTTCTCACAATGGGAGGATGAACAGAAACGTCCTTGGACCTGTGCACATCAAGATGAGGCTTGATGTTCTCCTCTCTCGCTCTTAAAGATGAAAGTTTTAAGTACCAACTATCTGATGGGGACAGTTTTGGTGGTCTACCAGGTCTTTCATGGTTGTTAGTTAGGTTGTTCAATTTTCTCTGCATCATGTAACCACTTTTTTGAACTACTAAGTTTGTTCCACTTGTCTTTAAGTTTGCTCTGTCTTATGCGTCCCTATAGAGGTTGGATATCTAGGTCTAATCCCTTCAGAAATACCTCCTCAAAAATGAATGTGCACTTAATGACTGTTTTGACCAGTATTTAAATACATGAACCCATTATTACATCAACCCACTTAACTGCCAAAACATATGAACTAAAAGACCACCTTGTGTTGATGTTATATATTCTATTCAGATGGATATGCTATACACGAATGAAACAATCAAATACAATGCATTGCCTTTCCCAGTGTAGCAGGTCCCACATTTGGAAAGTGTCTGTAGGCCTGCTTGAGCAGTACTGATGAGAGATCTTAGCTGCTTCTGCGGCTTACATTTTCGGGCTTGTCTGGAGCCATGTGCGAAAACTTCCCAATGATGTCACTGAACGTGGTGGCGTCTAAAACAGGATGCAAAGTTAGCAGGTGGACAGCAGATGAGTTTTTTTTCCCAGAAGAACAGCTTGTGACACATTCGAATGCATGCATGTAGCTTCTGATTCACTCCCACTCTGATGATATTTAATTACTTAATTGCACAAACTAGTAGGAGTTTCTGGGACAGAGAACACCCTGATTCTTTCAAAGTATACAGGAACAACTGTGATAGCATTTATGCAAATGTGTAATAAAAAATCAGTTTTCATATCCCATGATTTTTGTAGAAGCCTTACCCCAAGAGAAAGCTGCTAAGGTTATAAAAGACATGCCAGCAAAAATGAAAAAAAAAAAAAATATATATATATATATATATATATATATATATATATACATATATATATATATATATATATATATACAACCACCATATCTGTTGTAAACACACGTCTCTTACAGCTGTGTTGTATATCAGTCTCTAAAGCGAGATTTCCTGATTATGCTATATATACAAAGACTGTTAGAGATACAACACTAATGCTAGCTAGCATCACAAGTGTATACTGTACACTCATCGCCAAAAAGATAGTTGCACTTAAAGAAAAGTGTGGGATTGCAGTGCTATTGGGGAGGAAGATAAAAGTTACCACATAGACGCTCTGAACAGCAGGCAACATTGATGACCATGCTATCTTTTGCAGTGCATCTGTTGTGAGGGTTTCTAAGACATTACTCTGACAGTAGCTGATTTTTTCTTATTGGATATGATGATGCCGTAAAGAGGATATACCAAGTGGTTTATACCAGTACACTTATACACTTTATATACCCTTTATACCAAAAACCCATAACCATACCACCACCGGGAAAGAGAAATAGAGCAGATGGCATCACTCACTCTGTCCTTGCACTTTACTCTCCGAGGGCTCAGAGGAACACTGGAGTCTATAAAGAGAACAGAATTCTCAGACAAGAGACAAAACAAGATTCCAGTGTGTATACCTGAGCAGCTATTCTGGATTTATAAGATTCAAGATTCTAACCACCCGCCTTCAAACTGACATCTTTAAAGCAACCGCTTTGTCAAAAAACTTTTCCTCTCTTAACCCATATATAATCAAGCAGCCAGGACATGCACACCGTCTGAGGTCTGGCTTCTTTAGTTTTGCACTGCAGCTACAAGGATAACGTAGTTAGTAATTAATGAAAACTCAAAGTCAGTCAGTAGGTTAGCATTCCAACCACATTCCCAAATCAAAAACTTGCCTCGTATTGTAAGTAATCTCAAATAGACTTTGAGATGACTGCAACTGTTACACCTAGTTTTTCTGCCTATTTGTAGCTACCAGTGTTAGAACTGAACATATATGGCTTAGATGACACGAGATTGGCACTTGACACAACAAGACAGTAAAGCTTGTAAAGCTCTCCAAATGTAACAGTGTGAATCGTCCAGGTACTGGTCTTATTCTGTGGCTATTAAAGGATATGACAGCTGGACAAAAAGTAGAACATGGAAAAATACAGATGCTATTGAACTATGGCATTTTAAAGACTTTTGAGAGTACCTTGGACAGAAAGAAAACAAAATAAATGGATTCTTGATCAAATCAAGCCCCACCTCTCATTCGAAGCCCAAATAACTATGAGAAGAAAAGACTATTAACATTGGAACAGTAAAAGAAGATAGCAATGAGATGGGTGGAATTATGAACGAGTCATTAAGAAGCCCAAAGACCCTCAGAGAAAACACTACCACAGCCCTCAACAATAACAGGCTCAATGAAGTGCAATAGCAGTCCGTCTCAAACACGTTCAGAGATCTATAATCACAGTGTATCAAATACATTTCCTTCACCATCATCTTCTCTCCAAAACCAACACTTATAAAGATGTAATTAACCCCTAGTCCAGGAAAGCAGAGATTCCCCCAACACCTAGCCCCTACAGCATTTCACTTACTCCAGAGAGATACAGAGTGTGGAGAAAGAAAGACAAAGAGCAGAATAGGTTGAGGAGTTCAAGAGCATCATAGTTTTATTCTTTGATCTTTTTTTCAGTGTTTTAAAAGACAAACAAGTTCCTTTTAAGATTTCAGTCATGTAAATAGTACAAGGACGTCTCCAAATACAGGACTTTAATCTAACAGTATGAAAACAGATTGTACAGACTGTTGCAAAGAGAACAGCGAAAGGAACCACAGTTAAACGTCGAGAGCAAGGGTTCGAGAACAGTCGATGTGCATTTACGACACAGTTGTTCAGAAGCATTGTACAGATCCATGTTAATTACACCTCCGAAGACACAACACCTTAACCAATCACTTAGAGAACGGGCCCCACACGCTCAGCACTGATGTCTACTTTTCTTTTTTCCAGATCAGATTTGAGATCAAAGGATTCAAAAAGGCACAAAAGGGGAAAACTGTTATTCTTCTTATTATTATTATAAGTGCATTATGATGCTGTAACATTAAAACTATTGTTAAGTTTTTAATTGTCTTGACAGCACTTGAAAATGCTAGCCGTCCTTTACAGAGTGTAAATATAAATATGATCTAGGACTGACCTGTATTAAATTATTATTATTTTTCTGGATAAGTATGTCACAATGTGCTTTTCTGGGCATACCATGGATATTGTCAGCACAGAACACAGATCAACTGCATGTTTAATTAAAAGGGAGCACAAATAGTCTTATTTTATTGGATAGTAGTGCAGCATGTAAAATACTGAATAAAAATTATTTTTTCATTGTGATTTTTAAATGTAGTACTACAGCTTCCTTTTTGTCTGTCAAATAAGTGATATCAGTGATGTGTGTTTCCTGAAATACACCATGATATTAAAGTTTTTTGCATTAACGTGCCTTAAAATGAACTACTTTATTTCCTTTTCTTGTAAAGTTACCATTGTGGAGATACAGGGATGGTATATGTGTCTAATATAAAATAAATGCAATATGGAGAGTTTAAGACCCTTTGAAGCTTGATCCTTTTTGTACTGATAAGAAATAACTTTATCAATTTATTGTAGTCTGTCCCTTGAAATTTCTATAAAGCCTTCTTCAAAAATACAAAATCTTTCTCCGCTAATTTGCATTCATTTGGCCACCACTGCATAAAACTAAAGTACTACTACCAACCAATACCGTCTGAAAAGTGATACTGAGTTAGTAAAGTTCGTGCCGACATATGTAAACATCTCAATCAATCGTGTTCCAAACTGGATCATCAGATGTCATTGGAAAGTCATGCATTTCTAGAAAACATCGAGGTTGGATTAACAGCATAAGGGATCATGCTTGCAAGCACATTTGGTTCCAGCTCACGACTGCCGAACAGAAAGCATGCAGAAACAAACCGCTGCTCTACACACTGACTGACTGTTCAAAGCAACTGTCCTGGACAAAAGCTTCATCATAACTTGGAAAAATAAATCACGTTACGAGAAATCTGAGGACTTGGGGATACATACAAATATATAAAACATACAAGTATTATTATAGTTTCTATAAATAATTAGGTGACATCTTTTAAAACTTTAAAGGGCTTGAAAAGACCCGTAATTTGAGCACGCAATGAATTTATGTGGGGGCAAACTGACCTAACTGTTCTAACCTTAATGAACAAGCTAATTAATGCAAGGCCAAAGAGAGTCCAGTTAGTAAAACTGAAATAGCTTTGTTTCTAATGAACAGAGAAAATGTACATGGATACAGAGTTTTTCCGTATTCCAGTTACCATTGCACTAGTCCTCCGGGCGGAGCATCATAAATAAAGAAAAAAAATCACACACAATAAAAAAAAAAACACACTCAAGGCAGAATAACGCAATGAACGAAACAAACAAAATAAAATACTGTCGGTAGGAAAAGTGCACACAGTCGTATTTGTACATGATGACTAAATAATACTACGCATCTGCTCACATGCGTACTATACTACCTATGACTCACTCCTATGAGATTCAGCAATCCCTACATGATCCTCCCCCCACTGCCCTAATTTCACCTCGCATGACACAGCATCATCCTGCATCGATTCTAAATCATCCAGCTGGGCCTTGTGCATTGCATTAGCCGTACTGAATGCCCTATTGTTGCTACTGGATCAACAACAGCTCAGGAAGTTTTCAAAATGCTTTTTGGATAGGGATGCTTTGTGAGGAAAACTCATCCTAAAGATGGGAATGAATCATTTAACATGAGGCGGAGCTATCAGGAATGTGACTGAAGTTATTATTGTTCCAAACTAAACAGAGGCTGTAGTCCCACTATCTAATATAGTAACTCATCCTGGAAGCTGCCCTGTTCCCTTAGGCCTAACCCTTCAGGAGCTCCCCCTAGCATTCATCTATGTTAAGGCAGATAAACTCCTGAATGCACTTCCTGTACTGCTGTTCTGTAGGACTGCTGCCGGGGTATTGACCTGGCTGGCCGAGGGGTCCGTCTGCTTCGCGCATTTCCTCGTTCATCCGAGCCAGCCGCAACCTAAACCATAGGAAGGCAGAGAAAAAACAGGGGAAAGGAAATAATCAGGAAACGTGTTACACATTATCAGAACCATAACAAACAAACAAACCGAGTCAGCATATGGAGTCATGAGTAGACGCTCACAAAGTAACGATGTCTGCATTGGCTGCCTGCACAGCGATGCTTAGA
Organism: Prochilodus magdalenae; assembly: GCA_024036415.1. Classification (NCBI taxonomy): domain Eukaryota; kingdom Metazoa; phylum Chordata; class Actinopteri; order Characiformes; family Prochilodontidae; genus Prochilodus; species Prochilodus magdalenae. Next base: position 506,639 of record JAMWET010003670.1, on the reverse strand, counting down.
GGGTCCTGTCCGTGCTCGTCCACTTCTGTCTGAGATGCCCCTCGTTTCAGGAACAGACACACCTGCCTGTGAAGAGAACAAGATATGGAGAAATCATTATTTTCTTGCTTCATATTTGCTGCAGCCTAATGAAAAAGCAAAAGCTTGGCCTAAAATTAAATTTAGACTGTTTCTATCTCATCAAAAAATGTGGTTGATCATACAAGATGACATACAAACTTTAGAGCTTGACTAGTGCAGTTTACACATAATGAAAGCATATCAGCTAACCATTAGCACTGTGTAGACTGCATGCCTCAAGTAATCTATAACTGACTTGCTTATGGGGTTTCTGACACTGACTGATCATACTGTTATCTATACAAATGAATAAAACATGAAACCCAGCTTGTATTCATCTTGAAGCCTGGATTGTGTCAGTAGGCTTACTCTTATCCGTTTTATAGATAACATCATGCCATACAGTATTAGACATGTAGGTAGGCAGTTTGCACAGTGCTTATGGATAACCTTCCATCAGTTGCTGGCAGCATTAGATTCACAGCTCCAATGCAAAAATTTTCTATCACAAGTACACACACTCAGATTCATAGGCAAGAAGAACCTACAATAGGAAGAAGAGTATCATGTGTATACAGCACATTCTCTATACAGAGCTAAACTGAGGAGAGGGTCAATAAGAGCAGTCAATTCTCACCCTGTGTGACCCAGACACGTGGCATGGTGTAGGGGGCCCCGCCCTCTTGCATCTCTCTGATTGACATCCGCTCCGTTCTGCAGCAGAAACTCACAGGCTATCAAAGACCCCTGTGGAATAGAATGGGACAGAGAGAGAGAGAGAGAGAGAGAGAGAGAGAGAGAGAGAGAGAGAGAGAGAGAGAAGGCAAGAGTTCAGGCTTATGTAATATAATTGGCTAATCTGCTGGATAGAACCTTTCATCAATCCCTTTTACATTTTGTTTAATTAGTTCTCACTCATCACGGAAACAATCAGAGAAAGACAGAGCAGAGTTGTTATACTATAATTTAAACGTATTGTAATGTTACTGTTGTACATCAAAACTTAAAAATGAAAAAGGTCAGAAGTGTAAACCCAACAGTGTGGAATGTAGAATGAATGTACATGTGATTTCTTCTGTAAGCATATAGTTAATTATGTGATTATGAAATGTATAGCAACTGAACAATAACATTTCAATAATTACACCCTTAAGGCTGGTTAGTGAATTTAGCTGCTAAAACATTAAAAAAAAGAAACTGTTCAAAAATCAAACTCTGTGACAACATTAAGCTATGTTGTGTCAATTGATTTCATTTCTGTAATTTCAGCTAACATCTTGTAAAATCAAGAGATAATTACTACCATGAGGGCTATTTGAACCTTCAGTGTTTGTCCTGCTTTGTTGATCTATGTAGCTAGTTTATTAATATTGTCCTCTCTTGATACAAAGAAGATGCAAATATCATCCAAGATAATTTTACACAGCCTGAAATATACAAACAGTACTAGTGGTGAAAAGAATGTGTTTTATCAGACCTCAGCTTAAGTTTCATGCTGCACAGAAACCTAGTCGGTCCTATATATGGACCCAAAATAGCCCAAAATAGCTTTGTACGTGAACACAACCGTGAACACAAGTGAACTGGCTGTTTTAAAGCGTCAAGCCAAAAAATTAAAGACACATTAGCCTCCATAGTCTACAAATGGCTCTCAATTTCTAGAAAATTATCACAATTTACATTGCACTGGTCAAAAAATCGCAATTAGATATTTTGCCCATATCGTTCAGCCCTAGTTGGAAGTTTCACCAAATAAAGCAAAACTGGATTTTGAAGTGACAGGAACAGAATGGAGTGACTCACCCCCATCACTGCTTGTATTAAGGGGCTCTTGCTCTCATCCTCATCATTGACGGAATTGACGTCTGCCCCATGAGCCAGTGCTTCGGCCATGACAGGCAGATTGCGGACTCGAGAAGCTTTATAGAGAAGTGCCCCGGGATGCAGTTCGCGCAAGTCCTCTGGATCTGACGCCTCCTGCTCAATCTCCACCTCACCGCTGGAGTCCTCAGAGTCTTCACACTCTGTTGGAAGGCACAGAGAGAAAACATAAAATCAAATATGTAAGGTGGTTGAAATATCCTTGATATTTGATGTTGTTTTCAAAATTACTGCAATTAATTTTTGATGACTTTCCTGATTATACAGCACAGTGCACTGCGCACAGTTAACCTTAATAATAGAAATTAAAAGTATTTCATACTGTAACTACGCAAAAACAGCTTGGTCACTCTGGCCCGAGCACTCACCCTCCTCAGTGACACTATCCACCACTGAACCGAACACCAGGATGTCTGTGCTGCCGTCTGTACTGCCACCCAGGCCACTGTCACTGCTGAGACCTGTGGGGCCAAACAGCGCCAGGCCACGGACACGTTACTCACACCACGGTCTCCCCAGACACACAGCTAACTTATGGCTTATTATTAACTGATTTGCTAAATATAAAAAGCTATATCCTGCATTTCAATACAAAAAGTTGTCTGATCTATAAAGACCTGATCTCATTACAAAGTCCAGTGCACATGGGTGGGGTTCACATATTAAATTCAGCAAGTTAACAGAAAACTGCACATTAGAATTTGCAGAAAAGGCTTGTCCTCGGTAGAGGATGTGTTACACTTTAATTCATGACTTTTTTGCAGTTAAAAAAACTCAACAAATACATAATTTGATCAAATCATATTATCAAAAACTGTAATAATATTGTAAAATAAAACAACAATATAATGCACTGTGTCATTCTTTTGTTCTTTTCCACATGAAGTGATTTTTGTAACTGCTTCACTTTATTTACTCATTCATTTTGTACAATCATTCTATTTAAGAGTTTAAGATGCAAAGAATAAAAAAGACTGTACTATATAGACTAGTCAAACAGAACGTCACAAACAAGCCACACTCATACACACTTTATTTGCCACAAAGGCCATAACAAGATTTCCAGTCATGCAAAGAATGACACAAACTGTACTGAACAAGCTTGTTTAGACGAAGGAATGCTTCAGCTTGGACACAATGTACACAATACCTACATAATGCCTACATTTACGTTACACTCTAAGCTTGCTGTATATGAGTGGAACATATCTGTTTTACTCTATTAGGCTTGCTTAAATTACTTATCCAGAATAGTGAGTAAAGGAGTGTCGTGACTTACTGCGGGGCCCAGAGCCTGTGTCAAAGTAGGAGAAGAGTGAGTCTAGTTCATCAGGACAGAATAGCGACTCCCTACGGAATTTGGCTGCTGCAGCGGCTGAGGATAATGAGAAAAGAGGAAATGAGTGCCCACCATTTCATTAATAAAGCTGCCCACTCTTATTTGTTTATGCAAGCTTGTCGCGTTGAGATGAGATGGAAACTCCACTATAATGCATCTTATTATGTCCTTAGTTCAACTCTAGTTGAGACAGACTGAACACAATTTACACCATGCAATCACTGGGAATCTCTGTGGTATATACCAGTCCTGACTGTTAGCCGAGCCGCTGGCCTAAAGCCTCACAGTTTCAACCAAGCTGGCACTGGTTTGCCAAAATCACAGCCAGAGATAAGAAGCCAAGAGGTAAGGTAGCTACACAGCCAGCTACCTTGTTAACTTTAGCTTGGAGCTTGCTGCCCTTGTTTGAGTAATCTATCTTCTTCATTCAAATGACAAATTGAAGACTGTTGCTACAGATATACAGCTGTTAGAAGATATTCAGCTTTCTAGCAGTAACAGCTATTTGCCTTCATCTACCAGCTAAAAAAATACAAATTCAAAATAGCTCACCCTCAAATAAGCCTCACATTCAGTTGCAGATTTTCCACAGTTCCTCCCACCTTCAAAATACATCATCAGGTGGTGGTTTTCCTGGTGTTTAAACTGGGAATACTGCTCTAAAGACCACTGGGACGTGAGTGGGCATGTCTACCAATAATGGTTAGATTTTTCACTGTGCCCAGAGTGTCAGTTTGTTGAGCTGGCCCATAATTCCATACTTTTACAGTAATTCTCATAACTGCCATGAACATGTACAGTCATTCATTACCTGCAGAGAGATTGCCTGGTGATACGCTCCCACCATCATGCCTGTATTTCCGTCGGGTTTTGGGTGCTAGGACTGAGCTGTTGTTTCTTCTGCACTTCTTTACACGCCAGTGATGTGACTTCCTGCCCCCCTCAACCAGCGCCTCAGAGCCACACATCTTCTTCAGGAACTTCCTTTCCACATACTTCGCTTTGATCCAAGCCTCTTTCTCTTGCCTAAAGAAGAAACACCAGGCATTCAAGTATGCCTCAAACAATGTTTTGTATTGACAAGTGTTTAAGCCTTAATCTTAAAGAGGAGAACACAATCACCACACTGACCTTGAGCTGTTTGGTCCAGGCTTCTTCAGTCCTCTTTCTTCACAAGCGCCCTCATAGATGTGATTAATGACTGTGTTGCCAACCTCACACATTAACTAATTTGGCAAAAAAGAGTGAAAGAGAGTTTGATGAGAAGACATTAATTAGTCACAACAGTGAACTACAGAAAGCTAACTACAAATTTAAGTAGTTTAATTAAAACCTTACTTTTATTAGTTCTGGCTCCCAAGAGTCCAAAGTCAAAGAGCGCACCTTTGAGCAATGAACACCCAAACTCCTACACAGAAGGACAGGACCATAAAAATGTTATTAACTTTGTTTGACCAGTTATTATTATAATATTACACATTAAGGGTAGATCTTTCACAGTAGAATGGATCAACACATGGAATTGGAGTGTTTTTGTGTTCTGCTGCTCTAAAATATGCACCACGCTGCCTTTATTGTTGGATGCACTGCACACATTCAACACAATACAGAGCCTTATAATGGCAGAGTCATTGATTTGTTTCAATAGAGATTAGATTAAAAGCTGACTGAAGCTCTAAGTAAATTTATTTGTGAAAAAATCACATTATTAAACAAGAACATAGATAGTAGAGATGGGAACCAGGTGTCCAAATCATTAAACACCCCTAAATAAAGTTGGATTTGGGCAGTATCTATAGCAAATGGCTATATTTACATTCTTATTTCCTTCGAAATAATCAAAATATCTCACAGTGACAAAACAGAACAAGGGAACATTAATGCCTGGCAAAAAGCCAGAGGTGTCATATAGGGGTCTTATCTTAAACATTTCAGGCACAAGGTGTCCCTTATTCTCTGTACTTTTGTTGTGTCTGTGCCAGCGAACACTGAATGCCTCTGAGTGTCTTTAGTCTGCTTTCTTGTCGCCAGTGATCGGGGAATGGCTGTGTGAAGATGAGAGAGATTTAATCTGATTAGCCGACTGGCGCCACTAATCTACAGATGGGCTGATGAGGCAGAAGAGGTGTTTGAGCCAGATTGTATGACGTACCATCTGCATGCTGTATGTGTGTGCTGGAGTGTCAAATGCTCGGAGATGGCTTCCCTACTGTAAATCCACGCTGTTGTTTGGGCTGTGTAAGTCACATGTGACGTCAGCAAGCATGATTAGGCTTACAGAGCGTGTGTTTCAGACTACGTCATTCAACTGTCATAAAAATCATAAGGTGAGCTAGAGGCATGAGGCAGCTGAAAATATCTGCCCTTTCATTTCAGTTACATGTGCTTACAGACTCAGCTAAAACAATACTCTCTATTAAAATGGCAGTGAAATTCTTCAAAGCAATGTCAGCCAGCAAAGTAAATTTTATAGCATGTCCAAAAATGTATAGACACTTGTTTATCCAGCATGAAGCAACAGCTTCTGTTTTGGTGGAAATTCTTTACCCTAGATGTTGGGACATTGCTGTAAGAAATTGACTGTATTGAACATTGAACATTGAGCATTTATGAAGTTAGGTTCTAATGTTGGATGATCGGTTCTTAGTTCTCGCAAACACCACTCCAACTCCTCTCAAAGATGCCATTGGGGATGTTGATATTAGGCCTATGCGCAGCTGCTTCAGAGAACTGGGAAATGCTTTTCTATGTAGATTAGATAAACTGTGTGTGCACAACTGAACACCTTTGTCATCATTGGGTGCATCTTATAATAGCTAATTTCACTTATAAGAAAGGTGTCTACAAATTATCAGACATATAATTTCCAGGGGCTAATGCATACTGTTAAATGTTTTTTTTTTCACTACTGCATTAGTGAACAATTTCTGGCCAAAAGTTTGCACTATTAGGAGTTGCATTTATTTCTGGTAAATAGAAAAGGATCGGAGGGTAGCTCTTAGAGCAACAAGATGAAAAATGTAAAAGTTAAATAATCAATAAATAATATTTAATCTATTATATACATTGAGCATGTGGAATTTGAACTCTGCAGGTACTGTAGTACTACACCTATTCAAATGCTGAGTGTTGGTTGAAAACAAAGGGATTAAATTCAAACAACAGAAAATGATCCAGTTAGTTTTAATTCTTTGTTCCCTATGGTGTATAAGAAGATACAGCCAAGTATGCTTGCCTTTTGGTCAGGATTTCAGGAGCTGAACTAAAGTGAGTTAATCATTAATCAACCTTGTTACTGTAAAACCTATGTTAATAAGTCTGGTACAAGCTTCAAATGAATCAAATGAAAAAAACAAAACATCTGTCTCTGTTGGCACTAACAGGCTATTACAATCCCATAGGGACCACCAGAAATGAGCATTCGTAAAGGAATATTTTACTTGCGTTTGAGGCAGGTTTTGACATTTATGGCTCAAACCAATGGCCTAGCTCTGATAGTCACAGTGCACTAAAAAGCATGGTGTAATTGTATGGTTTGTTGCTTGGAGCTCTGCTCAACATATTCTGATCAAAATATGTTAAGTAGATTTGAAGATTTGAATTGTATCAAAAGTTATTGTTGTGTGTGGTGTGCATTACTGTTTTGGGGGTTTGGAGGCTTTACCTGTGGATGCCTGAGCACTCGATGCACAGCAGGATGCCAAAGTTGATGCTGGCCCAGCGTGGGTCGGCCTGGCTGCAGTCACAGCACAGCTCATTGCCAGGGAGAGATTGGACCCTCTGGAGCAGGGTCTCCCCCCTCACCGTCCTCTCCCGTGGCTCACTGGCTGAGTCTATGCTGCTAGTGGAGGGAGATGCTGTCCGGTCCAAGCGCTGAGATGGAGATAGATAGTTAAACAAAGAAGCCAAATAAGAATATTTCACCAGCATCTTAGTTTAAGTTTAGTCTTGCAGTGGTCCTGTTCTGCACATTTGAGTGTCTTCCTGCTGTACCAGACCCACTTTAACTAAGGAATGGTTTAGTTGGATCAGATGTGTCTGAGCAGGGAAAACACCAAAATATGTAAGGTAAGGTTTATTAGGATTGGGAACTGGTGTCTTAAAGGGCAGGTATGTGGACCTACACTTGAACTCCTTGCTCTACATGACTATCACCAGCACAGTAGTTATCAAATCATTTGCCATGGTTCCTGAACAGTAAGACTGCAGTTTATAGGATGAAAGTAAGAGGTGATAAGGGGGGGATCCGACACTGTACTATAAATAGGTTCATTCAAAAAGCCAACTGAAAGTATTATTTCTCAAGAATGCACCAGCATGGTAGGAATTCACAATAAATGGCATACAATGAATGTGTCTGCCACGGCTTCTGTTTGCTGTGAATGTGCTATGGACTTTTACTTCAGAGCAGTGTTTTCCAATTGCTGGGCAGCACATTGGTACCAGCCCACAAAAATGCAAAAGATGAACTAAGCAAAAGACGCATAATTATTCAAAAATATGATGACTAAAATATGAGGATTCTAAGGTGCGTAAACCATTGTGGGCTGGGGAATGAGAATATGAGTCCCTCAAATTGCATTCCTATCTTATACAATGTTCTCGGCCCCACAGCTTTCTGCCAGTCCAGCAAAACAGTGGTGTGTTGCATTCTCATCAAAAAGCGTGGTCAAGAACCTCAGCTTTAAGGCTCTGGAAAGTGTATGTGTGTGTGAGACTGACCTCTATGTAGTAGTTGTCTGTGATCTCTCTGTACGCTGAGGCAATGCTGGCCTGCACAGCCTGAATCCATGCCTGACGCAGCTTCTCTGACTCAGCCTGTAGCATGCAGCTTCTGTAAATGGTTACAAGAATGGCAATTAGTAAGTGAAACATACATTCTCTACATATTATAGCCTACACATATTCTCTCCTTACAGTTACCATTTCTAAGATATTGCTGGGCAATATGACAATATGAAACATTAATCATGCTCAACTATGTCACAGTACAGTATGCCTTACACAGTATATGTATAAATACACCACTAAACAAGTGCATGTTTCATCAGATAAGCAGTACTTAAAGTTTTCACCTTTGAGAGAGAGGAGAAAATTAAGCTGCATTCTTGAATACAGAAACTGGATATCTGAGATGCAGGTCTGAGTCAGGTTTTATGGACGGATTAGTCTTAACTTGTATTTAGGATAACTGATTTCGATTTGGGGGACATGGATTTTAAGTAGCAGAAAACTCAACTTATAAGTCTAGATTTTGTAAGTATGGAAAAAGTTTATACATCATGTCAGTTCTGACTGGATATTAAATAAGCAAAGGTGGTCACTGCCTGTTTAGAAAGAAAACCTCCAGCTCATTATGATCAGTATGCTAGTACTGTAAAGATCATTCCCTGTTATTCCTGGTTTTCCTACAGTGAGGACATTTTTGTCCTATGTAGAAAGACAGGCTGTCTTACATTCAACCATAAACCATAAAGTAAATATGACAGATTTCTTACTTTGTAGGCGATACCACTTCAAAGCAGAACCTCCTTTCAATATCCTCACAGGGTTTGACCGAGCAAAGCCTCAAGTCCTCCACCACTACTGTCAAAGCGTCCTATGAAGACATTTTTTAAGAAAGTTAGAAAGACTCACAATGAATTTCACAGTCACATAACAGTGTGCACAACACCACCCCTTAATGTGGAGGAGTCAAATAATATAGAAGAGTATGTGTAATTACCTTTAACCTCTTCTGATAGACAAGCTGGCTGTTTTGTATTGAAAACCATCGTCTGAGTGAAGGAGAACAGAACAAGATTACTAGCTGCAACTTATTGTTTATAGACTGCAGATGGGCTGTAATGAGACGGAAAT